>OZ024745.1:81397350-81409850 GCA_964016885.1 Eledone cirrhosa | reverse complement strand
TCAAGGTGATATATATATACATTTATATATATACATATACATATATATAATATATATACATATATGATTTTAATAACCTCTGTCATTTTCTTCAACTAATTTATTTAGATTATTCTTAACTCCGAAGCCGAGAATCATTCGGTTTCCTAAATAGAATATTAGCCTAATGACTCAATTTATATCATAAACATTGTTTTAGTCTTTGCGTGCAATTGTTATTACGCTGCATATAACGACGTATTATCTTCGCTTTTTTCCGTCCATTGCCAGGGAACGTCTTCACGAACCAAAGTATCGTCTTCCTGTTTTCCTTCGGTTGCAACGTTTTTCGAAATATTTACTTCTGCGTTCACAGATTGATTTTTTTAGTTTCAGAAGCTCACGTTAAGGGTAAAAGCAGCGATTCTTTGCTTAAACTTTAATCTTTTATTTTAATAAATATTTGTTCTATGGCTCTTATATATTTGGTATATATTTAACCTTATCGAGCACTCTTTGGATTTTAGTCTTCACATTTATTATTATTACTATATATATATATATATATATATATATATATATATATATATATATATATATATATATATATATATATATATATATATATATATATATTTGAGATGAATAAATTGGGTATAATAAATTGGGTATAATAAATTGGGTATAATACCAGTCTATTACCAAATGCGAAGAAGTTCGATATATTAACCCCTTTGGAAAGGGTACAGAGCATTTTGAATATGCGCTACAATTTATGTACATGCTATCGTATAGCGATGTTTTCTGACCATTTTAGGGTGCAAAGAGGTAAACTAAACACAACTAAAATTGACCAAATGTGCCCCCCCCCCTCTCTCTTCAGAAATGCTTCCATCACCCCTGTATATATCTAAGGCGGGTAAAATTCCCGAGATCCATGGACGAGTTCTCTCCAGCGGTCTCTGTCCCTCATTATCGCTACCATGTCCTGCGTCTCCAACAGACCAGTGTCTGTCCTTAGGGCATCAACATACGTTAACCTTGGTCTTCCTCTTCTAGTGTATCCATGTAGGGGCTCCCACAGGAGCACTGAGTGCAATGTCAACAAGTGGAGTCTGTGCTGCTGTACGGGTCTGAGACTTGGACACTGACCAAGAAACTCACTCAGATAGTGGATGGGTGCTACACGAGAATGCTGAGGATGGCTCTGAACATTAATCAGTATACACTGAGGATGAAAAACTGAGAGCTGTATGGGAGCATCCCAAAAGTCAGCTCAAAATTGACACAGAGGCGACTGAGGTTAGCTGGACATGCTCACCGACATCCAGAGTTGACATTGCACCTGTATATATATATATAATGTATGTGTGTGTGTGATTCAGTGAGTTACTGTGGTGGTGGTAGCAAAGTAAGCACACAGTGCACAGGGAGACTCCGTATATATATTAAGGAATGAAGTTCCATTTAATGTATATATTCTTTTTATTATGTATCGACTTGTTACGGGAGTTTTGCAGAGGATTCGCTGAAGGTCACCCATAGAAATTATGGACCCGTGTCCATTATCCATCTGCTCATGAGACTCGTTATTCGACAAAAAAAATGCAGTGCTTGTTGTGATCTATAAGATGTTGGATATATATATAAGCATTGGCTCTATTTCTTTTCGTGGATGTGGGCTATGTGAGTGTTTGAGCGCATAGGTAGGGCTACCCATGTGCATATATATACATATTTTTCATGTGCATATGTGTATGTGCGCGTGTGCGTGTGTGTCTTTGTTTTTAATTAGGGTGTTTATACATGTGCGCCGGCGCGTATGTAAATGAATGTGTGAGGTCCCAAGTGGTCGGCTTGACATAAACCGGATGCGAAACAAAGTGCATGTGTATATATATCTATATATATATATATATATATATATATATATATATATAAGTGTATGTCTGTGTAAGTATAAGTAAATATGTGTGTGTATGTATATATATATATATATATATATACATTTATGTTACTATGTGAGTAACTTGTGGTTACTAGCGTTATGTTTTGTGACTGTGAATACAGGTTTAGGATATCGGGTAAAAATACCACACACACACACAAATATATATATATATATATATATATATATATATATATATATATATATATATATATATATATATATATACATATATATATAGTTTAGAGATTGTATCTTCAAGTTACTGTTGGTTCACCAAATTGAGCACTCGTCGCGTAGTTACATCCTTACCAGTTCGTACTTTGTGGTTGTACTAAGCAGAGTGTAATACTAATAATAAGTTGGGACGAGGTGTCAAATTTTCATTAAGTTTATTTAAGTGCGACGCGCGTTTCGCGATTGATGAGCTCAAGGTTCGATTTCTATCGATCGGGCCCGACACTGGAATGAAAAGCTCATCAGACTTCTGTTTGCTTAATGACCAAATGTTTCGCGTACAGCTTTAAAATATATCAATTCTCATTCGTTTTGGGTGATAAGTGTGTTCTTTATTTTGATTGGTTGTTTGGAGAAGAAAAAAAATGTTTTTCATCTAGTAACAATCTCATTCATTACCAACCACTCTACTCATATTCCCTCACTAGACACTAGTGTCGAATGATGACTCTATCTCCACAACACTGCTACCAGATGTGATAGGCAGACATAGTTTACATCTTAAGTTTCAATCTCGCCAATGTCAATTTTAATTTCCAGCCGTTCATGATTCATAGTTTAGCTATAACTAATATCGGGGACGGTGGAAGCATTTCTGGATTTAGATTGGGGCTGGGGACGGTCAAATTTGTACAATTTAATGGTAGTGATTAGTTTAGCTCTTTGCACTCTAAATTGTTCAGAAAACTTCAATATGCAATAAACATAACATGTACATAAATTGTAGCGCATATCCAAATATATGTGTGTTTTGGTAGTTTGGGGAGAAAATATAATTATTGCGGGAGGGGTGGGGGCATAATTGCACTGAGGGGGGTGACGTGCATGCCCCTATCTCGTCTCTATATCAATTAACACCAACTCTCCCCCTCTTTATATCAACTACGCAGACCTTTCTTCAAATCCCCCTCTCTGTACCAACCCCCTCTCTCTATGTCAATTAACACAAATATCTCCCCCTCTTTATATCTAACATACAATACCCTCTCCCTCTCTGTATATCTACTACACAGAACTCTCTTAAAATTCCTCTCTCTATATCAATAAACATCAGTCTTTCACCCTCTTTATATCCAACATACAATACACTCTCCCAAACCCACTCACTATATCAATTAACACCAAACTATCCTCCTCTCTATATCTACTACATGGAACACTCTCCCAACCCCCTCTCTATATCAATTACCACTTGATATAGACGTGAATTACTTCGCTCCAGATTTTTACGGATTATTGTCAAAAAAATTGTGAGTTAATTGCTTAATTTAATAGCATTGTTTAGTTAACCCCTTGCCTGGGCCTGCAGACGTTGAGTCAACTAATTTTCGCCCCTTTCTGGGGCGAAATTTTCATTTTCATCTCAAAACTGTGTAGATTTGGTAGTCAGCAATGGATGCCATTTCCACCTCGCACACTGTCGTGAGTGCCACGCCCACTAAGAAAAGTGGTGGAGGGAAGGTAGGAGTACAAAGCTTGCAGCCTTCCCCTTTCGCATTATCGAAAAACGTTGAAAATATTGAAACTACGAAACCAAACCCGGTAAATAATACCAGCACCAACAACAAGAACAATGACAATAACACCACAACCAACAACTGCAACAATAGCAACACCAAGGAAAACATGAACAATATTACCAACAGTGACAACAACAGCAGCAACAAAAAAGACAACAACACCGAAACAATATTCGCACAGACTAAAAAAAAAACGAACTATACACACCAATAGACATAACAAATGCTAAACAACTATTACAAGACGCAAAACAATTCGTGACTTTTGGCGAAAACGGTGCTTTTAGCATCAATTCTCCACAGGAATTACGTAGAGAGGCTGTCCTGAAAACCACAGTTTTCAGGACAATATCGAACGAAACAAGAAAACTAGCTCAATTAACACAAAATGAAATTGAGCTGGTTCTAAAAGATGCAATGAAGGACTTAACCTTCATACAAAAAGGTAAACTGTTTGGTAGCATTTCGGTGCTAATGAACAACCAGTGAACAGCACAAAAGTAATCGGTATCACCCACTGTGTCCCCCCGCTTCACCTTTTTCCCCACATACAGGGGAAAAAAGACAAAGAATAAAAATATTGAGTATCACACCAAATGTAAATATTTGGTGGATACTATGTGGAATCACTGACTTTGATGAAGACAAGATAATTTCAATAGGAAAGTCCTCCGGAGGTGTATTTGGTGCGACCAGCGTAGAAGTTCTGGTGCAAATGAGCCCAGAACGAATAGCGAATATACCACAACGCGTGTCTCTGGACGGGCTAACTTATATAAACATTTCAGTGGAGGGAAGGCGGCCGTCATGTTACCACTGCTTAAGCAGGGGTCACCTGAGGGCTGCCTGTCCTCAATTAACGAGTAAAAAAAAAGGCTCTTCTGCCAACCCCCAACACAACAACACAACCACCACCACCACCACCACCACCACCACCACACCACCACCAGCACCACCACCACCACACCACCACCACCACCACCACCACCACCACCACCACCACCACCACCACCACCACCACCACCACAACAACAACAACAACAACAACAACAACAACCACAACAACATGGAAAAATGACAACACAAGACACTGTTCCACCAAACCCCTCCCCACCTAAAACAAGTACAAAAGCAACCACAACAAAACCCCAAAATATACCCCACCCCAACAACACGGAAGAGGACTCCGTATCAACGTCACCCAGTGACGACGAGAGAGAACCCTTTCAACAGGTGAAAAGGAAAAAAAAAAGGCACCACATTAACAAAAATGTTACAAACACACAACCACCAGCACAAACAAAACAAACATCACAAACAAAAAACCCACCCCTCCCCAAAACATAACACATACTACAAAACGCAAACACGCATAAGAACAACAAACAAAAACAAACACAACACAACAAAAACTCTATACATACATTAACAAGAACAATAAAACTTTGATGAAAGCGATAGAAAATAACCCTTCGGTGGAAACCGAAGGAATCACTTTCACCTACGCAGCGAACAAACCGCCCCTAATGATGATTAGGGTCCCAACGGAAACCTATGTAACTTTGAAAAAGAACCCTCCAATGCATGTGGGGACCAACTGCACCAAACCACTTAACAGCGTCCTATTGAGATGTTTCCCCACCCCCACACCAGACACCCACACCCCACCAAACACCCTAATCCCACCACACACTGATGTCCTCACCCCACCACAAACCACCACCCCACCAAACAACCCTTCCAACACCCCCATGGAAATTGTGCAGCCTGGTCCCCAGGAGACGAAGAGGTAAGTAATTTCCTTTCCTCTTCCTTTTTAACTCTTCAGCACCAACATGGCCAATATAAGAGTTGGATGTGTGAATGCACGCGGCCTGGGGATGTCCTGGAAACAAGGCAAAGTCTTAAATGACCTCAGGTCGCACAGAGTGGATGTAATGGTTATTTGCGAGTCCAGGATCAGCAGCGAGCGCCAACTGGCCCCCATCTTCGACGACTTTGAGATCTACGCATCTCTCTGTCAGCCGAGGGGTGGGGGTGGGGTTGTCGTTCTGCTGCGAAAATATCTGGGTCTTGCCACACAGAAGGTACACCTGGACCTGGAGGGTCGACTGGTGGTTTTAGACGTCGGCAGTGGTGAAGGAGCTTTCGGGCTGGTGGCAGCGTATGCCCCATCTGGGACATCGCGACCGGACTTCTTCCAATGCCTGGAGAATTTCCTGGGAACGTCTCGCTCCTTGCTTTTAGTGGGGGACTGGAATGGTAACCTCGATGCACGTTGGGACTATGTAGGGGCATGTCCCGATAGAGGGGGGTGTAACAGCCTCAAACGATTAATCGGCCGATTTGATCTGGCCGATAGATATCGACTAGATTTTCCGACTGTGCCACTGTGGACGTGGACTAATCGCAGCGGAACATCTAGGTCGTACCTAGATAGGTTCCTAGTTAGAAATAAGGATAGGGACATTTTAAGCTGTCCACGAATGTTCATGGTTGACTATTCGGATCACAAGTTGGTGACCGGAGTGGTCAACCTTGATAGAACTCATAGACAGGGACCCGGTTACTGGAAGCTAAACTTGTCTTTACCGACAAACAAAGCTTACAGTAAGCGGATTAGCACACTAGTTAAGCAGCGTTTGACGGGGGCAATTGTCAACAGCAGGTGGTGGGGCTCTCTCAAGAGAGAAATTAGAATAGAATCGATAGGTTTTAGTCGGGAATTAGCATCAGATAGGAATAGAACTGAAAGGGAATTAACAAATAGAATAGAAGAGGCGATTAGGAGTGGCAACGTGGCCGGCGTGCTGGCGTCAAGAACGGCCCTAGACCAGTTCTTTGATGCGAAGCACGAGGGCTGCGTTGTCAGGAGTAAAATACGTGCTCTGGGTAACGAGGGAGCCAAAGCTGTTAGCTGGGCCCGAGTGACAGAGGCAAAATTGGAAACAAGTCCACGATTCGGTCTTTGAAGGACCAGGATGGACGCGTGATCCTTGAACCTGAGCGGATGAGCGAGGCCTTTCAACAGCGCTTTGCACGACTGTTCGGGAGTGCGCGGGCCGGGTGGGGCCCTGGATTTAGGTCCATACCTCGACGGGCTGGCGCGGCTCTCGGACGGGGAGGCGAAGTCCTGCGACAGGCCGATTTCAGCCGCTGAAATAGGGGAAGCTCTGAGCCAATGCGGCAAACGCAAATCTCCGGGTTCTCGATGGTCTACCATACGAATTTTATGTAGCGATGCCGAGCTTGTTCTCCGGGGTCCTCGAGGCGGTCTACTGCGACTGGCAACAGAACGGGAGAATTCCCAGTTCTGTGACCAAGGGCGTAGTCACGCTGGTGAGGAAGGACGAGAACAAGGGGGATGACATAGATAACTTCAGGCCCATAACTCTGCTAAACACAGAGTTAAAGATTTTGGCGAAAGTGTTAGCGAAGAGGTTGGCGCTTGTCGTCGGGAACTTGTGGGAGAAGCGCAGATATGCGCAATCCCGTACAGGTCAATTCACGATAACCTCCACCTCATGCGATACATCGTAGAGAGGGTATGGAACGAACCCGGCTTTGGTGGGGTACTGATCAACTTGGATCAATCTAAGGCGTTCGATAGGGTTGACCATCGGTACCTGGATGTGGTGCTCGCGGCGGCAGGCTCGGACCCGTTTTCAGGGGCTGGATTGCTGCAATGCACAGCAGCAACACCTGCTCGAGGGTCAAGGTGAACGGCTACCTCTCGGAGCCGTTCCAAATCACGCGATCCATCCGACAGGGATGCCCTCTCTCCTCCATCCTGTATGTGCTGGCTCTCGAGCCGCTACTGCGGAAGCTGGAGCTGTTGCAGGGCATCCCCTTGGAACCGGGATTGCGGAAAGTGGTGTCGGCCTACGCCGATGACGTGACAGTAATGGTGTCGTGCGCCTCGGAAATCGGGCAGATCGGCACCTTACTGGAGGAATATGAAAGGTTCACAGGAGCCAAGCTGAACCGGGACAAGTCCGTCGGTTTGCAACTCGGGACGTGGAGGGGCAAAACGATGCCCTCCGACGGCATCGTCAGACGCTGGACGGAGGGACCGGTGAAGCTGCTCGGGGTCTGGTTCGGACCGGACCTCCAGGTGGAGAAAAACTGGGACGAGGTAACGGGCAAGGTGTTTGCACTCGCCCAGAAGTGAGCCGAGTGCAAACTATCCCTGAAAGGTCGAGCGGAGATGGCGAACGCTTATATAGCGTCCGTCATCTACTACCGCTTGACCGTCGTGCCTTGCCCAGAGAAAACACTCGCCAAAATGGAGCGCGCGCTCTTCCGATTTCTTTGGAAGAAGCGGGCTCCGTTGGTGAGAAGATCCATCTGCTGTCAACACCCTTCGAACGGAGGCTAGGGTTGCCGTGACTGACGATGCGTAGACACGCATTAAGGCTACGCCACCTCCAGGTATTCCTCACCGGTCAGCCGGTGTGGGCCCTGTTTGTGAGGCGAGCCTTTCCGAGACTCGTCTCACTCACCGAGCTGCAATCCTGGGTCAAGCAAAGACCGAGAAAAGTGGGCGACTGGCACTTTGAATGTGCCCAGGCGCTCACGGCTCTCTGGCAAGCGGATCCGGCAACCATTGGAGACCCAACCTCAACATTCTATAGAGGGTTGGTGCGCAGTAAGTGCGACGACGCTCTCGGAGAGGCTCTGGGCATGGAGGAAGACGAGCTGGCCAGTCTGCTCGGTAGGACGTTTGACCCGGGACCGATGGACAACTTCCAAAAGTCCCTGGCTTGGCAATGTTACCGAGGACCTCTACCCGTTTGGCACAAGCTCTACAGACACGGGCGCCCGGGTAGGGACCCCTCGAAGAAGATCTGTCCGAGATGCGTGCGTGACGAGGAAACCGTCGCACACGCATTCGTACACTGCCCGGGCGTTGCTGACCTGTGGGGCTATGTGGAACAACTACTGTCGCGGGTGGGACCAATCCAGTTGACCACCGAGAACATTGTCACGATCAAACCGCCTCCCCCTTTCAAAAACGAAGGAGAGGCGGTTTTCCTCTGTGTGATAGCTATGGCGAAAGAAGTTGTATGGTGGACAAGGTTGAAAGGGCTGAGGTCAGACACCTTTCTCTCTGGCCAACAACTGTTTTTTTTTTTCAAGTACCACTTTAGAAGAAGGATCAGAATGGAGAGAGAGGTGCTCTACCCCAGCAAGTTTTATGAAAGGTGGGTGAAAGTAGCGAGAATGTCCCGAGTGAATGGGCCTTCTCTCTATATCAGCCTGTAGGTGAGAGAGGAGAAGAATGAGAAGAGGAAGGAAGCCCTCGCTCTTTGTGCTCCTGAAGAGGAGGGTTGCACATTTTTTCGGGGGTGTGTACGACCGATGTCAACGCCCCTCCCTATTGAGGACATCAATTGTTAAATTTAATTTGTTATATTTTTTTTAACACGTCTTTTTAAATGTATGTAAATTCCCCCTTTGTATTTGTCCCAATCTTTGATGCCCTGGTGGCAAATAAATAGAAATTTATATCAATAAACATCAATCTCTCCCCTCTCTATATCTATTATACAACACACTCTCCCAACCTTCCTCTCTATATCAATTACCACCAAACTCTCCCCCTCTCTATATCTATATCTATCTTTCCCATCTGTCTCTACATAACATTGACATAAATCGTAGTGCTTATACAAATGGATGTTTTTTTGGCACTTTGGGGAAAAAATATAATTAATGGGGGTAAGGGGGGTGTAAACCCCCTCCCCCCGTTCCACTGCCCCTGAATATTCTGGAATAGGTTCAGATAACAGTGTTCCTTTGCTCTTCTTTCAAAATAAGGTCGTACGCCACACGTTCCGAACTTTTCCATATTCATTAATTCCAGTGTATAATTGTTGACACACACTACGAACAAATTCTTCATTTTATTATTAGCAGTAATTAGGACTGTTGATTAGCAGTATCAATAGAGCATTGGACAAAATGCTGGTATTTAGTTACGACTTTTTACGTTGAAATCCCGCCGAAGTTAGTTGTGCCTTTCATCCTTACGGGATCGATAAAATATATGTTTGTGTTTTGTTTTGTTTTTTCCTTTTTTTTTTTTTTACTTTTTTATGGCTGATCACAAAACGAGATAATACAAACAGGCAAGTAGTTAGACGCTGCACACCAGTACCGAACACGTGAGAGCCGAACTCCCACTGTCATCGCCTCCATCTCTATCTGTTATGAGCAAATGGGGTCCCACGTGCTGGCCGCCCCACGGCCCCGGCGGACAGATTGGAGAAGGCGTTTCCCCGGAGGATGGTAAGGGAGATGCGCTGGAAGAGCCATTCCATCTCGCGAGGCTCACACCTGCGACTGCCCAGCTCTTATGGCATTAAATAGGGAGGTAGCCCTGGGGCCAAGAACACCAGAAGTCTCTACTTCTAAAATTATGTATCAGTGACGCATTAGGATCGATTTGATCAACTTTCCTCTACCCCCAAAATCGTTGACCGTGTGCCTAAATCAGAAACCATTATTAGCAGTAATTGTTCTGGCTTTTTACGTTCTGAATTTAAATCTCACCGAAGTCAACTTTATCTTTCCACCTTCCGAGGTCGATAATGTACCAGCCAATTACTGGAGCTGATTTAATTGGCTTCTCACCCTCTTAAAAAAAAAAAAAAGATAGCCCACTTGTGTAGGAAGTTGTTATAACAATATCTAAGTGTTTGTTGTGTATCTGGTATTTGTTGATGGAATTCGTCCAGGTATAATTTGTAGGTTATGTGATAATTCTGAAGAGAACAGTGTCAGTTGAGATACAATTGACTTGTCGCAATGTGTTTATATGACCGATTTTTTAAACTTGATGCCAGCATCATTTGGGCAAAGTTGATAGAATATTTGTCACATTCTATAAATGAAATGATACTCACGGCGGCGTTGGAAAGAATAGTGTTTTAGGGTCTCGGGCCGATTCCAGTAATCAAGGTCTGTCGTGTGGGGTTTAATTTTTTCGTTTTTTTTTTAATTATTGACTTCTGGGCCCCTTTATGATGTCTTGTTTCGTATTTGGGAGACAATTGCCAGCAACAGTACTGAAAGTGAGTCTGAGTAAAGGTGGTGCGTAAGAGGAAAACGGTATCTGAATCTTTAAACTTCCAAATACTGAGAATCCGGGAACACACCCTGCAAACCTTGTCGACTTTATTGTATTGTAATGTTTACGCCATTTTTATTTTATTTATAAATAAATAAATAAATAAATAAATAAATAAATAAATAAATAAATAAAATAAAATGGCGCAAACATTACAATACAATAGGAGGGAACATGATAATAGTACCACTGGTGATGTTGCAGATGTGCAACGAAAGAACTTTGTTAGACTATATATGTATATATATATTTATATCTGTATTTTTAGCTGTTGGTCAGTCAATGATAAACATTGATTGCAAAATAAATTAACTATGGAGACATAAAAGATACAGAAGCGAAAACCAACCAAACAGTGAGTGTGTTCTGTTATTATTGTTGGCAATATTATTACAACAATATGACCCTCCCCAAGTATAACAATATATATATATATATATAATGAAACAATTGTTTGGAAAGAGAGATATACTTTAACTTTAATTATATCTCATAAAATAATACAACTGGTTTTTCCACATTATACATATTGTTAGCACCCCAAACACTTAAATTGGGTTTATATTTTAATATAACCTAATGTTTGTTGAGTGAGATGGTTACCAGTCAGAGTTTAGCTTTAAACTATCTCTGTTATTGTATTAATTATATATATATATATATATATATATGCATATATAATATATATATATATATATATATATATATATATATATATATATATATATATATATATATATATATATATATATATATATATATATATATATATATATGCATATATAATTGTTTCTACCTTTTTGGCACAAGGCCAGCAATTACCCAGTGTATTACTGGTACTTTATTTTATCGACCCCATAAGGATGAAAGGCAAAGTTAACCTCGGCGGGATTTGAACTCAGAATATATATATATATGCATATATATATATGCATATATGCACCACCTAAGAGAACATTAGTCTACGACCTCTTTTATACCATAAACGTGGTTTTGTCTTTGCGCGTAATTGTTTTTCACCGCTCCTATTAATGACGTATTATTCGTTATTTCCCGTTCTTTGCCAGCGAACGTTACCACGAACCAAAGTATCGTCTTCCTGTCTTCCTCCGGTTGCAACGTTTTTTGAAATATCCAGTTCTGCGTTTACAGATTGACTTTGTTAGTTTCAGAAGATCCCGTTAAGGGTGAAAGCAGCAATTCTTTGCTTAAACTTTAAACTGTTATTTTAATAAATATTTGCTCTACGGTTCTTATATATTTGATATATATTTTCCTTATCGAGCCCTCTTTGGATTTTAGTCTTCAATTTTATTATTATTACTATATATATATATATATATATATATATATATATATATATATATATATATATATATATATGTAGGAGGTGAGTTTTATTGTAGTAAAATAAAGCAATGCAGATATCGGATAAGTAGCACTCTACAGTTTGTAGGACTGGAGTATAAATAATATATAAGATCAAAAGATGGTTAAAAGAGTTCCATGTATTTTATTATGCGCATTTCAAAAACAAATATCATCATGCAATAACATTTGCGTTTTCGTCAGATAAAATAGGGAGACATGATATGAAGGTTAAAACACACTTGTGAATAGTGCAGTTTTAAATCAACATATCATATATGTTGATTTAAAACTGCACTATTCACAAGTGTGTTTT
>OZ024745.1:81347350-81392350 GCA_964016885.1 Eledone cirrhosa | reverse complement strand
TATCTTGCCAAGCCATGCTGACAGGAAATAGTATAGAGTATCTGTTCTATCTCTAATGTCAAAGAGTTAAAATTAGGTGGATAAAGAGTAGTCTCCCTTTAAAAGGGGTTTGTTTAGGGTTTTTTTTATTTTTTTATATACATGCCTGTTTAAGTGTGTGGGAGAATGCATGAAGGTGTAAGTATGTGAGTGTGTGTGTGTGTGAGAAGATAAGTCTATTCGTAAATGTGGGGGATAGGTGTTATCTGGTGTTAGAACTGGTTTTGTGTGTGTATGTGTGAGAGAGAATAAGTGGAGGTGTAGGCGTGTGTGTGTGTGCGTGCGTGTGTGTGTATGGGGTGTGTAAATATGGGGCTAGAAGCCCTATCAGGTTATAAATTGGGTGTTGAGTTCTAGTCTATTATTGATAGGTGGTTGTGTTTTATCTATAATTAGTGCTTCCTTAATTCTAAGATTGCCGAGGTTTCTTTCCTTAGTTTCTATCCTAACTGTTATGGTTTTGTCGGTGTTTTTGCATTTAACTAGGTGTTTCTTAAATGAGGAAGCGTTAGTATTGAGGTGTTCTTTTATTCTTATGTGGAGTGGTCTGGTGGTGCTACCTACGTAGAAGTTGTTGCATTTGTCACACTCTAGTCTGTATACGACCTAAGCCTGGTGGCATAGGTCTGTGTCGTTGATGGGGCAGTTGGCTAGTCTGCAGCAGTTGTCATGTCTGGTGGAGTGTCTTTTGGCTATCGGTCCGCGCAGAGAAGGACCTGAGTGGGCCAGTTGGATATCTAGTCCTTCTCGTCTGATGGCTCTGCGGATGGCTGTTGTTGTTTCTTCACTGAAATGTGGGAGCTTCAGGAAGCAAGTGTTAGTGCCTCGGGTGTGGTGTCCTCTGTTCTTTCTGGCACGGTTTGTGGTGGATGTCGTGTATCCGTTCAGTTTGATTACTTCCAGGAAATGTGTGGTGTGTGTGTCTCGGTCTCTAGCGTCGGTGCATTTGTTCCGGATACGTGCCAGTTCGTTCCTTATGTATCCGAACTTGGCACCGAGTGGGAGGGCCGATCTGAAATGTACGAACAGGTCCCTGCTGGCGGCTTTTTTATAGAAGCAGGTGTGGATGTTGCCTTCCTCTGTTACCCTGAGTTGGAAGTCCAGTAGGGATAGGGATCCGCGGTCGTCGGGGTGTTCCATGCTGAACTTTATACTGGCGTCCATGCTGGAGAATGTTGTGTATATTTTATCTGCCTCCTCACGGGATGATGTGAGGATGAGTATGTCATCTACATATCGGGTGAAGAAGGCATGGGAATGGCAGGTGTTGAGGGCTCGGCATTCTAGCTGGTTCATGTAGGTGATGGCCATCAGGCCCGATAGGCTGGATCCCATGGGTAATCCTGTTGTCTGTCTGTATGTGTGGTGGTGGAAGGTGAAGTACGTGTTGTCTACTGTGAAGGACAAAAGCTGGTGTATGTCCGTCGGGTGGAGGCCGTAGCAGTTGATGTCCTCTGCGACCACGCAGTCCGTCAATAAATCGACAGCTGGGTGAGCGGGGACTGTAGTGTAGAGTGAGACAACGTCGAGGCTAAAAGCGTATTTATTTAGTTTAAGTTGTTCTGGCTGGAGTTGGTGTAGTCTACGTATAACTTCGTCGGAGCTATTGACATGCCCGGGAAAGGTGGCGAGTAGAGGCTTGAGGACCTGGGAGAGGAGCCAGGAAATTTTGTATAGGGGTCCTTCTATGCTAGAGACGATGGGTCTTATTTGCGTCTTAGTCTTATTCTTGTGGGTCTTGATGAGGTGGTAGAAAGTGGGCAGTCTGCTATTTCTAGTGGTGTAGTTGAGCTTAACTTTATTTGGGAGTTGTCTTCTCCTACAGATATCGAACCAAATGGAGTTGGTCTGTTTTTCGAGAACAGATACTCTATACTATTTCCTGGCAGCATGGCTTGGCAAGATATTTAGAACGCTGGTTTGAGACCTTTATTTCCCTCTGAAGAAGAGATATTATCTCGAAAATTAAGGACGTTTAAAATAAATCTAAGGTAAAAGACGAATTGTCAACAATATCTTTTGCAATTGCATTCTTTTTTCTATGTCCATACCTGCATTCTTTTGGCTTTATTATACATATTCAAACGTTTATATATATATATATATATATATATATATATATATATATAATGAAGGCACGGTTAGAGAGTTGGATTCAGAAACATGAGGTTGAGTTGGATTCTCAGATGGAGCCGTGTATTGAGTTCTTGAGCAAGACATTTTATTTCACTCAGCTGTAGAAATGGCTGATAACGTCACTGGTGTTGTATCGGCCTTTGCTTTTCCTTTGGACAACATCTGTGTGTGGGGAGAAGAGACTGATATGCATGGCCGACTGCTGGTCTTCCGTAAACAACCTTTCCTGGACTTGAACCACAGAAGGGTACTTTCTAAGTGTAAAACCCATGGTCATTCTTGACCGAAACGGAATATTTACCCCTATGACAGAAGCACAGGAACGGGCAAATAAAGAACAGAATTGGTACTCGGACGACACAAGTAATGGTTATCAGCTGTCCGCATGGGCGTGCAGTTTCGTTCCCTACACAAACATAACTGATGTTTATTGATATAGAGAGGGGCATTGGAAGAGAGTTCCGTGTATTAGATATAGAAAGGGGGATTGGAAGAGAGTTCCGTGTAGTAGATATACAGAGGGGGAGATTTTGGTGGTTGTAGATATACAGAGAGGGATAATGGGAGAGTGCCGTGTAGTAGCTATAGAGAGGGGGATAATGGGAGAGATAAGTGTAGATATTTATAGAGAGTGAGAGAGTGTATTAGTCTTAGATATAGAGAGTGGAATAAGAGAGGCGGTGTCGTGGTAGATATAGACAGGGTAGAGTTTGGTTTTAGTAGATCAGAGAGGGGGCTTAAAAGAGAGTTTTGTGTTATAGACATAGAGAGGAGGAGAGTTTGGTGACACTCTCGGGTCCAAAATAATAGGAGGGGGAAATAATAAGGAGGAGTGGGCTTTGGAAATCAGTAATTATATTGTGTACGTTCGTAAATATGGAATATCTTGAAAAGTTCTTTTGTCATATATAATGTTTTTTTAATGTAAAATAAAATTGGCAGTGTCGGTAGAGGGTCGGACGCCATGCTTTTCAGTATAGAGTTACGGCCCTTTACGGTCTTGGTTCAAATCCCGCCGAGGTTAACTTTGCCTTTCATCCTTACGGAGTCGATAAAATAAAGTACCAGTAATACACTGAGATAATTGCTGGCCTTGTATCAATATGAATCACTTACAATAAAATTTCGCCGGAGTTAGAGTGGCAAAATTTAATAAGCGGGCGGAGTGGGATAAAAACGTGAGTTAATTGACGGGCGTAAGAATGAAAACTCAATACCGAAGTAGACTTTGAATATTCATTTATTATGGCTAAGTCTTGTTACTCTGTACTCACCAGGCAAGACTGGTGATCCTGAGTGCGCAGGTGAAACATTAGAGTAAAAAAGCTCACCAATAGCCATAATAAATGAATTTGAGTGTGTATATATATATATAAAAACTGCGATAATATTGCTTTTTGCTGAACTCCTTTTGTAGAGTTTTTTTCGGAATGTTTTTGACTGTTGTTTCTTGTAAACAAACATTCATCTCATTCTGACGTCACTAGCCATGTCTTTCCTCATGTGCGTTTTTCATAATCACGCATGATGGTAAACTGGCCTGTTTTAAAATTCCCATATAAATCTGTGAGAATTCTGGTTATCAAGTTGAGCTCTGAGGATTGAATTCCAAACGTGACAATCTCCACTGAAAGTTTTCATGAAATAGTCTTTAAGACTATACAGAGCATTTGAAGTTTTTCCAAATTGAAGGATGAGTATTTTAAACTTTATTTTATCATGAGTTAAGGCTCTATTGATTTTTCCCTGGATTTCACTAAATTCTGTGGATGAATTTATATCCTGATTCTCTTTGAGATGAGTTTGAATTATTTTTCCCACATCTTACGTTAACTATTTTTCCCATTTTGACGCTATAGTCACTTATATATTATGGAGTGCTGTTGGCTTTTCGCTGCAGTGTTTTCTATACCTTTCATTTATATATTTATACTCTGATTTTTTTCCTAGAGTGCTTAAATTATTTGTGACTAATCCCGGTTTTTTTTATAAAAAACTGCGATAATATTGCTTTTTGCTGAACTCTTTTTGTAGAGTTTTTTTCGGAATGTTTTTAACTGTTGTTTCTTGTAAACAAACATTCATCTCATTCTGACGTCACTAGCCATGTCTTTCCTCATGTGCGTTTTTCATAATCACGCATGATGGTAAACTGGCCTGTTTTAAAATTCCCTTTTTGGCATATAAATCTGTGAGAATCCTGGTTATCGAGTTGAGCTCTGCTGAGGATTGAATTCCAACCGTGACCATCTCCACTGAAAGTTTTCATGAAATAGTCTTTAAGACTATACAGAGCATTTGAAGTTTTTCCAAATTGAAGGATGAGTATTTTAAACTTTATTTTATCATGAGTTAAGGCTCTATTGATTTTTCCCTGGATTTCACTAAATTCTGTGGATGAATTTATATCCTGATTCTCTTTGAGATGAGTTTGAATTATTTTTCCCACATCCTACGTTAACTATTTTTCCCATTTTGACGCTATAGTCACTTATATATTATGGAATGCTGTTGGCTTTCCGCTGCAGTGTTTTCTTCTATACCTTTCATTTATATATATATATATATATATATATGTATATATATATATATATATATATATATATATATATATATATATATATATATATATATATATATATATATATATATATATATATACATATATATAGGAGATGAATAAATTGGGTATAATACCATTTCTTACCAAATGCGAAGGAGCTCGATATATTAACCCCACAGAGCATAATTTTTTTAAAATTATATATATACAGTGGCGGTGGAACTGGAGGAAAGAGGAGAATGCCACCCTCGCTCCAATAATTATATTTTCTCCCCAAACTACCAAAACACACATCTATTTGGACATGCACTACAATTTATGTACATGTCATGTTTATCGCATATGGAAGTTTTCTGACCATTTTAGAGTGCAAAAAGCTAAACTAATCACTACAACTAAATTGTCCAAATTTGCAATATATACACACACTTACAAAGGAGCCACACAGTATGACTGAAGCTAAAACCACGTGCTTTCGAAGCGAACTCCTTAACCACACAGCCCCCCCCCACACACACAGACATGCACACACACACACACACACACACACACACACACACACACACACACACACACACACACACACACACACACACACACACACACACACACACACACATACACACATATATATATATTCTTCTTCTTCTATGTGTGTGTATATATATACATATATTGATATATGTATTTAAGGGATAACAAGTTATCGTTATAGGTAATCCAGTGAAACAATTGTTAATACTGTAAATAAAACCCTTTTTGTACTGTTCACCATGGTATTCTTCACTCTTTCACTATATATGTGTGTGTATATATATATATATATATATATATATACATGAGATTCTACAGGACTATAACTGTTTCATTCTTTAGAAATCACCAGATTCCTGATGATTTCTAAAGAATGAAACAGTTCTAGTCCTGTAGAATCTCATCTATATTAACACTTTTATACTCTGCTATGTATTGAGTACCTTACTGCAGTTACCTCCGATTCAACCCGGAATAACTTACCTTATATATATGTGTGTGTGTGTGTGTGTGTGTGTGTGTGTGTGTGTGTGTGTGTGTGTGTGTGTGTGTGTGCGTGTGTGTGTGTGTGTGTGTGTGTGTGTACACACACATGTATACATACATAAACAGAGGTACTGTTACAAATATGAAAACACACACACACACATATATTATATATGTGTGTGTGTACATGTTCATATATATATATATATGTTTGTGTGTGTATGTGTGTACGTGTACACACACGTGTATACATACATAAACAGAGGTACTGTTACAAATATGAAAACACACACACACACATATATTATATATGTGTGTGTGTACATGTTCATATATATATATATATGTTTGTGTGTGTATGTGTGTGTGTGTACACACACATGTATACATACATAAACAGAGGTACTGTTACAAATATGAAAACACACACACACACATATTATATATGTGTGTGTGTACATGTTCATATATATATATGTGTGTGTGTGTGTTTTGTGTAGGGATTGAAATACGTAGACAGCTGATAACCAATATATATATATATAGCAAGGGGTTAACCGAACATGGATGTGCGGACCACATAACGGTCTGTATCAATACAAGAAAGGTAAACCTTTTCCAAATTTAAAGCTTTTTATAATATTTCAGTGTTTTTTAGGTTTACGGTTTGAGAATCTCAGGCTGTCATAATTGATAGTCCTTAACGAAATGTATATTACGGATTTTAATAAACCAAAACCAAATGAATATGGCCTCGAATTTTTATTGATTTATATATATAATACATTTTTTATTGATATATATTTTTATTGATATATATATATATACATGTATGCATGTATGTGTATATATAAATATGTGTTTGTATATTATATATATATATATTTATAATATGTGTATTATATATATATATAATATATATTTAGATATAATATATATAATATATACAAATATATTATATAAATATATATCTAGATATGTGTGTGTGTGTGTGTGTGCATATGAGCACATTCTTAGACACAAAACGAAAGCGCACATGTTAGCTGCTCTGTAGGAAAAGCAAAACTTTTATTCATCATCTCTTCCATTCTTAAACCTTCCTGAACAACCACACTCGTGACGACCACCACCAGTATAAACACTGCCAACAGCACAAGGCAGTGCTATCATATCACCAGCATCACCCCCTCATCATTGCCGTCATTACCCCTAACAGCACCGCCATCATCATCACTGCCATCTACATCACCACCAACAGCACCATAATCATCAGCAGCAGCATCACCACCACCACCACCAACAACAACATCACCACGATCACCACCAGCAACAGCAGCAGCAGCACCACCACCACCACCACCACCACCACCACCATCATCACTACCATCTACATCAAACCCACCCCCAGCATAGCCACCACCGTCACCCACCTGCAGCATAACCACCACCACCATCAGCACTGCCATCACCACCGGCACCCAGTACCGCCACCACCATCACCACCTGCAGCACCAACAGCATCGCCAACGAGCACCACCATTACCATCACCACCACTACCAGCAGCGCCATCATCACCGGCTCCACGTCCATCGGCACTACTAGCACCAACAGCACCGCCACAAGCACTATCTCCAATACCACCAGCATCAACATTCTTCACCACTCACCACTATCATATCGTCACAACCACACTATCTCCATCACCACCTCACTGCTAACTTCCTCGCCACGCACCTACCAAACACCCTTCCTCAATTGCTCACCCGTTTCAACTTTCACCCCTCTTGTACACACACACACACACACGCACACTCACAGACACATGTATACATGTGTCAATGTATATATATATACATATATATATATATATGTAAAAGTTCTATTTAAATTGTTGGGATACAACAAGCAAATATTTTTATAACTGTATAAAGCACTCAACAAATATTTGGAGTAAAAATACGATATTAACAAATGGAAACTATATTTATAAAACCATATTTATTTCATTATACATATTTCAAGGACACCAAGTCAAATTATGGTGTGCTTTCATCAGATAAAATATAATATAGATCAGTTTTATAAATAAATATTGACATACCCTTAAAAAATGCAACCATTACTGTTGGAAGCTCCCGGATATATATATATATATATATATATATATATATATATATATATATATATATATTCTTCTTCTGTGTGTGTGTGTGTGTGTAAGTATATATACATACACGTGTGTGTATGCACACACACATACACATTCGTGGTCGATAAATAAAGTACCAATCCAATACTGGGGTCGAATCTTACTCTCTTTCTTTGGAAGAAATGAATTGTGTTCCGACTTGGAAAGGGGCGGACCCCGCCGGGTTTAAAATGTCCAAGACACGCTGCTATGTGTTATGACGGCGCCCCTACGACTCTATCAGGAGTTAAGGGCCCTTTACTATATATACATATGTATATACATACATACACGCACATGTTTCTACCTTAAGTGAGACGTTTCTTGTCTTCTCTCGCGTTTTCTCTTCTCCTTCCTTCCTGCCTGTACATTTATGAAAGCTCGGCCGCTACTATTGCCAGCGTAAGAAAACCGTCTAGACAATTTGTTTTTCTTTCTTGGCTTCTTCCCATAATTATGTTGTCTATTTTGCTATTCATGAAGATACTGAGAGGAGTTTAAAGCGGGTGAGGGTAAGAGATAGATAAATAAACGAGACATAAAGAGGAAGAGAATTAGTGAAGGCGGGAGGAGGAAGATGAAGAGAAAGAGGAAGATGCTAGCCTTGTCTTCTTTGAAAAGTTGATCGCACGGCGCTGGCCCAAGTCCTCTCTCTCTCTCTCTCTCTCTCTCTCTCTCTCTCTCCCCCTCTCTCTCTCTCTCTCTCCTTTCTTTCTCTCTCTTTTTCCTTTCTCTCTCTTTCTTTCCATTTAGCTATCTTTCTCTCTCTGTCTCTCTCTTACACACACTTATTCCAATTATGACTACTACACACTTTAAGAAGCCACCTTTTGTTGTGTTCAATAATTACCAGTCCGGACAAGTTCTTCTGCCAGATACTAGCTGATACTAACCACTTTGGTTTCGACATGCTAAGGTAAGTGTTTTTAAACACCCCCTTTTTTATAATTTGACCGGGATAAGAGAACCATTCCTTCTTTCCTTTTCTTTCTTACATCCTTTTCCTTGATATTCCCGGTCGTGCTTACAAGTTAAATTTCTCTTTTTCTTTCAACACGTTTTCTGTCATATGTGAGTAACTGCCAGTCCGATTGATAATGACCGCGATAGAGATTTTTTTATTTATTTTTATATTATTTCTTACAAGATATATACTAAAGTATTAAACAAAAACAACCAGAACAAATACAGTGCAAACGAACAAACTATGATTTGTAACAGACATGAGGGCGTGAGTGTGTGTTGTAAATAACAAATATATTTATAGGGTCCCCTATAAAAAGATAAAGCCACCTGGGGGCAATTAAGGTACCTTATAATAATAATAATAGTGTTGAGATTCCTTACACAAAGCCACAGATTTCAAAATAAACCCAGTACTTTATTTTATCAACTCCGGAAAGATGAAAAGCAATGTCGACTTCAACGGAATGAAAATATGAGAAAAATAATTTCTAAACCAAGCACAAGGCCACAGTTTTTCTTGGGCGGGGTGGCGGAGAAATAGTCGGTTTAATCCACCCAAGAATCTGACTAATACTTCTTACTATCGATCCCAGAAGCACGATTGACAAAATCGCTCGAGATGAAAATTTAATAATAATGAAATAACAGTGTCATTGTAATTTATAGTAAGCATATGGTTGACGTAAGCTAAGAAATTGTTGTGGCTTAACCCCAGGTCAGCCCTAAACAAGAAGAGCAACTTTTTTTTATTGGCAGTAGGACTGCATTATCTAATGTGTCATTGTCCTATTTAAGAGGTTTGAGTGTGACTTGAGGGAGATTTGACAGATATTTCTAACAGGTCGACCTACCGCGTAGAGCTCTTGTCCTCTCCCTCTCTATCCCTCTCTCTCTTTCTCTCTCTTACAGCTAATTGTGGATAAACAAAAACTGATGTCCTTTTTCATGAACAGATACGAAGTCGGAGAAGTTGTGACGTTTATGCCTCTCGCGAATATTTAGTTGACGTGTGGTAAAACGGTTTTGCAACAGAACCGGGTGACAGACATGCTCATTCGTGATAACATAATACTTGTTACTACCTTGTGTTCTACACAAGGACAGCAATTTGAAGGGATGGAGAAAGTCGATTAAATCGATCCCAGTAAGGATGAAAGGCAAAGCTAACCTCAGTAGGAAAATCTCCGTAACTAAATGCCACAAAGAATTTACCCCATGCCCTATCGATTCTGCCAACCCACTACCTTAATGAAAATGTTTTCTGATTTAGGCACAAGGTCAACTATTTTGGGGAAGGGGTAAGTTTATTAAATCGATTCCTGTGCATTACTGGTATTTTATTTTCTCAACTTAGGAAGGATGAAAGGCAAAAATTGACCTCGGCGAGATTTGAATTCAGAAAGTAAAGGGTGTAGCTAAATATCACGTCATTTTGTCAGACGCTCTAACGATTCCTCCAAGCCCACACCATCCAGTACTTGACTGGTACATATGTTGTCCAAACCGGAAGGATGGGATGAAAGACAAAGACCACCCTCAACTCAAAGTAACATACATAAAGTAATGTACCCAAAAACCACAAACCCTTTTTCTCCGACTATCTTCCAAAATTTACTGAAATAATAATAATTGATTTTAACACAGGTAAAATAGGTGGTGAATTGGAAGTTGTGAAAAAGTCGGGTAGGCTGCTTTACGGTATTCGTTCTGGTTCTCTGCTCTCAAATCACGCCGAGGTCAACGTTGTCTTTCATCATTTCGAGATCGATATATAAAGTACTAGTACGATAGTCGATTCCACCTCTATCTCTTTCTCACTACCTCTCTCTTTGCAGGTGATATGCCAGATGATATGCCAGTGATATGCCAGGTGATATGCCAGTGATATGCCAGTGATATGCCAGTGATACGCCGTTTGTCACGCCGGCGGCCCTACGACTCTATCAGGAGTTACGGTTCTATACAAACGTAGACTTACAACATTTGTAAAAGACCATAATTTAGCGAGAAGGGGTATAGTATTGATCTCGCTACTTGTATGTGAATTTATTTTATCGACTCCGGGAGGATGAATGGCAAAGTAGTCCTAAGTGGGATTTGAACTCAGAACATTAAAAAACCTGAACAAAAACTGGAAGGCATTTTTTCTGACTTTTTCTAACGTTTGTGCAATACTCATTGCCTACATCTAATGAAATAGTTTGCATTTGTGTTGCCCTTGTAGCAAATAGAGAAATAATAATAATAATTCTTTCTTTATTGACCACAATAATAATGGAACAATGCCAGCGATTTTGGGGAGAGGGGGAAGTAGATTAAATCAATCCCAGTGTATTACTGGTACTTTATTTTATCGACCCCCATAAGGATGAAAGGCAAAGCTAACTTCGGCAGGATTTGAACTCAGAACGTAAAGGGCTGTAACTCTTTGCCGCGAAGCATGGTGTCCAATGCTAATAATAATAATAAGCAACGATATTCTGGGATTATGACTTTCAAACTGATAGAATAATTAACCATCACCGACCGGACATTGTCGTATTGAACAAGAAAGAGAAATACTCTCACATTATCGACACGAATATTGCGAGGAAGGAGATTGAAAAAATCACCAAGTACTCTGAATTGAAAGTGGAGCTGGCAAGACTATTTTGGAATACAATAGTGTGATCAGGGCATTAGGGTCAATCCCATTGAAACTTCAAGACTTCTTAATGCGACTGAGATAAAGGTTGGGTTTGCTAGGTACTGCTAACATCTTGTGGATGCGACTTGAGAGATGACTAAATAACCCGGTGCATTATCCATCTGCTTTGCGTGACGAGGCCATAATAATTGTTTCTGATTTAGGCACAATGCCAATTCAGAGCGATTATAATAATTATTTCTACTTTTGGCACAAGGCCAGCAATTATTCCAGTGTATTACTGGTACTTTATTTTATCGACCCTGTAAGGATGAAAGGCAAAGTTAACCTCGGCGGGATTTGAACTCAGACCATAAAGGGCCGTAACTCTTTGCTGTAAAGCATGGCGTCCGACCCTCTACCGATACTGCCAATCCACCGATTATAATAATCATTTCTACTTTTGGCACAAGGCCAGCAATTATTCCAGTACATTACTGGTACTTTATTTTATCGACCCCGTAAGGATGAAAGGCAAAGTTAACCTCGGCGGGATTTGAACTCAGACCGCAAAGGGACGTAACTATGCTGGAAAGCATGGCGTCCGACCCTCTACCGATACTGCCAATCCACATATTAATAATGGTTTCTACTATAGGCACAAGGCTAGCAGTTTGGGGAGATGGGAAAATCGATTAAACCGACCCCAGTACATTACTGTGTTATCAATCTCTTACGGATGAAAGGCAAAGCTAACCTCGGCAGGATTTGAACTCAGAACGTAAAGAGCCGTAACTCTATTAGACAAAGCATGATGTCCGACGCTCTACCAATACTACCAATCCACCGGCCTGGGGTATACTGGGATGCTGTTCAGCGTGGCATAACCCACTGCTTCGGGGTTAGAAAACTAGATTGGTGTCCAGCGTAGGATAGCCTACTCCAATTTTAAGGGTAGGCGGATCCCTTTGAGTCTGTTTAAGAGATGGTGTCTAAAAAAAACCCCCCAAAACACTAGTGGTTGTGGCACACCTCACCACCACTCTTCCTTTTAATGAGTGTTATGAATCAAAACAATACTGCAATGAACAGTGTTAATGGGGTTGGAACTTGAGTTGAAGACAGGTGTCCCATGGGTGAGCGGCGTGGGTCTGGTCATCAACCAACTTCTGCTAGAACTGGATAGACAGAGAGCATTAATATAGCTGCCATGGAGTGTTTCTATTTAAGTAGACCGTTTGATGATGAAGGGAAGCCAATACTGGGTTTCCAGAAAAGAATGCATAACATCTGGAATCAAAGACAAGGTATGAAACTGATGGAACAGAGGTTGTGTGACCAAGCAAGGAGATAATTAGAAATAATTGTTTCTACTTTTGGCACAAGGCCAGCAATTACCCAGTGCATTACTGGTACTTTATTTTATCGACCCCGTAAGGATGAAAGGCAAAGTGAACCTCGGCAGGATTTGAACTCAGATCGTAAAGGGACGTAACTATGCTGGAAAGCATAGCGTCCGACTCTCTACCGATACTGCCAATCCACCAATTAGAAATAATGGACGGTTAACAGCACTTGAACTAGAAGAGTTGTAAAGGAAGGTGATGGTCGAAGGGAGAAAGGGAACTGAAGGAGAGGATGTGGCGGAAGATGTTGAGAAGGTTAATGTTGTAAATGCTGAAGAATACCCATTGAGTGATTATTAACTGGAAAATAGACGCGATGGAATGTCTATTGGAAATAGTGGGAAATTAAGTGAAGGGGATAATCGTATGATTGACAATATTGTAGAACTGATGGATAATGATCTGGAAAAGAATATCAAGAGGTTTAAGAGTTGATAGATGTCTACTTAGGGAATGGACGAAAAAGGTGAATGGAGTGTTATCTGAAATAGACAGATAATATAACAGCAACAAACAACTTAATTAAAGCATGTACCCTTTATATTGGGAGAAAATTAGGTCTCAAAACAAACCAAAGAAGAAACAAGGAAGGAAAAGAACCATAGTGGAAAATGAGAAAAGAGCAGGCTATTAAGGAAATAAGGAAATATATCAGCATCCCAGACAAAAAGAAATGAGGCGAACTTAGACGGAAAGAAAAATACCAGGAACTTGAACGTAAATACAGGATTAAAAATAAGGGTATGGGTGTAGTTTTGGAAGAACTTATACAAGCTAAAGCCACCAAAATTAAGAGGTTATGACCAAAGGATAGATCAATATAAGATCTGCAAAATGTACCAAGAGGATAAAAAAAGTGTTTACCAACATCTGAATCGACTGAAAGTAGATAAAAAAAAATAAAAAACGCTAAAGACAGTAATATATTCTGGAGTAACAACAGGATAGGACATGAGAAAGAAGCTGAATGATTGAAGGAAGTAAGAGCTGATAAAGAAGGAATAAAACAGGAAAATATAACAGTAAATACTGAGATGGTGACAAGAAAGCAAAAACGAATCCCAACTGTTTTTGGTTGAAAAATATTACTTCATTATATGAGAGGATAGCTTTGCTAATCAACGATATGATTAACAAGATCCCAAAGTGGATGACCACTGGAAATACAGTATTGTGCCAAAAAGATCCTGTGAAAGGAAATTCTGTTGATAATTATAGACCGATCTCACCCCTTAAGTAAAAGCTAATAACAGGAATCATATTCAAAGTTGTATATGAATTCCTTAAAACCGACGAGGAAAGAATCAAGAACATTGAAGAAGCAGGATATAGACATCTATTTGTACTTGAATAAGATCAGATTAAGGAAAAAGATATAAGGAGGCATTTCAAAAGAATACAGGGGAAGGATAACATGTGTACTTAAGTCGAAACTTAATGGCAAGTTTAAAATAACTGTAATTAATCCATGGACGGTAGCAAGTGTTGAGATATAGTGCAGGAATTGTGAAATAGCCAGTAGATGAGCTAAAACGCCTTGATAGAAAACGAGAAAATTGATGACCATGTATGGAGCACTCCACTCTAAAAGTGTTGTAGACAGCAAAGGAGGAAGGTGATTAATAGGGTATGAGGACTGAGGAGAATAACCTTGTTTAGTATATCAGGAATTCGGAAAAATTACTGTTAAATGCGGGTAAAAGAAGTGGTGTCATTGATACTGAAAATGCTAAGCTTAAGAACGATTACACAGAAGAAAAGGAAAATGAAAAGATGGCTAATTAGAAAGGGAAAATAATCATTTCTACTTTAGGCACAAAGCCGGCAATTTGGAGAGAGGGGAAAAGTCGATTAAATCGACCCCAGTGCATTACTGGTGCTTTATTTTATTGACACCATAAGGATGAAAGGCAAAGCTAACTTCAGCGGGATTTGAACTCAGACCGTAAAGGACCGTAACACTATGCTGCAAAGCATGGTATCCGACGCTCTACCGACACTGCCCGTAGGGACTGGCTAAGGAAATCTGACCTCAAATCAACAACTGAAGCTCTAATTTTCTTCGCTCAAGAGCAAGCAACCAGAACCAACTTGATATATTCTGAGTTCAAATCTCGCCGAGGTTAGCTTTGTCTTTCATCCTTACGGGGTTGATAAAATAAAGTACCAGTAACGCACTGAGGTCGATTTAATCGACTTTCTCCTCCCCCAAAATTGCTGGCCTTGTGTGCCTATATAAGAAACCATTATTATTACTGCTTTGATATCTCAGTCGTTGTTATTAAACCATAAAATTTGCTCCTCTTGAAATTCTGTGTTGCTCGCTCAAGGAGACTTGATGTTTCTTACACCAATATGTGCGGTGTTCAACATTACGTGGCAAAGTCACACTACCAACAAAGTTCGTTTTGGTGATCTGTCACGAGTTTCATCGAACGTTTGATCTCGTCGCTTGTCTCTTGCTGGTCATGTTTCCCGCCATGATGAATCTGCAGGGAAGCTGCTTCTCTGGACATCAGATGCAAAGCGCCAAGTAGGACGTCCAAATACCCTCAGGACTCTGTTGGAAAGGGACACTGGCCTCACTGGACGGGATCTTCTTGCTGCGATGAGAGATCGGGAAGTCTGGAATAAGAACTTTGTGCATGCTTCACTTTCGATGGTGGGATGACCCAAGAAGAAGAAGAAGGAAAGGAGACATCACTGAAGAAAAAACAATAGGGATAATAATGGAATTTGTAATAAATATACATAACAATAACGACTAATAACAATAACGAATGTCAACAAGGACCAGTTCGCCAATAGTTGTAAGGAGAACTGTACGTTAAGGTAATTCCAGGAAGAGCCCTTCACAAAACCTTGTGTTATTCTGTTGCCTCACAGGCATTGAAAGTGGCCTCTCTCTCTCTCTTTCTTTCCTCCTGCTTAGAAAAGTATGGTCAGAGTTTGCCCATTCAGCTTCGTCAATTTCGCTGCTCTCACTCATCTTTCATAAAATACACTGGAAGGCATGTCCTTTCCAACTCTCACCTTCCTCCTGAAGTGAAACTTGAAGTGCTTTATCGATCCCGGAAGGAGAAATATAGAATACCAGTCAAATACTAGTGTCGATTTAATCAAATTTCTCCTCCTTTCAAATATTTGCCACAAGGGCAACAAAACTATAATACAGTTCAGTACATGTAAGAAGTAAATTGGACAAAACGTTAGATTGCATTGCAGAATTTATTCCGGGTCTTGGTGATATAAGCTCGAATACTGCTAAATTCATCAGCTTTCCGTTTTAATAACAAAGTTGTGGAAGAAGATGAAATGCCTTGCGTTGTTTGATCCATAGATTTCTAGCGTTCAAATGCCATCGTACTTCAGTTTCAGTGTCTTTTCTTTCTTTAAAAAAAAAAAAGAAAGAAAAAGGAAAATCACACGTATACAAGACATTCAGGCCAGATCCCGGCTTGAGGGTGCGTGACAGGCCCACTCTAGCCCGATCTCTTACACTGATGTTCACCCTCAACTATCTGGGAAGCACGAAGCAGGATCAGGGACACAGCGCCCCTCCCTCATCTCGCCGTTACTTACAAAACAGTAGAGAGGAAGAAATATTAGAAAGACAATTATTCAGCGAAGTACATAAATCAGTGATGTACAAATGACTAGTTTTACATACACTTGTGGATGTGTCTCTGAGTGCTTGTATGTGTGTGTGAATATACATGTGTGGATATATATATATGTGTGTGTATTTAAATATATATGTGTGTATTTATATGTATATATATATATATATATATATATATATATATATATATATATATATATAGCGGCGATGAATTAGTTTAGCGAGGTTTTTTATATGAAATCGTGTGTCGAAACAAATATTGTTATACTTGGGGAGGGTCATATTTGTGAAATATTGCCAGAATTAATAACAGAACACACTCACTGTTTGGTTGGTTTTCGCTTCTCGCTGTCTTTTATATCTGCGATCTAACTTAATCGGTCCTCAATGTTGCCATTGACTGACCGACGGTCAAAAATAATACAGATACAATATAGACACAAACACATATATATAGTTTACATAATTTACATAAATCTTTCGTTTCACATCTGCAACATCGTCAGTGGTGTTATATTTTTTCCTCCTGTTGTGTTGTATGTCTACGCCATTTTTTATTCAGTCTGTCTATATATTTATTTATTTATTTGCTTGTTTGTTTATTTTATTTTGTCTTCTTTGCGCATGCGTTTGCGTGTGTGTATAGTGTTACGTTTGCTGTGTGACTAGTGTGTATAGTGTTGTGTCTGCTGGGTGACTAGTGTGTGTTTATGTGCTTGTTGTTATTGTGCTTGTGTATGTATTTATTTATCTTATTTTATTTTATTTTATTTACTTATTTATACTTCTCTTAGGTCAGTGTTGTAAACAAGTAAATAATTTATTATTGAACAAAACACAAGCCGAACGACTAAAACACACAATAACAGTTAATATGAAAAGAACAACATACACAAAAGTCAACGCACTCTACAAACAGAAACGCATTAACGGTAAGGAAATCCGAAATCTCATCACACCAAACGAGAGAGATAACTTCATGAGCGCCATCAGACGTGAAACGAAATACGCTCAAAACGAATGCAATAGGCATTTCAAGAAGAAATTAGAATGGATGAATAAGAAAAAACTACAAGAAAGGAAAACCGAATATTCTCAAAAATACCAACATAACATCGACAATATCCGTATGACTGATGTAAAGCTACCGGAAGAATTTACCAATGACCACACAGTAAATATCTATGGGAACACTTTAATCAGTGAACAAGAACAACAAATCCTACGGTTACCACCAAAATTTGCCATTTGCCATCTACAAAAAGATTAACCCTATGGAGTGCAAAACGGAGCTGGAAAAGTGTTTCACAAAAATACGTTGGAATGCAAAGGTAAACAACAACAACAATAATAACGGTAGTAGTAATATAAACAATAACTCTGGGTATAGAAATAACAGCCATAACCATAACAATGGCAGGAAAGTTAGAAATAGTGATAATGGTAATAATACTAGCGTTAGACAGAACAACAACCACAATAATAATAATAATAGAAACATTAACCACAGACACAGCAACAGCGACCACAGTAGTAATAACGGTAACAATACGAACAACAACAACAACAATAACCACAGTGGTAATAATGGAAATAGTACATGTAGCAACATCAACAAAAACAAGAAACATAATAATAGTAACAACCACAATGGTAGAAATAACAGTAACAACAACAACAACAACAATAACGGTGAAGTAAACAACAATACATCTAGCAATCATAACAATAATAATAATGCTAATGATAGAAACAACAACAACCACCCTGATAACAACAATAGCAACACACACACACACAACTATGACGATAGATATAATGACAACCCCTTAGAGAAACTATTTTTCAACCCAGTTGACAAAACATATAAGATGGGTAATATCTATCCTACGAGGTTACCCTTTAATAAAAGAGTTTGCATACCACAGCAAATAGATGACGAGACAGAGGCACAGTTCACCATAGCTAGAAATAAGATTAGACAAGTAGTAGACAGGTATACTAAGAGACAGAGCAGACCAGAGGCCCAACAACTTGGGAGGAAACCTGTAGAAGGCTTGGTTAGCCTCAAGCAGCGCACAAGGGATGGTGAGGTAGTGTGTCTACCCACAGATAAGTCTGGTAGGATGTCAATAGATAGCATGCCGAACTACATCGAGGCTATGCAACCCCACATCACCAACACGAGCGAAGTTGCACAACAAACACACGATGGGAGAGAAAAAATCCTCAACGTTCACATGATGATGTGGACTGACATCCTAAAGCCAAGCAGACGCACTGCCAACAACTTCCAGGCGTCTAACAATGGCATACCACACTTGTATGGGCTCCGCAAAGACCACAAGACAGTCGACGACCCGACAACAGGACCACCAACAAGACCCGTATGCGGAGCTAATATAGCTAGCAACTACAGGATATCCTACTTCCTCTCGATGGTTATCCGCCCCATAATCAAGATGTCCCCAGATGTATGTGAAAGTACAGAGGACCTCCTCAGCAGAATCAGTGAGTGCAACAAGAACAGGAGCCTATCCAACTGCATAATAGGCAGCATGGATGTGGTGTCACTGTACCCATCCATTAACATTGATTTTGCTGTGAAAAGATGTGTGGAGATGATCATCGAGAGTGAGGTGGAGTTCTGCGACGTCGACACAGATGAACTGGGCCTCCTACTTAGACTTACCTACGACACTGACTACCTAGACAGCCATGACCTTAGATGTTTCTGCCCTAGTAGACCTATAAGAGGTAGACCCCCCACCATAACCTCAATGGCAAAAAAGACTCCCATGGGAAGGTGGATTGGGTGGACCAAAGCTATACGGACCCCCCAAAATAATGATCAGGTAAGAAAAATGGTCGCACATGCAATAGGGGCTAGTATCAAAACTACCCTAAAGGGCCACATATTTAAGTTCATTGAGAAAATCTACACCCAAAATGAGGGAGCAGCCATCGGCGTCAGCATAGCTGGTGATGTTGCCAACCTTTTCATGGTATGGTGGGAAAGGAGACTTAAAGATCTCCTTAATGAAAGCTCCATAGACCTCATCATATACTCTCGTTATGTAGACGATATCAATATAGTTATAAGAACACCCCCACTAGAGAGCACTAACAAGTTTGAATTAGAACGTAGCACGATGGAAAGCATCCAGCAGATAGCTAATTCCATACACCAGAGTATAACTGTAACTATCGACTTCCCTTCCAAACACCCTAACAATAGACTACCTGTATTAGACACAGAACTCTGGATTAACACTATAGACGAGAGAGCCCAAATTCTCCACTCACACTATGCTAAACCCATGGCCTCTAAATACCTGATACTCAAAAACTCAGCAATGTCCAGTAGTGCTAAGTTTAATATTCTGATCGCAGATTTGGTACGAGTGATGAAGAATGTGTCCAGCATGTGCGACCCAACAGAAATGGAAAGACACATCCAACACTTCATCAACCGCATGCAGTTCTCTGGCTACAACCAAAGAGACAGAGTCAGAGTATACGAAGGAGCCATGGAAAAGTATAAGACCCTCATAGAACTGGACATGAAAGGAATTTGCCCATTACACAGGAGCAAATCATGGAATAGCTTAGATAGGGCTAGACATAAGATAGGGAAGGCCACATCATGGTACGACAACCAGAGATATCAGAGTGTCATGTTTGTGGACGCCACCCCTGGAGGGAAATTAGCTAACCAGTGTAGAAAGGCCCTGAGAAAGACCCACTTAAAAATAAAGGTGGTAGAAAAGCCAGGAACCACCATAAAATCCCTGATCAGCAAAACCTACCCCTTTAAGAAAACCCACTGTACCAATAGGAAATGTATCATATGTAAGGTGAACCCCCGGATAAACTGTAAGACTAGAAACGTAGTCTATAGCATAAGATGTACAGAGGGTACTTGCAGAAACATGACAACAACATACATAGGCGAAACAGCTCGTAGCATAGGTGAAAGGATAGACCAACACTGGGGGGAACTAAAAGGACGAAAAAACGGGTCAGTACTATACGAACATGCTAGACAACAACATGACGGCAACATAGACAACATAGAAATTAGAATAATATCTAAACATAGGAATGACCCAGCACATAGGCAAATCAGAGAGGCCAGTGAAATAGAAATTAGAAGACCAAAGCTAAACAGAAAGAATGAGTGGAACAACAATAACACCCAAACAAACAACACTGACCTAAGAGAAGTATAAATAAGTAAATAAAATAAAATAAAATAAGATAAATAAATACATACACAAGCACAATAACAACAAGCACATAAACACACACTAGTCACCCAGCAGACACAACACTATACACACTAGTCACACAGCAAACGTAACACTATACACACACGCAAACGCATGCGCAAAGAAGACAAAATAAAATAAACAAACAAGCAAATAAATAAATAAATATATAGACAGACTGAATAAAAAATGGCGTAGACATACAACACAACAGGAGGAAAAAATATAACACCACTGACGATGTTGCAGATGTGAAACGAAAGATTTATGTAAATTATGTAAACTATATATATGTGTTTGTGTCTATATTGTATCTGTATTATTTTTGACCGTCGGTCAGTCAATGGCAACATTGAGGACCGATTAAGTTAGATCGCAGATATAAAAGACAGCGAGAAGCGAAAACCAACCAAACAGTGAGTGTGTTCTGTTATTAATTCTGGCAATATTTCACAAATATGACCCTCCCTAAGTATAAAAAAAAATATATATATATATATGCAAAGTTTTATTTAAATTGTTGGGTTAACAACGAGTAAATATTTATAACTGATATAAAAGCACTCAACAAGTATTTGGAGTATATTTACGATATTAAATAAATGGAAACTATATTTATAAAACCATATCTATTTCATTATATATATTTCAGGGATATCATATTAAAAATATGTTATGCCTTCTTCAGACAAAATACAATATAAACAGTCTTATAAATAGATAGATTCGACATACCTTTCAACTTCGACTTCTATTTGAAAAGTCGAAGTTGAAAGGTATGTCGAATCTATCTATTTATAAGACTGTTTATATTGTATTTTGTCTGAAGAAGGCATAACATATTTTTAATATGATATCCCTGAAATATATATAATGAAATAGATATGGTTTTATAAATATAGTTTCCATTTATTTAATATCGTATATATATATATATATATATATATATATATATATATATATATATATATATATATATATATATATATATATATATATATATACATATAAATACATATATATATATATATATATATATATATATATATAGTTATGTAATAAACAACATAAGGCAATTATTCCATTTACCAGTGGTTTCTTAAAAGCAAAAAATTTTGCTTTCAATCCTCAGAATGAAAAAATCCTGGTCTGTTTATTGAATTTGGATTTTAAAAACAAAAATGCAATCTATATGAAAGTGAGGCTGGAGGAAGAAGAAGGAAAGGAAAAATAGAATAAAACCACACATGCAAACACACACACACACACACACAAAAGCATACATACACACACACACACACATATATATATATATACATACACTCATACATACACACACACATATACACATATATATGTGTATGTAAATACACACATACACATACATATACACATACATACGCACATAAATATCAACACATCCATACATACACATACATATATACAACCACACACACATATATACACACATATATATATATATTAATATAAATATATATATATATATACATATATATATATATACATGCATACACATACACATACATAGCCATACACACATACATATACATACATACATGCACACAACCATACCTATATACACACGTACATACATACACATACATAAATGCGTACATATACATGTACAAAATTAGAAAAATATACACTCCTCTACATATTCACACACGCAAATAAATATAAGAAAAAATATATATAAAAAAATAAAATAATAATAAAGATTATTATAGAGTTGACAGCGATACAAACGACGGGTAGATGAACAGACACGCGTGGTAAGTAATACACACAAATGCACGTACACATACGTACGAAAAAGTAAATACATACACACACTATCACACAAAAACATACATATACAAATACATAAACACATACATACACAAACACGCACACTTTTTCGTACGTATGTGTACGTGCATTTGTGTGTATTGCTTACCACGCGTGTCTGTTCATCTACCCGTCGTTTGTATCGGTGTCAACTTATAATAATCTTTATTATTATTTTATTTTTTTATATATATTTTTTCTTATATTTATGTAGAGGAGTGTGTATTTTTCTAATTTTGTACATGTATATGTACGCATTTATGTATGTGTATGTATGTACGTGTGTATATATAGGTATGATTGTGTGCATGTATGTATGTATGTATATGTATGATGTGTGTATGGCTATGTATGCGTATGCATGTATATATATATATATATATATTCATATTTATATATATATATGTGTGTATATATGTGTGTGTGGTTGTATATATGTATGTGTATGCATGGATGTGTTGATATTTATGTGCGTATGTATGTATGTGTATATGTATGTGTATATATATATATATATATATATATATATATATATATATATATATATATATATATATATATATATATGTGTGTGTGTGTGTGTGTATGTATGCTTTTGTGTGTGTGTGTTTGCATGTGTGGTTTTATTTTATTTTTCCTTTCCTTCTTTCTCCAGCCTCACTTTCATATAGATTGCATTTTTGTTTTTAAAATCCAAATTCAATAAACAGACCAGGATTTTTTCATTCTGAGGATTGAAAGCAACATTTTTTGCTTTTAAGAAACCACTGGTAAATGGAATAATTGCCTTATGTTGTTTATTACATAATTATTAAGCTCTGTTACCTACATAGAGCACTCTCTTTTCCTGGACTTTTCCGACGGAATTACTTCATTTATATATATATATATATATATATATATATATATATATATATATATATATATATATAATGGTTTCTTATATAGGCACAAGGCCAGTAATTTGGGGGGAGTGGAAAGTCGATTAAATCGACCCCAGTGCGTGACTGGTACTTTATTTTATCGACCCCGTAAGGATGAAAGGCAAAGTTAACCTCGGCTGGATTTGAACTCAGATTATAAAGGGCCATAACTCTATGCTGTAAAGCATGGCGTCTGACCCTCTACCGATACTGCCAATCCACCGCCCTTATATATATATATAATAATAATAATTGTAACTATGCTAGAAAGCATGGCGTCCAACCCTCTACCGATACCGCCAATTCAATGGTTTCTTATATATATAATGGTTTCTTATATAGGCACAAGGCCAGCAATTTTGGGAAAGGGGAAAGTCGATTAAATCGACCCCAGTGCGTACTGGTACTTTATTTTATCGAGCCCATAAGGATAAAAGGCAAAGTTAACCTCGGTGGGATTTGAACTCAGATCATAAAGGGCCGTAACTCTATGCTGTAAAACATGGCGTCCGTCTCTCTACCGATACTGCCAATCCACCGCCCTTACCTTATATATATTGTAATTATAATAATAATAATAATAATAATAATATAAAGCCGATTTCTTAAGCCTTCCTTATTGATTGGTGACGCGCATTTCGCATCAGCTGAAGGTTCGATCTGTATCGATCTGGCCCGAATCTGGAATCAAAAGCTCGTCAGACCTCTATATGTGTGTGTGTGTATTTATAAACTCATGCATATATGTGTGTTTATATATATATATATATGTGTGTGAGTGTGTGTGTGTGTGTGTGTAATAAAATGTAGTTTCCATGAAGTATTGCATATAATATATAATCTGGAAAGTGATATATACGTATATATACGTATATGTTATGGAATACTGTTAGCTTCACGCTACAACAATTTCTATACTTTTCATTTATATATATATATTTATATATGTATTCTATTAATTTTTGTATTCTGAAACATTAAAATACAACAATTTTTTGGTCACTGGACTCGGGATGTCACGACAGAAGTTTGTGGAAGTTACACAAATATTTTAGTATATTTTACCAGTGCAATCCTTATTTTTATTTTACATTTTACATTTACTTACATGTCAATATAACATGGCTAAAATTCAAATTTTGCAAAGAGAAGAAAACGGACAAATGAACTAGATATATCTCACTGCCCCCCCCCCCCCCTCCACCACAATAACGTCTACACTCTCTCCCCACCATCAGATGTCATTACCCTATCTAGACTAAAGTCATCGACCTGTTGTCAAACTCTCTACTCTGTGTTGAATGTGTGTATATATATATATATATATATATATATATATATATGTATGTATATGTGTGTATATACATCACTGTCAAACGACCTGATTTCAACCCCAACATCTACAACAACAACACCGGCACTAATGTTTACAGCAACAACAGCTTCAGAATGAATTGAAATGAACATTTACAACAACAACAGCGGCATCAAAAGATAAAAAAAAACAAAAAAAAAACACAAACTAACAAGAAAACTCAAAATAACAAAACACACACACACACGCACACAAAACAACAACAACATCAACTGCCACCACCACCACCACCACCACCGCCACCACCGCCGCCATCACCATCACCAGCGACCGGGTCTTAAGAAAACAACTTTAATAATAATTTTTCTGCTTTTGGCACGAATCCAGCGACTGGCCCAGCGCATCACTGGTACTCTCTTTTGTTGACTCCGTGGGGATGAAAGGCAGGGTTGACCTCGGCGGGATTTAAGCTCAGAGCGTGGAGAGCCATAACTCTATGCTGTAAAGCAATTATAGTAATACTGGACTGTAATACGAACGGCTTCAACTATACAAACCCTTGAAAGTCAACAGTTGACATAATCTTGTAATCTTGTATCAGTAATGACGGTAATATATATATATATATATATGTGTGTGTGTGTAAGTGAGTAGCGTGTGTGTGTTTGTTTGTATGTATGAGTGTATCTGTGTGCGCGCGTATGTATGCGTGTGTGTGTATGTCGTACGTATAAGTTTCAATAAGTGAGTTTTTTTTTTTTGCGCGGGGACATAGAAATAATCGGGCTGGATGCCCGATCGCGGAGTTAAACCACTGGGAGTGAAGAACCCCTAGCCCTTGTCAGGGCATTCTTCTAGGAGAAGGCATCTCAGGAAACTGGGTTAACTCCGACATAAAACCTGCGGCTCAGTAGTTACCGATGATGTTGATCTTTTCTTCTTTTCGGGTTATAGCTACTGTCGCTCAGAGAGTGGGATTGGCTCAGTGCACAGTCTTTCCTCACTTTAAAAATATTCGTCACGCACAGGCATTGCACGAGTGCATTAATAATTATTAATAGTGTCCTATTATTATTAATGAAATCATTATTATTATTATTATTGTTACTATTATTAATCCTTTTTTTTTCCTTTTTTTTTTCCAATTCAATGATGTTCCAGAACAATATGAAAGAGATAATTGGCAATTTAGGTTCTGGAACAAAAAAGATCATTGGCAATAAGGGCAGGGGCCCCAGGTTATCACAGCCTGGGCCCGCTCGTCATCGTGTCATTGTAATAGAGCCAAACAAGGCATTTAGTCTTGGCTGCTGGAACGTACGGACGCTGCTTGACAGGGATTCCTTGGAGCGTCCTGAACGAAGGACCGCTCTTGTTACAAAGGTGCTTCGACGTTACGATCTTGACATCGTGGCTTTATCTGAGACGAGGTTAGCTGGAGATGGTCATCTTACAGAATTTTGTGGAGAATATACATTCTTCTGGAAAGGAAGAGATGAAGGAACCAGAAGAGAGGCTGGGGTAGCATTTGCTCTTAAGACTGTACTTGTGAATAAATTAGAAGAATTCTCAGTAGGGATTAGTGAGCGTCTTATTTTCATGAGAATTCCGCTGGACAAAGGAAGATATGCGACCCTGGTGAGTGTGTATGCTCCAACTATGAATTCTGTCGATGATGAAAAAGTGTCCTTTTACCATGCCTTGAAAGGTGTTTTAAGAAATATCCCTCAGGCAGACAAAGTCATCGTGCTTTGTGACTTTAATGCTAGAGTGGGTAGGGATTTTAACACATGGAATGTAATCGGAAGGCATGGGGTGGGAAAGTGTAACAACAATGGTATTCACCTGCTGCAGATGTGTGAGGAGCTGGATCTGTGTGTTACCAACACCATGTTTCAACAAAAGAACAAATTCAAAACCACATGGATGCATCCTGCATCTAAGGAATGGCATCTTTTGGACTACGTCCTAGTCAGGATGCGTGACAGACAGGATGTGCAGTGTGTTCGTGCTCTTCGTGGAGCTGAGTGCTGGACGGACCACCGCTTGGTACGCGCAAAAGTGAAACTAATCACTAAACGTAAAATCCGGGCTCCTGGTGTTGCCCTGCCCAAAAGATTGAATGCTGCTCGTCTTAAGGATAAAAATGTGAAGAGGACATTGGAAGAAGAGATGCATGCTGCAGATCTTGGGAGGATTGGCCGACCCTTAAAAAGTCGGTTTATGATGTAGACAGGCGTGTTCTGGGATTGGTTCAGAGAAAACATCAGGACTGGTTTAATGAGAATGATGTACATATAGAAGACTTGTTGGCTGATAATAGGCGTGCTCTGTCACGCTACTTGACGGCAAAACCACAGGAGAGGAATACGTTGCATGAGGAACTTAAGGATGTAGAATCACGTGTTAGGCGGAGTCTTTCTCAGATGAAGGATCAGTGGTGGAGTGAGAAGGCTGGTGAGATACAAACTGCGTCAAATTCCAATAACACAAAGCTGTTGTACAGTCTCTTGCGTGAGGTTTATGGACCGTCTTCTTCTCTGGTGACACCGCTTCGCAGCAAGGATGGCAAAGAACTTCTTCATGACTCACAAGGAATTCTACGAAGGTGGCGAGAGCACTTTGATGATCTTTTGAATCAGCCGTCTGTCGTCAGTGAAGATTTCCTCAATCTCATTCCAGAAAGTCCTGTGAAAGTAGCTCTCGCAGAGCCTCCGACGCTTGTGGAGGTTGCAGTGGCTATTTCGAAGCTGAACAGTGGAAGATCTCCAGGTATGGATGGCATACATGCTGAGCTCCTACAATATGGAGGCGAGAGACTCTTGCAGCATCTTCACTCTTTGTTTGGCAGGATATAGGCTAATGAATCCGTACCTGAGGACTGGAGAGATGCAGTAATGGTGGTCTTGTACAAGGGAAAGGGTAACAGGAATGATTGTGGGAACTACAGAGGTATATCATTGCTTTCTGTCGTAGGGAAAGTTTTATGTAGGGTGCTTCTTGACCGTCTGCTGACACACATTGCAGATTGTGTTCTTCCTGAAAGTCAATCTGGTTTTCGTGCTGGACGCGGCGCTACTGATATGATCTTCTCAGCTAGACAGCTCCAGGAGAAGTGCATGGAACAAGGCTTGGATCTGTATCAGGTTTTTGTCGATCTGACAAAAGCTTTCGATACTGTTAACAGAGATGCATTATGGAAGGTTCTCCAGAAACTTGGTTGCCCTGATAAGTTTCTTGCTTTAGTTAGGTCTTTCCACGACGATATGAAGGCTTGGGTTAATGTCGGAGGTAACATGTCGGAGCTTATCTCAGTAAAAAATGGAGTGAAACAGGGGGATATTCCAGCACCGACCCTGTTTGCCATATACTTTGCAATGGTTTTCTGTATTGCATTCAGGAATTGCGAGCATGGTGTTTACATCCGATATCGAACCTCAGGCAGCATATTTAACATCAGGCGCTTTGCTACAAAGACAAAAGTATTTACATCAATCATAAGAGACCTCTTGTATGCAGATGATTGCGATCTTGTAGTGCACACAGAGAGTGATATGCAGCACATTTTGAAAGCATTTTCTGACGCTTGCACTGCCCTAGGATTGACTGTCAGTCTCTAGAAAACCGTCGTCATGTACCAACCTGCCCCTGGTAAGCAGTACACTGAACCAAATATCTATGTGTATCGTAAACGATTTGGAGTGGTTGATCAGTTTGTCTACCTGGGAAGCACTGTCAATCGATACAGCAACCTTGACAGTGAAATCTCACTTAGGATTAGGAAAGCAAGTGAAAGCAAGGTAAAGGTGTACAGGGCATGTGTGCTCTCTTGTCTTCTTTATGCCTGCGAGACCTGGGTCACATATCGACACCACCTTAAGCAATTGGAGCGTTTCCATCAGATGTGTCTCAGACGGATCCATGGCGTTCACTGGAGGGACCACATCAGTGATGTCGAGATTTTGGAAAGCTCTATGTGTGACAGTATAGAAGCTCTTGTGCTTAAGCAACGACTCCGTTGGAATGGTCACCTTGCCAGGATGAAGGATTCTAGAATACCAAAACAACTCTTTTATGGAGAGTTGGTTAAAGGAAAACGACCGCCACATAAACCAAAAAAGAGGTATAAGGATTCCTTGAAAGCCTCTCTGAAAGACGCTAACATCTCTGCTGATACATGGGAAAATATTGCTGCTGATCGTAATAAATGGAGAAAGACTGTATATGAGGGAAAAGTTGCCTTTGAGGCATCTCGAATCGTATACGAGAAAGTAAAGCGGGATGTGAGGAAGGGCATTGCTGTTGCACTTCCAGACGGCGAGGGTCCTCCTATGGTGCTGACATGCAGCGTCTGTGCGAGACTCTGCCTAAGCAAAGCTGGACTCGAAAGTCATTTTCGCAGTCATAAAGTAAGACCAGTTGTACTACCAGTCTGCTGTTGGAGATGCTATTTATCATGCTTGCCAAACATGTGGTAGAAAATGTAAATCAGTAGGAGGGCTCAAGCGACATGCAAAAGAACACGAACTCCAACCACAGCCGACTATTCCCAGTGAATGTTTTGGTTGCCGACTCTGTGCAAGACACTTTAGATCATTGGCTGGGCTAAAAGGCCACATTCGATCGCAGCGCTGTTAGTTGCTATCGTGTGTGTGTGTGTGTATATATGTTTATGTGTGTGCGTGTATGTGTATATATATATGTATATTATTATTGTTGTTGTCGTTATTATTATTGTTGTTATTATTATTATTGTTATTATTATTATTGTTATTAATGTATATGTGTGTGTGTATATATATGTGTGCGTATATATATATATATATATCTATATTTTTTTATTATTTTTATTTTATTTTAGATTTATTTATCAAATTTTTTTTTCTCATGCAATGGCCACACTCGATAACGAGGGGGCAGCCATCATATATATAAATATACATGTGTTTATATATATATATGTATATATATATATATATATATACATATGTGTTTATATATATATATATATATATATATATATATATATATATGGAAAGTTATATTTAAATTGTTGGGTTACAACTAGTAAATATTAATAACTGATATAAAAGCACTCGACAAGTATTTGGAGTATATTTACGATATTAAATAAATGGAAACTATATTTATAAAACCATATTTATTTCATTATATATATTTCAGGGATATCATATTAACAATATGCTATGCCTTCCTCAGACAAAATACAATATAAACAGTTTTATAGATAAATAGATTTGACATACCGTACAACATCGACTTGTATTTGAAAAGTTGAATTGGCAGTGAAAAAATTGTAAACAGAAAGAAAGAAAGAGAGAAAAAAGGAAAGAAAGACAGAAAACGAAGAAAAAGAAGAAAAAAAAAAAAGAAAAAGAAGAAATGCATGGAACAAAATAGAGAGATGGAAAGATAGATAAAGAGAAGAACTTCATGTAAAGAAACAGAGAGAGATATATATAGAGAGAGGAAATAGATAGAGATAGATATATATATAGAAAAATATGTAGTTGGACATCCGTTGAGTAAACGTATCAATGATACATTTCTTTATTTATTTATTTATTTAGCTCTAGTATTAATGTAAGGGAGATATATGTGGTTAGGAGAGAAACCAGCTATTATATATAGAGAAAAATGAAAAGTAACCAGACATAGGCGAGGCATAAAAACCCTATGTTTTAATGTAGAAGTATTAATATGTATAAAAACCAGGCACTATATTGAAAATATCAGTATTCCTGAATGAGACACGTATCCATAATGTGTGAAAAGTAATGATCTTATGTTTAGTTTTAAAAAATTCATATGTTTATATGATAATTACAAACATCGATGTGAATTTACATGATCAACTCTGCAAACCCTAAGTTCACACGGAAAACATTCTCATTGTGCTATAAAAATTTAAGTATTTATATAGAGTCTATATTACTACTATTCTTGTCTTTACTCTACAAGATTATCTATCAAGCAGAAATAGAGAGCAGATTTCAATATATTAATAAAAAATATATCAGAAACAAAAACCAAAAAACAACAATAATAATAATAATAAATAAATAATAATAAAATAGAAAACTAAAAAATATTACGAAAAAATATTACATATTAAAAATATTACATATTAAAAATAAAAATATTAGAAAATACTACAATAATAAAAATAAACCACAAAGATCAACCCTTCAAAATTAATTGACAATATATTGCCAAGTTCATTATAAGCATCAGAGTCGAAAACAGATAAAGCTAAAAATTATTTATCAAATCGCATCTAGCAAAAATCATTTCAAAAAGTTTAGGATGCCCATTTGGTCTACATGTGTTCTTATATTTAATATAGAAGTTTATCTAGTGTAACGTTTATTCGAAATATTTGGAGCATCAACTTTTAGGGTAGTTTAATTTTTCATGAAGAATGTTTAAATAAAAATAAAAATAAAAAGAAGAATAAAAAGAAGAAATCGAAAGATTTATCGGCTAGTTTCCCAAATAATTATAAATCAAACTAAATATACTACATTTTAAATTTAAATTTATATTTAAAAGTTGAGTTTAATCTATGTTTGCAGCAACTGAATAAATTTGTCCGTAGATTAAGGGAATTTTTAGATTTTAGTATAAAGAATATCTCCTCTGCGCAGAGGTCACATGTCTCAGAGGATGAATTAAAAGGAATCCCTCTTGAGACTATATTCCAAGCCGTCGAATATCTAACGTTATCTAGCTTAAGTTGCCAGAGTACGCCTGATAGTGCCGTTGAAGATTTTTTGCTTGGATCTGTGAAAGAATTCTTGTGGTTATTATAGCGAAGTTTAAATTCCGTCGATGTGGAACCGACGTAGTTAAAAGAATTAGAATCAGTTTTAACATTACAATTGTATACTATATTTTTAACTAAGCAGTTGTTATTTAACGGACATTTAGATCTATCTCTACAGTTACATTTGTTAACTTGTATATTATTTATGCTATTATCACTAGGTTTTAAGTTCCTATTATCTATTCTATTAATATTTTGTGCTAAATTTTTGGTGGATGAGTAGGTTAATTTTATAGTATGTCTATTGAAAATTGAGTGATACCTATGTGTTCTAGGGAAGCGATTATCAAGAGCTTTAAAAAATAGTTTAGCGATGTGGGTTTTAATGTTTAGTGAGAAGGGGGGGGGGGGGGGGCAAACCAAATTATGTTCCTAGTTCTATTTCTTTTTTGGCCCTTGGAATTATTGTAATGCTTTCTATTATAGTTGTTAAGGTTGTTGCCGTAATTAAAATAGTTGTTATTTTGTTTAGTTTGTCTATCATTATCTATGTACATAATCTTATCAGTATATCCTGCTCTAGCTAACGCTTCATTGTAGTACTGGGCTTTTTCGTCGAAAATCTTTCTATTAGACGAGATTCTTCGTTTTCTGTCTTTCTTTCCTTTTTTCTCTCTTTCTTTCTTTCTGTTTACAATTTTTTCACTGCCAATTCAACTTTTCAAATACAAGTCGATGTTGTACGGTATGTCAAATCTATTTATCTATAAAACTGTTTATATTGTATTTTGTCTGAGGAAGGCATAGCATATTGTTAATATGATATCCCTGAAATATATATAATGAAATAAATATGATTTTATAAATATAGTTTCCATTTATTTAATATCGTATATATATATATATATATATATATATATATACATATGTGTTTATATATATATATATATATATATATATATATATATATATATATATACATATGTGTTTATATATATATATATATATATATATATATATATATACATATGTGTTTATATATATATATATATATATACGTATGTATGTGTTTATATATATATGTATGTGTTTATATATATATATATGTATGTGTTTATATATATGTATGCATGTGCCTATACATATATATACTTGTATGTATCTGTCTATATATATATATATGCATGTATGTGTCTATATGTATATGCATGTGTTTATATATATATATGTATGTATGTGTCTATAAATATATGCATTCTATTCCATTTATCGTTTTCGGTGTGCCCAGCCGACTGAACTCACTCGATATGCAAATTAGGCTGCTCAGCCGTTAATATGCACAAGGAAAGTATATACTTTCAGACGTTCAACCAGCTAGCAGGAAGGTATACGATGCTGACGATAGCTAATAAGCTTGAAACTAGTACATCGTTCCTGTGTCAGTGTTGAACAAAAAGGTGTCGCGGTTCCCTAAACACTGTACGGCGTAATTCGGGCTGTTTGTTTACAAACAAACCGAGCATTATAATAAATGTTCGGTAAACCGATACCCGCATATATATATATGTGTGCATGTATGTATATATATATATACATACTACTGTACGTCTGTATACATATATGTATGTACGTATACATACATACATACTTACATTTAAGTAAGTGCCGTACTAATAGTGAGAAATGAAATTTCGTTTCATTCTATTACATTTATCGTTTTCGGTGTGCCCGGCCGACTGAACTCACTCGATATGCAAATTAGGCTGCTCAGCCGTTAATATGCACAAGCAAAGTATATACTTTCAGACGTTCAACCATCTGGCAGGAAGGTATACGATGCTGACGATAGGTAATAAGCTTGAAACTAGTACATCGTTCCTGTGTCAGTGTTGAACAAAAAGGTGACGCGGTTGCCTAAACACTGCACGGCGTAATTCGGGCTGTTTGTTTACACACAAACAAACCGAGCATTATAATAAATGTTCGGTAAACCGATACGTGCATATATATATGTGTGCATGTATGTATATATATACATATTACTCTACGTCTGTATACATATATGTATGTACGTATACATACATACATACTTACATTTAAGTAAGTGCCGTACTAATAGTGAGAAATGAAATTTCGTTTCATTCTATTCGATTTATCGTTTTTGGTGTGCCCGGCCGACTGAACTCACTCGATATGCAAATTAGGTTTCTCAGTCGTTAAAATGCATAAGGAAAGTATATACTTTCAGACGTTCAACCATCTGGCAGGAAGGTATACGATGCTGACGATAGCTAATAAGCTTGAAACTAGTACATCGTTCCTGTGTCAGTGTTGAACGAAAAGGTGGCGTGGTTGCCTAAACACTGTACGGCGTCATTCGGGCTGTTTGTTTACACACAAACAAACCGAGCATTATAATAAATGTTCGGTAAACAGATGCGTGAATATATATATGTGTGCATGTATGTATATATATATATACTTCTGTACGTCTGTATACATATATGTATGTACGTATACATACATACATACTTATATATATATATATATATATATATATATATATATATATATATATATATATTGAAATATTGAATGTCTGCATAACTAAAAGTTTGTAGATAGCTGTTTTAGGTTATGTAACTGTTATAGAAACACGTGTCAATAAATTCCTTTCAACTAAACTGTATCCATTCAAATCTTTCTATATATATATATATATATATGAAAAAGTTTAACCCCGACGGCGGAGCTCAAGCCGTTTCGACGGCTATTTCTGGTCCAGAAATAGCCGTCGAAACGTCTTGAGCTCTGCCGTCTCGTATCGATTTCGACACGGGAATATCGGTCCCTCCTGGTCCGGCGTAACTGTATTGTACTCTATTTGTGTTTGCAGTTTTGTATTGTAGGGCTTGGAATTTGCTAGCATTAAACTGAACGTTGTTGTCTTCCGCCCATTTGTATATGGCATCCTGATCTTGTTGTAAAAGGGCAGCGCCAGTCGGGTTTTTGATTGCTTGTGCTATCTTAGTGTTATCAGCATAGTTAGTGAGGGATGTTGTATGTTCTACAGAGGACATGTCTGAGAGAGCCACCAAAAACAGTAGTGGTCCCCGGACTGTCCCGTGGGGCACCCGACTTGCTATTGGTGTTTCATTTGAGAGGGACCCATTTGCTGCGACTACCTGGCTTCTGTCCCTTAGGAAGCCATGCAGCCACTCACCTACTTTTCCAGTTATACCAAGTCCGTGTAGTTTGTGACATATCACTCCGTGGTCGACCTTGTCAAAGGCCTTCGCAAAGTCAAGATATATCACGTCCACATGTGAGCTGTCTAGTAGTTGTCTCAGTACCCAGTCGTAGTGATGTAGGAGCTGTGTAAGGCAGCTTCTTCCTGGGCGGAAGCCATGTTGCGTGCTAGTCAGGCGGTCATTTTCCTCGAGGAAAGTGATCAGTTTCTTTCTGACGACTCGCTCCATGACCTTACTGATATGCGACGTCAGGGAGCCTGGCCTATAGTTTTTGGCCTCCGTTCTGCTACCTTCTTTATGGATAGGGCATATTGTGCCTTTCAGCTCCCTGGGTAGTACACCGCTAGCCAAGGAGCTTCTGAAGAGCATCTTTAGTGGAGTTGCTAAGGCCCGCTTACATATTTTTAAGAGAACTGCTGGGAATCCATCAGGTCCAGCAGCCGAGTCTGTTCTAATTTCATCAATGGCGTACACCACATCCTCCTCCGTTATGTCTATGTGGTTGATGGTTGCCATTTCCTCATGTAGTGTTGTGGCATCAAAGAACTCCCCTGGCTTCGTTATTTGCATGTGCCTCAGTGGACATGTGAACACACTTTTGTACTGTTCGTTCAGTATTTCACATATCTCTTGGGGATTCTCGGTTAATGAACCGTCTGTATGGAAGAGTGGCCCAATCTTGCAGTGTACCGAGGCAGTTTCTTTTGCAAATAAATATATATTCGCATAGCCAAACAAAAACGATCAAGTAATTCGGGTATTGAAAATTTACCCGCACCCCTGGAAGATTGGTAAAATCCAGTATATGGGTTTCTGCGGCTCCTAAATCAAATACCGTCCGCCTACATAAATAATGTCAGGCTTCTGGTAAGATGATTGAACAAGGAAGCCACTTTCTCAACAGGTTTTAGTTCAATGTTAATACAAGGACTGACTATTGCTGACCCCACGTGGGGATCGGCAAGGGAGGCAACCCCTATATCAGGCGAATGAATTCAGTTGTGTATATTTTTGCAAGAATGCAAAAACATCACAAATCGAATAGAGATCTCAACAGAAGCATTAAAATTAACATAAGCTATTCATCAGTCAATAGAATCAACTATGAAATCAAGAAAATTAACTGGTCAATAGCTAGAGTCTTCAGAATAATATAAACATAAATTATTGAGATTCGCATTTCGGCCCACAAAATAACGAAAAACAACCTCCGAGATGTGCGACAAGTGCTCAATGATTCAGATGAACCAGAGCTATAACAAACGTTAAAGGCCAAACACACTCAGACGATGTATATATATACGTATATATATATACGTTTATATATATATATACGTATATATACATATACATATATATATATATATAAGTATATATATATATATATATATATATATATATATATATATATATATATATATATATATATAAATATATATATATATATATACGTATATATATATATATATACATATATATATATATATATACTTATATATATATATATACGTATATATATATATATACTTATACGCATATATATATATATACGTATATATATATATGCATGCTACTGTACGTCTGTATACATGAATGTATGTACGTATACATACATACTTACATTTAAGTAAGTGCCATACTAAGAGTGAGAAATGAAATTTCGTTTTTATTTTATTTCAACTTATCGTTTTCGGTATGCCTGACCGATTTAACTCACTCAATATGCAAATTAGGCTGCTCAGCCGTTAATTTTCATAACGAAAGTATATACTTTCGAACGTTCAACTATCTGGCAGATGGGTATACGGTGCTGATGATAGATAACAAGCTTGAAACTAGTACATCGTTCCTGTGTCAGTGTTGAACAAAAAGGTGACGTGGTTGCCTTAACACCGTATGGCATAAATTCAGGCTGTTCAGTTTGTTTACAAACGAACAAAGCGGCGTTATAATAGGCGTCCGCTAAACTGATACGTACATATATGTACCTGTATGTATATATGTATGTATATATATATATATATATATATATATATATATATGCATGCTACTGTACGTCTGTATACATATATGTATGTACGTATACATACATACCTATATATATATATATATATATATATATATATATATATATATATATATATTTATTTATTAAAATAACAGATTAAAGTTTAAGCAAAGAATCCTTAACGGGATCTTCTGAAACTAACAAAGTCAATCTGTAAACGCAGAAGCGGATATTTCTAAAAATGTTGCAACCGGAGGAAGACAGGAAGACGATACTTTGATTTGTGGAAACGTTACCTGGCAAAGAACGGGAAAAAAACGAATATAATACGTCATTAATAGGAGCAGTGAAAAACAATTACACGCAAAGACAGGACCACGTTTATGGTATAAAAGAAGTCGTAGACTACTGTTCTCTTAGGTGGTTCATAGAGACGTTCTCTGGCAATGAACGGAAAAAATTCTAACTAGGAAATGAACGGAAAAAATTCTAACTAGGAAATGAACGGAAAAAATTCTAACTAGGAAACCGAATGATTCTCCGCTTCAGAGTTAAGAATAAAGTAAATAAAATACAATACAGAGGTAATTGAAATGAAATATATATATATATATATATATATATATATATATATATGCAAAAGTTTTATTTAAATTGTTGGGATACAACAAGCAAATATTTTTATAACTGATATAAAGCACTCAACAAATATTTGGAGTAGATATACGATATTAATAAATGGAAACTATATTTATAAAACCATATTTATTTCATTATATATATTTCAAGGATACTAAGTTACATTCTGGGATGCCTTCATCAGACAAAATACAATATATAACAGTTTTATAAATAGACATTGACGTACCCCTTTAAAAATTGACCGTTGTTTTTGGAGGCCATCAGGATAGTGATTTGTTTACTTTAGTAAGTCATAGTGTTAAGAGTAAGTAAAAAGATGGAGAGAGAGAGAGAGAAATGTGGAGAAAAGAAAGGGAGAGATAGATAAAGAAAAAGAAGAAAGCAAAAAGAAAAGAGAACAGAGGAAAAATAACGGGGAGATATCAAACCATCAGACAGAGAAAAAATCCAGAGAGAGATATATAGAGATAGAGAGAGGGGGGAGAGAACGAAAACCTTAAGTTATGTCATATTAAGTTGAGTTAACAATTGGGATGAAAAGCATAAATAAAATTAGAAATATTAATATTCATGAATGGAATATAGATATATAATATGAGAAATTACACATTGTTTAATTATGATTAGATATTTAGTTTAAAATTGAGATCAATATATTAAAAAAAAAAATTGGAATTTAAACATTATAAAATATATATATTGCTAGAGAGATTATCTATCGCATATTACATACACATACGCAAAGGTACATAAATATATATATATACACACTCACTCAGAAAATACACATTATATCTACTCCCGCACATAATATATATATACAATATATATACATAATATATATATACCAAAATAATAACAAATTTAATTATGGTAACAATTTCAACAACCATAATAGAAAATATTACTATAACTCCGAAAGCCGAAAAAGAAATAGAACTAGGAATATATTATGGTTCGCTCCCCCTTTCTCACTAAATATTAAAACCCCTATTGCTAAACTATTCTTTAAAGCTCTTGACAAACGATTCCCCAGAACACATAAATATTACTCAATTTTTAATAGACATACTATAAAATTAATCTACTCTTCCACCAAAAATTTAGCGCAAAATATTAATAGAATTAATAATAGAAATTTAAAACCTAACCAAAATACCAATAATAACCCAAGCAATATTCAATCGAATAACTGTAACTGTAGAAATAAATCCAACTGTCCGTTAAATAACAACTGCTTAGCTAAAAATGTAGTTTATAATTGTAATGTTAAAACTAATTTAAATTCATTTAACTATGTCGGTTCAACCTCTACAGAATTTAAATCCCGCTTCAATAATCATAAAAATTCTTTTACAGATCCAAACAAAAAATCTTCAACTTCGCTATCTAGACTATTATGGGACCTAAAACGAGATAATGTTCAATATTCGCTGATTTGGAATATTATTTCAAAAGCTACTCCTTTTAATTCCTCTTCAGAAAATTGTGACCTTTGTATAGAGGAAATATATTTTATATTAAAGACCAAAAATTCCCTTAATTTAAGGAATAATTTATTCAGTTGCTGCAGACATAGATCGAACTCAACGTTTAAATATAAATATAAATTTAAAATGTAGTTTAATTAATTAAGTAATTTAGTTAATATATGTAACCTGTCGATAAATCATTAGATTCCTTCACCTTTTTCATTTTCTTTGGTTAAGTACCCAAGTATAAATTTTCTTCATAAATATAATTATAAATATAATAAACTATTCTAGAAAAGTTTATCCTTTCAATATCTTGAATAATATACGTAAGATAAATTTCTATACTAAACATATTATTTTAGCTTAAAATATTCTATAATATTTTAAGAGTTCTTAAAATTTTTTTCTTTTATTTTTAACATTTTTTAAAATTTTTTTAAATTTTTTTAAGATTTTAAAAAAAAATTTTATTTTTAAACTTTTTAAATATTTTGATAACTGTAGAATCCTTGTTTTTTAAATTATATTGATATATTTTATTTTTTATTTTTTATTTTTTTATTTTTTTATTTTTTTATTTTTTAATTTTTTAATTTTTTAATTTTTTAATTTTTTAATTTTTTAATTTTTTAATTTTTTAATTTTTTAATTTCTTAATTTTTTAATTTTTTTATTTTTTTTAATTTTTTAATTTTTTCATTTTTATTAGATTTGTTTTTATTAGATTTGTTTTTATTCTGATAGCTTCTCATAATTTTTATTAGATTTAGAGGCAAACAGACACAAAAATCTTATTCCCAGAGATAGGAAAATCCTTATGAGACGTAGAACTAAACTCTCAAACCAGTTGAATAGTCAACAAAACAAAAACAAGAAGGAATCCTATTTGAAATGTGCATTACTTGGCACCAAGATTGCACTCAAGCTTTCCCATGAGAAAGAGAACAGGGCCACAGAAAACATTAAAAAAAACCCTAAGGCCTTCTTTAAATTTGAAAAAGAAACTGCCTCAGTACACTGCAAGATTGGGCCACTCTTCCATACGGACGGTTCATTAACCGAAAAACCCCAAGAGATATGAGAAATACTGAACGAACAGTACAAAAGTGTGTTCACATGTCCACTGAGGCACATGCAAATAACGAAGCCAGAGGAGTTCGTTGATGCCACAACACTACATGAAGAAATGGCAACCATCAAACACAGACATGACGGAGGAGGATGTGGTGTACGCCATTGATGAAATTAGAACAGACGCGGCTGCTGGACCTGATGGATTCCTAGCAGTTCTCTTAAAAATATGTAAGCGGGCCTTAGCAACTCCACTGAAGATGCTCTTCAGAAGCTCCTTGGCTAGCGGTGTACTACCCAGGGTGCTGAAAGAAGGCACAATATGCCCTATCCACAAAGGAGGTAGCAGAGCGGAGGCCAAAAACTATAGGCCAGTCTCCCTGACGTCGCATATCAGTAAGGTCATGGAGCGAGTCGTCAGAAAGAAACTGATCACTTTCCTCGAGGAAAATGACCGCCTGACTAGCACGCAACATGGCTTCCGCCCAGGAAGAAACTACCTTACACAGCTACTACGTCACTACGACTGGGTACTGAGACAACTACTAGACAGCTCACATGTGGACGTGATATATCTTGACTTTACGAAGGCCTTTGACAAGGTCGACCACGGAATGATATGTCACAAACTACACGGACTCGGCATAACTGGAAAAGTAGGTGAGTGGCTGCATGGCTTCCTAAGGGACAGAAGCCAGGTAGTCGCAGCAAATGGGGCCCTCTCAAAGGAAACACCAATAGCAAGTGGGGTGCCCCAGGGGACAGTCCTGGGACCACTACTGTTTTTGGTGGCTCTCTCAGACATGCCCTCTATAGTATATACAACAACATCCCTCACTAGCTATGCTGATGACACTAAGGTAGCACAGGCAATCAAAAACCCGGCTGACGCTGCCCTTTTACAGCAGGATCTGGATGCCATATACAAAAGGGCGGAAGAAAACAACATGGAATTTAATGCTGGCAAATTCCAAGCCCTACAATACAAACCTCCAAACAAACCTGCAAACACAAATGTAGTGGAACACAACTACACAGGACCAGGAAGGACGGATATCCCCGTGTCAAAATCGATACGAGACCTGGGCATAGACATGAGCGATGATGCATCTTTTTCTTCACACATCTTGAAAGTGGCGACAATGTGCAGACGACTCGCTGGCTGGATCTTGAGGACTTTCCGGACAAGTGATCGAGACACCATGTTGACACTATGTAGGACATTTGTCCTAAGCCGCCTGGATTACTGCTCCCAGTTGTGGTCACCCCATAGTATCAAACTAACCACGGAGCTTGAGGCAATCCAGCGAAGCTACACCAAGACGATTGCCAAGATGAGGGAGACAAGCTAAAGGAACTGAACCTCTACTCTTTGGAGCGAAGACGGAAAAGATACGCAGTGATCTACATGTGGAAAATCCTGGAGGGACTAGCACCAAATTTGGCATTGGGAGCTGGACCAACCGTCGAACAGGACGTCACTGTGTGGTGCAAAAGGTCCCGTCTTCCACATCTAGAATAAGGAGCAGGTATTGCAATAGCCTGGGATTCAAGGGCCCTCAACTCTTCAACAGGCTGCCGAGGGATCTTAGAGATTTGCATGACCTGGAGGTGGATGTCTTCAAGAAACATCTCGACACCTTGTTATCCAGGATCCCGGATGAGCCCACAGCAAGACACGAGGGAAACCCAAGGGCAGCAGCAACAAACTCCCTCTTACACCAGTGGCCAACCTATACAGGTTGGAGATAAAATGTGTAGCTACAAGGGCGGTGCCCCAGCATGGCCTCAGCCGGATGGCTGAAACAGGTAAAAGAGTAAAAGAGTATATATATATATATATATATACGTATATATATATATATATATATATATATATATATATATATATATATATATATATATATATATATATAGATATATATATATTAATAAGAGGAATTCCAACTTTGTCTGATTTACTCGTTTTATTTACAATCCTTTAAAATTTATAATGGTATTATAATGAATAGTATGATAGAATATTAAATTCTAAGTGTTAATTGAACAAGTACTTTCATGCTTTCGCAATCTTCAGGTTCATAATATGTGGTGACAGTCAAGTTTGCAATTTTCAACTGTAATAAGATGGGTAAATTTCCTACCTTTTATACATTTTATACAGGGAAAAGTGGCTCCAGAATGCGAAGCCCTGTAAACTGTATTTCGACCAATCAGTGTGTAGTTTCACTGAATTACTAAAGCTGATTGGTTTAAGCGTCACGGCTGGTTGAGCATCTCTAACGACCAATAATTAATCATATCCAAAGCATCAATCGTTTTGCTATTTTTAGAAATGATGAAAATAGCATTTTCTATTAATCATCAGCATCAACATCACTTTTATTATTATTATTATTATTATTATTATTATTATTATTATTATTATTATTATTATTATTATTATTATTATTATTGTTGTTGTTGTTGTTGTTAGTGGTCGTAGCCATGGTGGTAGAAGTAATACCCCTAAGCGTTATTATTGTTCATTTAGCTTGGGTTTGAATTTATCAATAAAATTCTTTTCTTTGATTTTTCTCTTGATTTCACTTGGGCTGTGTAATTTGTAGAATGGGAATATTATAAATATTCCCTGACCACATGTTGCTAGATGGTTACTTAGGGGTATCTGACGGACATTTGGGTTTCTGATTTGTTGACGGTGTACCCGTGCACGTTCCGATAGTGCATTTCCAGTTTGACCGACATATAGTTCTTCACAATTCGGGCATTTAATGCAGTAAATTAGATTTCTGCTTTTGCAGTTCATATTTGCATTTAGGAATATTTTTCCAGTTTTTGTTTTCATATATTGACCGGCGTGTATGGATTGACATGTGCCGCATCGACTATCATTGCATTTAGATACAGTGAATGATTGGTCTTCGTTGTTAAGATCAAACTTTGCTTTTGTTAGTAATTGCTTCAAATCTTTTGGCTGTCTTTTACTAAGAGTCAAAGATCGATCTGTGATTAAGCCTTTTAATTCATTACTTTGAGCAATGATCGGTAGGTTTGCTTTGGCAGTGTTGAAGATATTCTGGTGACATGGGTTGTGTGTCATTATAAATGGTATGACCAGTTCTTGGTTTCTTCTTCCTTGGGTTGTCCTAAGTTGTTGTATAGGTATTTTTATAGCCCGCTGTATGCCATTTTCTATAAGTAGAGATGGGTATTTTTGTTTGAGCAAAAATTCTCTTAGTTCTGTTAGGCGTTTGTACCTGGTATTCGTATCTTCTACAATGGTACAAATTCTTCTGGCTAGGCAGTATGGGATGTTGCGTTTTGTATGAGGTGGATGGCACGACTTAAAATTCAGATATTGATGGGTGTCTGTGTGTTTATAATATATATCCGTGGTAATGGTGGTGTCGTTTTTGATTATCATTATATCTAGGAATGGTAATTTGGACCTACTCATCTCTTTTGTGAATTGGAGTGATGGGTGTAGGTTATTCAGGAGGATATTGAACTCATCCAGAGTATCTAGAGATTCTGTCCAGATGATGAAACAGTAGTCACGGTATCTCTTCCAAGATTTTTCAATGTACTTACTAAAGTCAGTACTATATTTTTCCTCTATTTCTTGGTAGAGTTGTTGTTCTAAGTATCCCATTACAGAGTTCGCGTAAACGGGAGCAAACTTCGTTTACATCGCTGTGCCTCTAATTTGGATGTAATTCTTTCCATTGAAGAAGAAAGTGTTGTTTTCCAGAATAAGTTTAACTGCGTCTAATATAAATGGCGCTGTGAATCTGATGGCAATCACTTCTCTATGTTTTCCCACCCAGTATTTAACCGCCTTTATTCCTAAATCATGTGTAATGTTGGTGTAAAGGCTTACCACATCAAAACTGAGTAGAAGTGAATTCGTTTCCGTGGTTTTGGGAAGATGGGACAGGAAGTCGATATCATCCCGGATGAAACTGGGTATATGAATACATAGTGGTTTCAAAATAATGTCAACAAAATTGCTAAGACGGTGGGTGGGGCATGTTGGACCAGCTATAATAGGTCTAAGTTTTAAGTCTTTTGGGTGTAATAATTTAATGTACTCACTGTTTTGTTCTCTTACTGCCAGTAGTATTTCTTTTGACTTTAGGTAGGCCATACAGGTTGCTGGGTTTCGGCTCAAAATTGGTGATGTAGTCTCTTTCCTTATTAGTAAGTGAGTTGTGGTATTTTGAAGCCAAGTTGTTGATCTTCTTCATGATGTTGTGGTCTATATTTGACGGTATTTCATGATAGAATGTTGTGTCTTTCAGTTGTTCCTCAACCAAATCCTTGTAGTATTCAGTATCCATTATAACAACTGCACTCCCTTTATCTGCTTGTTTAATTATTATTGTTTTATCATTTTGTATACGTTTAAGTGCAGACATTTCTGATTTGTTAATGTTTGGCCTAACATTAGTATTATGTCTAAGAGGAAATTTAGACAGGATGTCAATGTATTGGTCGAGATAGATATTTCTTCCTTTTGGCGGAGTGAAATTTGATTTATTCTTTACTAGTGATTCATCACTCTCATTATTTTTATCAGCGAAGAATTCTACAAGACGTAATTTTCGACAGAATTCTTGGGTATCCTCCTTCAGTTCTTGGTGGTTGACTGTTGGAGTCGGTGTGAATTTCAGTCCTTTTGACAGAATTTGCATTTCATCATTGTCAAGATCTCTTTTAGATAAATTAATTATTTTAGGATCTACGTGTACAGCTGTTTCGGGTATGTTTCCTCCTGGAGTTTTTCTTTTTCCGGTTTTTGTTGTCCTGACGTTAAAAAATGGATTTTTCTCTGTTCAG
>OZ024745.1:81331313-81334650 GCA_964016885.1 Eledone cirrhosa | reverse complement strand
ACCTTTCGTCTAACCAAGATGTATTTGATAAAAATGCGACCTTTTATAACGAAGCTCTAGCTAGAAGTGGCCACAAAAATAGATTGGAATATATACCTTCTACCAATAACACTATAAACATACAACCTAATATTACCAACAAACACCAAATGAAACGTACACACCTAAATGCCACTCACACTATACCCCAAAATACCAACATAAAACCAAATTTCTCTAACTCCTCTAATATACAGTATAGTAACTCTCAAAAAACTACTCATCCTACAACTCTAATAAATGTTAATAATAAAACTCCTAATAAACAAGCTAAAACACCTAAATCAATAAATCTAACTAAAAATGTGCGTGGAGAGGTCATTAACAATAATCCTCCTAGTAAACATCAGGATGCATCCTATAAAAACAATAAACAACATAGAAACCGTAATAGACGACTTACTTGGTATAATGCTCCATTTAATTTACAAATTAAGGATAATATACCTAAAAAATTCTTTAATATCCTAGAGAAAAACTTCCCGCCAAACCACAAATACCATCAAATCTTAAATAGATCAACAGTTAAATTCTCATACTCAACAACCAAAAACATAAAACAAAATATAAGTGCCTATAATGCATATAAATGTAAAAAAACCATAAGTATACCACCAGTACATCAAACTAGCCATAATATCTCCTCAAATACAGAATTAACGAAAGGTTGTAACTGTAGAAACAAGGCAAACTGCCCATTAAAAGGAAATGGTCTTGTTAACAACATAGTATATAAATGTAAAGTTAAAACTAAGGATTCTATTTGCTCATATATAGGAGCTACTTCTAACAATTTTAAGGTAAGATTTAATACCCACAAACATAGTTTTAAAAATGCCGCACTGGCTAATACAACATCTCTAGCAGAAAAAATTAATAGTTATAGAAAGAGGAATATAGAATATGATATGACCTGGAGTGTGCTCAAAAGAGCCACCCCTTATCAAAATAATAGAAATGAATGTAGATTGTGTTCCCAAGAACTATTTGAAATAATGAAATCTAAGTATATCCTATTAAATAAGCGACAGAATTAATAATATCGTGTAATCATAAACTGAGAAAAACGTTTAAATATTATAAACCTAATTAATAATATATATTTTAGAAATTAATATATAAATTAATTTTAATGTAGTTAACCTATAATTTTAATTTAATTAAAATTCTACTACAGATGAAATAAAAAATATCGTATAATCATAAACTGAGAAAAACATTTAAATATTATTAACCTAATTAATATATACTTTAGAAATTAATATATAGATTAATTTTAGTTTATTTAACCTATTATTAAAATTCTATTACAGATGAAATACAACTAAATATCGTGTAATTAAAAACGGAGAAAAACTTTTTAATATTATAAACCTAATTAATATACAATTTAGAAATTAATATATAAATTAATTTTAATTTAGTTAACCTATAATTTTAATTTAGTTAACTTATAATTAAAATTCTAATACAGATGAAATGCAAAATATCGTCTAATCATAAACTGTGAAAAACTTTTAAATATATACCTAATTAATATACACTTTAGAAATTAATATATAGATTAATTTTAATTTAGTTAACCTATAATTAAAATTCTACTATAGATAAAATACAAAATTCTGCTTTAAATATTATAAACCTAATTAACATATACTATAGAAATTAATATATAATTTTTAATTTTGTTAACCTATAATTAATAATCTACTACCGATGAACTACTTAATTTGGCTTTCCCTCTTACAAAATTCATTTCCTAAAATTGATACCATCAAGTAAATATATGTAATTATTTTTAATTTAGTTAAGCTATAATTAATACTCTACTACTGTTTAACTTCAAAATTCCGCTTTAAATATTATAAACCTAATTAGTATACACCTTAGAAATTAATATATTAACTATTTTTATTTTAGTTAACCTATAATTAATATTCTACTTATATTAAAATACATAATTTGGCTTTCCTTCTTACAAATACCATTTCCTAAAACTGATACCACTATGTAAACACATATAAAGCTTTAACTGCAGGTTAGTATTCTATGTTCCTTGAAACCTATATATTTACTATTTCCCACTAATAAATTTAACCCCCCCCCCCCAATAATTATATGTATATGTAAGCGTGGATGTGTGTATGTATATGTAAGTGTGTATGTATGTATGTGTGTATGTATGTGAGTATAAAAATACATATGTATGCATATATATATATATATATATATATATATATGTATATGTATGTGTAGAGATGTGTGTATGTATGTGTATATATGTGTATATGTGTCTGACTGTGTATATATGTGTATGTATGTTTATATATATGTATGTCTGAGTGTGTGTGTGTGTGTGGTTGTATATATACATGGGTATGTGTGTATATATATATATATATATATATATATATATATAGGTGTATATATATATATATGGGTATATGTTTTACTTATTTTTATGCGTGTGCATACAAACAGGTCAATATGCGTGAGTGTAAGTATGTGTATGTGTGTGTGCATGTATGTACGTATCGAATGTAAGGATGTGTAAATGTGCGGGTGTGTATATAAGCATGTATATTTTATGTCTCTCTTTTATGTTTTTTTATGTTTCTTTTGTGAGACATGCGTGTCTATGTATGTATGTACCACCCCCACCCCCCTCCCCCCACCCAGCCCACCCCTTTTTGTCTTTTTTTGTCTTCTTTTCTTGAGTTTTTTCCTTCTATAAAAAAAAATTTTATTTCTAATTTATTGATACATTTTTATAAGTATGTCGAGATTGGCACTTTCCTTTAATTACTATACTCCCTTACCTCTTTTACTTCCGCATCTAAATGTAAGTGTGTGTGGGCGTGTTTATGTGAACGCCTCAATATTCATATACTTATGATGTATCTATTCCGTCTGTTGATTACAGACATACAGATACATTACCCCTAAATTTTATATTTACATACACTTTTTCACTATACGTATACATATGAGCATACACATTTATGCACATCTGTGAGCGTATTTACATACATATATACACACCTAACTGTATTTTCTTGATGGATTTTTATGTATCTCAATCTTTATTTCATTGGTCTATTCAAAATCTGTTCCCAAACAGACCTATTGTATTGAATTGTTGTTATTATCAATAAACAAGCATCATTATTTCTGAAGACAGCATATATATGTGAAGGTATGTATATTCCCTCTGATAGTTTGTATAAATTTGTACATAGATCTTTTGAATATGCATACCAATTCTAACACATATATGTCCTAGAAACGATCGTAAAAT
>OZ024745.1:81311313-81321313 GCA_964016885.1 Eledone cirrhosa | reverse complement strand
ATGTAAATACATAGTGGTTTCAAAATAATGTCAACAAAATTGCTTAGACGGTGAGTGGGGCATGTTGGACCAGCTATAATAGGTCTAAGTTTTAAGTCTTTTGGGTGTAATAATTTAATGTACTCACTGTTTTGTTCTCTTACTGCCAGTTGTATTTCTTTTGACTTGTGAACTTTCGGTAGGCCATACAGGTTGCTGGGTTTCGGCTCAAAATTGGTGATGTAGTCTCTTTCCTTATCAGTAAATGAGTTGTGGTATTTTGAAGCCAGGTTGTTGATCTTCTTCATGATGTTGTGGTCTATATTTGACGGTATTTCATGATAGAATGTTGTGTCTTTCAGTTGTTCCTCAACCAAATCCTTGTAGTATTCAGTATCCATTATAACAACTGCACCCCCTTTATCTGCTTGTTTAATTATTATTGTTTTATCATTTTGTATACGTTTAAGTGCAGACATTTCTGATTTGTTAATGTTTGGCCTAACATTAGTATTATGTCTAAGAGGAAATTTAGACAGGATGTCAATGTATTGGTCGAGATAAATATTTCTTCCTTTTGGCGGAGTGAAATTTGATTTATTCTTTACTAGTGATTCATCACTCTCATTATTTTTATCAGCGAAGAATTCTACAAGACGTAATTTTCGACAGAATTCTTGGGTATCCTCCTTCAGTTCTTGGTGGTTGACTGTTGGAGTCGGTGTGAATTTCAGTCCTTTTGACAGAATTTGCATTTCATCATTGTCAAGATCTCTTTTAGATAAATTAATTATTTTAGGATCTACGTGTACGGCTGTTTTGGGTATGTTTCCTCCTGGAGTTTTTCTTTTTCCGGTTTTTGTTGTCCTGGCGTTAAAAAATGAATTTTTCTCTGTTCAGGATTTATATTCCTGTTGGTGTTCGCTTGATGAACTTTTGGTCGTGATATTATATTTGGTTTCGTTATGTATTTTGTCCTATTTTTGGTATTCTGTATATTATTTTTCTTCCTGTTAGCATTATTTTTAACAATCTGGGAAAATGACCTAGGTTTGCTTTCAGGTTTAGATCGTTTTTTCGTCCAGTTTCTTGTGGGCAATCTCTGTTGAGATCTTGAGAATGATCTGGTTATTCTACGTTTTGTTTCCACATTCCTTGTTGGTATTCTCTGTTGAGATCTTGAGAATGATCTCCTGGTTTTACTACTTCTCATGGTCTGGTCAAAGGAATACCTATCGTGTTTGTGCTTTTTGTTCATGTTGTGTGCGATAGGGTGTTTTTGTAGAAAAAGCGAAGAGTTATTACCGTAGTTCTTCTTTGATTCAAGGTAAGGTGAGTGTTTGTGTTGGCACGTGTTCTGGCGTATGTTGTGTTGATGAGATTGTCCACTTTTAATGCTTTTTCTCAGGGTTCCAGAGTCTTTACCGTAATTTGCAGCATATTCATCGAGAAATAATTGTTTCTGCTGCCATACCTTTCTTGATTTGTTTTCTTCTTTTGAGATATCTCCGATCCATAGTTCTCGTAGTTTTTCAGCTATAATACCAGTCGTTAGCTTTGAAATTTCAACTTCAATTTGGTCATCAATAGCTTCATATTTGGCTTTGTAGCGGGATTGTTTACATTCAGAAATGGAGATGTCGGTCCTGAATTTTGTCAATGTAAGTTCCCAACGGAGTTTTGTTTCTTCTTCTGGTTCTCCTGCAATTTCTGTAATTAGGTATTTACGAGGGAGTATGGGTGCCGTTAGAGAGAGCCATTTCGAATGTGTTTCGACATATTTTTCGCATCTGTATGCTTTCCAGAAATTTTGTTTTCTTATGTTAAGGAATTTTTTCCATGTCTTCCACATTTCTTTTCTTATTCGATGTGTTTTGTTTTCCAAATTTCTTTCGTTTATTTCTGACATCCAAGGGGGTTGTGGTAGGTTTTCTCTTGTATCTTTGATAACTGTTGGTATAATTTCAGCTAAATTCTTAATTTCAGAGTTTATATGTTCAGTTATAAGTTTTCCGTCTGTAGATTGTTTTTCTATTTCCTTTAAAATAGAGGATTGTGTGTCCATCATCGTGATAAGTGTTGATAATTTCGATGATATCTCCTTTAGAATTCTTTCTGATTCTGTTGGTTTCATTTGTTGCTTTCCAGACATGTTGGCATATACACAATAGGAATATATATATATAGATAAAGATAGGTAAATATACACGGGTGTGTATGATTGTGTATAGAAGATTATATTAATAAGAGGAATTCCAACTTTGTCTGATTAACTCGTTTTATTTACAATCCTTTAAAATATATATAATATGGTATTATAATGAAATAGTATAGCTGTAGTAATTCAGTGAAACTACACACTGATTGGTCGAAATACAGTTTACAGGGCTTTGCATTCTGGAGCCACTTTTCTCTGTATAAAATGTATAAAAGGTAGTAAATTTACCCATCTCATTACAGTTGAAAATTGCAAACTCGACTGTCACCACATATCATGAAGCTGAAGATTGCGAAAGCATGAAAGTACTTGTTCAATTAACACTTAGAATTTAATATTCTATCATACTATTTCCTTATAATACCATATTATATATATTTTAAAGGATTGTAAATAAAACGAGTTAATCAGACAAAGTTGGAATTCCTCTTATTAATATATATATATATATATATATATATATATATATATATATATATATATATATATATATATGTGTGTGTGTGTATATATATATATATGTATATATATATATATATGTGTGTGTGTATATATATATATATATGTGTGTGTGTGTATATATGTATAAATATATATGTGTGTATATATATATATGTATATATATATATATATATATATATATATATATATATATATATATATATATGTGTGTGTGTATATATGTATATATATCTATGTATATATATATATATATAGTAATAATAATAAAATTGAAGACTAAAATCCAAAGAGGGATCGATAAGGAAAATATATATCAAATATATAAGAACCGTAGAGCAAATATTTATTAAAATAACAGATTAAAGTTTAAGCAAAGAATCGCTGCTTTCACCCTTAACGGGATCATCTGAAACTAACAAAGTCAATCTAGGGTTTGGCTATGTGTATACGGGAGTTTCGCGTCTGCGTGAGTATGCAGGTTCGTACGTATGGTGGGTGTGTGTATATGTGTACTTCTTGTTTTAGTTGACTTACGTCTCCGATCATTCGTGTATTTATATGTAGGTATGCGTGTGCGCTTGTTATATACGTATTTATTTACTTATATACATTGATATAATTATTTATTTATTTGTACACAAGCATACACACACACACACATATTTATATATGCGTGGTTTTGTATACCTATGGTAAGGTTTTGCGTATGCTTGTGTATGTACGTATCTGTTTGCATGTATGTATTTATTTGTTTCTATTACTTCTGTATTGTATTTATTTACTTTGTTCTTAACTCTGTAGCGGAGATTAATTTTAGTCTACGACTTCTGCTATACCATTTACGTGGTTTTGTCTTTGCGTGCTATTGTTCTCCACGCTCCACATACGACTTATTATCTTCGTTTTTTCGTTCATTGCCAGAGAACGTCTCTATGCACCACCTAAGAGAACATTAGTCTACGACCTCTTTTATACCATAAACGTTGTTCTGTCTTTGCGCGTAATTGTTTTTCACCGCTCCTATTAATGACGTATTATTCGTTTTTTCCCGTTCTTTGCCAGCGAACGTTACCACGAACCAAAGTATCGTCTTCCTGTCTTCCTCCGGTTGCAACGTTTTTTGAAATATCCAGTTCTGCGTTTACAGATTGACTTTGTTAGTTTCAGAAGATCCCGTTAAGGGTGAAAGCAGCGATTCTTTGCTTAAACTTTAATCTGTTATTTTAATAAATATTTGCTCTACGGTTCTTATATATTTGATATATATTTTCCATATCGAGCCATCTTTGGATTTTAGTCTTCAATTTTATTATTATTACTATTTGGCTCCTTCGGTTGAGCACTCTACTGACTTATATTCATCATGCAGAAACAACATCTGAATATTTCTACAAAGAACATACCCGTACCAAGCAGGAAAACATACCTAAAACTCCTGATACAGAAAACAGACGCGTTCATTAAAAGGTTGCGTTGGCGTGCCTTTTATTTCGATAATCCGCGAAAAGCAGACAACAAACAGGATAAATTTGGATTTAAAACTTATAATAACCCTCCGTGGAACCCAGCATTGCTACCCTTCGAAAATGATGTCTTGGAACTCATTCGGAATATCAAATTTCGGAATAGGAGCAATTCCTTCCAGCAAGACCTGAAGAATAGAATTCGTTCTATTAAGGATTCTAACGCTGTGCACGTCCATTCCGACAAAACTGGCAACCTATATCAAGTGGAGCGCAGTACTTACCATCAACTACTACATAATGCTGTAACTAAGGATTACCGTATAACTAATCGGTGCGTCATCAATGAAATCAACGATGCTGGGTTTAAAATCACATCTGATCTCAACATCCTGGACCGGACCGAACCTCTGGACCCTATCTCTCCCCACTTTACCCTGAAGGATCACAAATCCAATTTTCCGAACAACCCCTCTATTCGGCTTATTAACCCTACGAAGTTCGATTTAGGTAGACTTAGTAAAACGATTCTTGATAGAATTATACCTGAAATTAGAAGTTTGGCCCCTCTCGCACTGTGGAACAATTCTTTCGCGGTGATTGATTGGTTCAACGGCATATGTAACAAGGAACATTGCCGTTTTATCCAATTCGACATCAACAATTACTACTCCTCCATCACTTTACCACTTCTCTATCAATTTCGCTAAAACACTCACAGTGGTTAAGGATTTTGAAGTTGATGTCATCCTTAATGCCCGAAAGTCGGTGATTAATTTCGACGACTCTATTTGGATTAAAAATCCAATAGTACCCCATTCGACGTGAGTATGGGCGCCAGTGACTCTGCGGAGGTTACTGATCTTATTGGCCTTTTCCTTCTTTTCTCTATCAAGGACGAATTCCCCCAACGCGGGCGGTGGTTTGTACCGTGACGATGGTCTTTTGACCATGACTAAGTGCGGACCTCGTGCTTGCGACAGGTTCAGAAAAGAACTCACAGCCTTCTTTAAAGGCTTCAACCTCTCTATACAGGTTGAGGCCAATCTCTCGGTCGTTAATTACCTCGACGTTACCCTCAATTTTTTGAATGGGTTGTATTACCCGTATAGAAAGCCGAATGATACGCTTAATTACATAAGTAAGCATTCCAACCATCCTGCCAGCATAACCAAGAACCTGGTAAGAAACGTTTCGTTGAGGCTTTCCCGTCTTTCCACCAACGAGCGCATTTTCAACGACCATTCCACTTATTACAATGAAGCTCTTGCTCGAAGTGGATTTGTCGATAAGGTAGCATATACAGAGTACGAAAATAGACCTAGAAGAAATAGATCCCGTCGCATTTGTTGGTTTAACCCACCATATAATATGGAGGTGGCCACACCATTAGCTAAGATCTTTCTTTCCCTTATTACGAAGCATTTTCCCCCTACACATAAATATAGTAAAATTTTTAATAGAAATACTATTAAAATTTCTTACTCTACGACTCCTAACCTTGCACATAACATCACAGCTTCAAATTTAGCTAAACTACCTAGCCGTAGGAACACGTGCAACCCTGTAGTTAGTACTAACTGTAATTGTAGGAATCGGGCTGATTGCCCCCTATCCGGGAAATGCCTCTCTAGTAACATTGTCTACAAATGTAAGGTTGTAACACCCACGTCCCATAGGGCCTACATAGGGTTAACCGCCAATAGTTTCAAGCAGCGTCTTTACATCCATACCCATTCTTTTCGCTACCCTCTAAGAAGGAATATGACGTCACTTTCAGCTTATATCTGGAGTCTAAAAGATAACCACACCCAATATAAGTTACACTGGGAGATCCTAGCTAGGGCTAGATCGTATAACGGAAATAAAAGACCATGTGACCTCTGCGCCGCTGAGGCCCTGGAAATACTCTACGCCACAGACCACATCTTAAACAAAAAATCTGAGGCAATTTCGGCTTGTAAACATAAATTGCACAAAACTTTACTGTATTACAGCCCCACGTTATACCCTAACGGATAGCACGACCTATACGTGGATATTTTACGTCTTGATGTGGGAGCTAAGTATATGTTTTGTTTATTCCTTTACTTATTTGCATAGGTAAGTATATATTACCCGTATGTTTTGTGAAGGTATGTATACTTTCTCGTACGTATATTTGACTGTTATGGCGTATAATTTTTACATAGTCTGGTATTTAGGGTTTGGCTATGTGTATACGGGAGTTTCGCGTCTGCGTGAGTATGCAGGTTCGTACGTATGGTGGGTGTGTGTATATGTGTACTTCTTGTTTTAGTTGACTTACGTCTCCGATCATTCGTGTATTTATATGTAGGTATGCGTGTGCGCTTGTTATATACGTATTTATTTACTTATATACATTGATATAATTATTTATTTATTTGTACACAAGCATACACACACACACACATATTTATATGTGCGTGGTTTTGTATACCTATGGTAAGGTTTTGAGTATGCTTGTGTATGTACGTATCTGTTTGCATGTATGTATTTATTTGTTTCTATTACTTCTGTATTGTATTTATTTACTTTGTTCTTAACTCTGTAGCGGAGATTAATTTTAGTCTACGACTTCTTCTATACCATTTACGTGGTTTTGTCTTTGCGTTCTATTGTTCTCCACGCTCCACATACGACTTATTATCTTCGTTTTTTCGTTCATTGCCAGAGAACGTCTCTATGCACCACCTAAGAGAACATTAGTCTACGACCTCTTTTATACCATAAACGTGGTTCTGTCTTTGCGCGTAATTGTTTTTCACCGCTCCTATTAATGACGTATTATTCGTTTTTTCCCGTTCTTTGCCAGCGAACGTTACCACGAACCAAAGTATCGTCTTCCTGTCTTCCTCCGGTTGCAACGTTTTTTGAAATATCCAGTTCTGCGTTTACAGATTGACTTTGTTAGTTTCAGAAGATCCCGTTAAGGGTGAAAGCAGCGATTCTTTGCTTAAACTTTAATCTGTTATTTTAATAAATATATATATATATATATATATATATATGTGTGTGTGTATATATGTATATATATATATGTGTGTGTGTGTATATATGTATATATATCTATGTATATATATATATATATGTATATATATATATATGTATATATATATGTATATATATATATGTATATATATATATATATATATATATATAGAGAGAGAGAGAGAGAGAGAGAGAGAGAGAGAGAGAGAGAGAGAGAGAGAGAGAGAGAGAGATTACAGTAATCAAAGTTCAGTTTAAGTCATTTATTTGCTTACAATTTTTTCCTCCAAACCGAGGTTTGAATTCTTCGGAGCAGTTATTTATAACATATTTGACCTCCTGACATATGTATATATGTATATATATGTGTATATATGTATATATATATATATATATATATATATATATATATATATATATATATATATATATATATATATATATATATATATATATATATATGTATATATGTATATATATGTGTATATATATATATATATATATATGAATATATATATATAAAAGGAAGAGGAAAAAGAAAAGGAGGAGAGCACAAGCACGGACCTGAAAGAAGATGATATACCCTCCGCCACAGGCAGGGAGGGCAGGCCGGGCAACCAACAAGCTAAGGGCAAAGGTGAAAAGCGAAATCACCTTCCGAAGGAGAACCAAGCGCAGAGGGACCAGTGGACAACTGTTCAAAGGAAGAACAGAAAGCACCGGGACACTGGGAGCAAAAGACCCCAAGTAATGTGCAAGTTTTTCAAGAACGGGACATGCTTGCATGGAGAGACAGGGATGGGATGCAGATTCGCCCTCCCTAGGTCTCAAACGAACTATGCCCATCATACTCGCGCAACATGCTCAGCCAAAGCTGAAATAAGCCGCTCCAGAAGTATGCTGATGTCGCGCGTGCTGCACCAACAGGGAGAAGGCACGCACATGCCGACGAGATACAGATGGCAGCAGCAGATCAGAAAAATTTTTCAATGATGGCAGAGAAGATTGTGGGACAGCTGACCTGGCTGCATCGTCTCCAGAGCCAGGGTCATCCACACCAGCACTCGAGACCACCGCAGTTAAGGGACCCAGAGTGGCCGCCGCTGACACCAGACCAGGTGTCATACCGACAGCCATTACTGGCACCCCAAAAGTCACACCAGTGCTGCTGCTGAATGTCAGGGGTCTGGTGAAACTCATTAACATGAGTAAAATTTCCTACCTGGGAGACTTAGCCATAAGCAATCAAGCACTATGCATGGCACTAACCGAAACGCACCTGACAATCAGTATAGCAGATGCAGAAATACATATACCGAAATATACTGTATTTCGTTCGGACAGGAAGGAGAGAACTCATGGTGGGTTGCTCTGTATATCAGTGAAGATGTCACACCAATTGTACTGTTGACACATTCAAACTCAGTCTGTTACAAACTGATAATACATATGAAGCAACTACAGACAGTAATATGTGTCACATATCGGCCGCCCGATGCCCCCACTCATGAGGGTAAATTTGAGGATAGCCTAAGTAGGATAGAAGAGGTCCTTGACAAACTGGACCAGGGTCTCAACATCCTACTGCTGGGAGACTTCAACCTACCAAAGGTCAAATGGCCTGAGGGCCACCTCCTCCCTGGAATGACGTCAATAGAACAGTGACAGACGGAATCCCTGCTGGCCCTCACACACAGGCTGTTCATGGAGCAAGCAATACTCCTCCCAACAAGAGGCGAAAATGTCCTGGACCTCTGTTTTACAAACAACGAAGTGCTCATCCACAATGTAAAGGTGACACCAACAATTCTCTCGGATCATAACTCAGTAGAGCTAATGATATGTGGTCCAAGAGAACCAACAGAGACAAAACCACCAAGAAGCTCCGGGACGCTATCCAACCTTAACTTCTACAAGGCTAACTGGAAAAAGATTAAGAGTGAAATCCGGAAGCAAACATGGAGTGAAAATACCGCCACACAAGACACTAATACACAATTTCAACACTTCATGACAACGATACACACCATATGCAAAAAGTGTGTCCCGGAGAAAAAGGCAAACAGACACAAAAATCTTATTCCCAGAGATAGGAAAATCCTTATGAGACGTAGAACTAAACTCTCAAACCAGTTGAATAGTCAACAAAACAAAAACAAGAAGGAATCCTATTTGAAACGTGCACTACTTGACACCGAGATTGCACTCAAACTTTCACATGAGAATGAGAGGGCAAAGAAAGAGAACAGGGCCATAGAAAACATTAAAACAAACCCTAAGGCCTTCTTTAAATTTGCAAAAGAAACTGCCTCAGTACACTGCAAGATTGGGCCACTCTTCCACACGGACGGTTCATTAACCGAAAATCCCCAAGAGATATGTGAAATACTGAACGAACAGTACAAAAGTGTCTTCACATATCCACTGATGCACATGCAAATAACGAAGCCAGAGGAGTTCTTTGATGCCACAACACTACATCAAGAAATGGCAACCATCAACTACATAGACATAACGGAGGAGGATGTGGTGTACGCCATTGATGAAATTAGAACAGACTCGGCTGCTGGACCTGATGGATTCCCAGCAGTTCTCCTAAAAATATGTAAGCGGGCCTTAGCAACTCCACTGAAGATGCTCTTCAGAAGCTCCTTGGCTAGCGGTGTACTACCCAGGGAGCTGAAAGAAGGCACAATATGCCCTATCCATAAAGGAGGTAGTAGAGCGGAGGCCAACAACTACAGGCCAGTCTCCCTGAAGTCGCATATCAGTAAGGTCATGGAGCGAGTCGTCAGAAAGAAACTAATCACTTTCCTCGAAGAAAATGACCGCCTGACTAGCACGCAACATGGCTTCCGCCCAGGAA
>OZ024745.1:81301313-81303813 GCA_964016885.1 Eledone cirrhosa | reverse complement strand
GATGAATGAGTTAGATGAAAGGGAGAAAAGAATAATGAATTGAAAAAAATGTATATGTTTACGAAGGATTTTTACAAGGTGATATAGAGTAAGAATGTATTGTATTATGTAATAATTGATTCTATGTTACGCAAGAGTGAGAAAAGGTACAGATTAGGGGTTAGACATTAAAAGAAGAAGAGAAGAATGATTAACAAGTATTATAGAATGTATAATAACCTTTGAAATAAGGTAGAAAGATGGGTATATTTTTAAAAGAAGTGTATATATATATATGTGCCTTTGAGAAAAAGATTCTAAATTGATAAAGAATTGAATATTAGCTGTATACTTTGCGAAATGTTTTATGGAATTTATGCTAGCAGATAGAAAACAAGTCAGTGCGTCTATTTATTATAGAATCTAAATTAGAAATAATGGTAAATTTTTCATTTAGGCAGAGATTGCAAATTTTGGATAGAGAACTGTTCAAGAAACCTTCTTCCAAAAGATGCTATATTTAATATTTTTGTCTTTCAAGGACCATATGAGTTCTGAGAGAGCCGTGTTGGTTCTTTTAAGTTTGTATTTAAAAGACGAATTATGGTTATAAAGACGAGCTTTAAAAGAGGTGGAAGTGGAGCCAAAATAGGTGAAGGAATTGGTGTCAGTTATAACTTTACATTCGTAAATTAAGTTTTTATCAAGACAATGGTTGTTGAGAGGACATTTATTTTTAATAGGGTAATTGCAATTGCGATTAGAGAGATTATTAATGAGTGACCTAGAAGGAATTGGATTGGAGAAGTTATTTGCGATAGGAATAATAGTTTCTTGATTTAGAATGGGATTAAGAACATTTAGCGAAGTTGTGTTTGACGTTGTATTTGGGTTTGTAGAAATTAGCCTGGGGTTTACAATGACGTCGGGAGTACTATTATTATGATATTCAGTGTTGGAAGGAAGAGATTTAGTATTTAGTATTTTATTGTTGTGTTTAGAGATAATGTTGGAAATGTTGGAGGATGTAGAATAGGACAATTTTATAGTGTGTTTGTTAAATATTTTACTATAGATATGTGAGGGAGGGAAGCATTTATTTAAGGCACTAAAGAATAATTTAGGAATATTGTTATTAATAGAGAATGGAGAAAGGAGCATTATACCAGATTATGTTTTTGTATCTAGGTCTTTTATTAAAGTTATTGGAATGATCATGATTAATTATTCTACTGTAATTTCTTCTAGAATTTGTTTCTTTACTATATTTAATTTTATCAGGATAGCTGGCTTTAGAAAGCGCGTTATTATAGTAATTGGCGTTAGCATCAAAGATGTTTTTATTAGAAGATAGGTTAGATATTCTTTTTCCAATATTACTAACTATAGCATTCTTGATATTAGTAGGATGGTTAGATTTAAAGTTAACATAATTTAGGTTCTCATTGTTTTTATGGTAAGGGTAATATAGGCCAGTGTCAAGATTAAGAGATACATCCAAGAAATTAGCTAGTTTGATGCTGTTATCAAATTCAATTTTTAGGTTATGTTGGTTAAAGAGATTACGTATATTGTTCTTAATAATATTAAGGTTAACTATGTTGCAATTTAAGATAGTAAAGAGTCCATCGTCACGATAAATTCCACCGCGAAGTTGAGGAATTTTCCGACTCAAAGAGTTCAAAATAAAGATACCAATTAAATCTGTCAATTGGGATGAATCGGATGCTCCCATTGTGATGTCGAAGTTGTTAGAGGTATCGGCTCTGGTTCAATATTCGTTGTTGAACTCTAGGATGGTTTTACGTGCGGTGAGAATGATGTGAATTTCATTTGTGGTGATGTCAGTATATTTAAGTGCGAAAGATAGAGCATTATTTTGGCAGTATCGGTAGAGGGTCGGACGTCATGCTTTGACGCATAGAGTTACGGCCCTTGCCATTCTGAGTTCAAATCTCGCCGAGGTTAACTTTGCCTTTCATCCTTACGGGGTCGATAAAATAAAGTACCAGTAATACACTGGGTAATTGCTGGCCTTGTGCCTAATGTAGAAATAATTATTGAGAAGTGAAGGCGAAATAGAAGAATAGTAGCTGGCAATATCAAATTGAACAAATTTTAGTTTGTTTTTATTATTCAATTCGTTGAACCAGCTAATCACTTCAGAAGTACCAAACCATAAATTTAGGTTCAAAGAAGATCAATTAGAACGAACCTGTGGGATAATTCTATCCAAGATGGCTTTACTAACCACCCCCAGATCTGATTTAGAGGGGGCGATTAATCTAACAGGTAGTTCAGTGCGAAAATTGTTTTTGTGATCCTTGAGATTTATCCTCGGAGTTCTTGGGAGGAATGGTTCTGTCTTTTTTTCAATGCCAAGTTTTAACATAATCTCAGAGGCTTCAAAGTTTATGTATTCTAAATTTTCATGGTTGGTTTTACGATATTTTTTCCTAAGTTCCTTTAGGATAAGGTTGTTATAATTATCCTTGGAAATACCATATAAGTTATTGGTTTT
>OZ024745.1:81283813-81293813 GCA_964016885.1 Eledone cirrhosa | reverse complement strand
TATATATATATATATATATATATATACATATATATATATATATATATATTTATGCATATATATACACATATATATATATATATATATATATATATATATATACATATGTATATATATACATATATATATATATATACATATATATATACATATATATATATATACATATATATATATATACATATATATATATATATATACATATATATATACATATATATATATATATACATATATATATATATAGATATATATATACATATATATATATATATATACATATATATATATATATACATATATATATATACATATTTATATACATATATATATATATATATATATATATATATATACATATATATATATATATATATATATATATATATATATATATATATATATATATATATATATATATATATATATATATATAGTTAAAAGAATAGAGGTGTAACACACAAGTTATTATATATTGGTAAACGGAATAGAAAATACTGACAAATTGTTCACAGTTGAAAAATGGTTTAATCTATATATATAAAACTGAGGTTGTCTGTCTGTCTACTAAAACGGTCGGCACACATCTCCTCCTAAACTGTACGTTCAAATTTAGGTGAAATTGCTACACTTATAGATGAAGGTCCGGCGAAGACATTGGTCAAAAACATTTTCAAATCGACCCATGCCAAGCGCAAAAATCGAACTTGTAATGTATTGATTTTTCAGTTCAAATGTAGAAATAGAGATGAGAGACGAGTTATTTCCCTTTTATGGCGTCATTCTGTCTATCTATTTACGTTACGAATATACGACGCGTGCAAAAGTACAAAAATACACGAAGTTTTCGGACCAACAAAATTTTAACCTGCAAAATTCATGAGTTCGAAGTTTCAACATTAAGCTTCCATTTTGCTTTATTTCCATTAAAAAGTCTTTTAAAACAATATTTTTACTTGAAAACAAGCCTATTTGAATACACCGTAAAACAAGCAAATATTTTGTAAAAAAAAGCATTGATCTCGAATAAAGCCTTATGAGATTTTCATTTAGAAGCAATGATTTTAAACGACAGACAGATAACGCTTTTTTTTGTTTTGTTTTTCATGCCCATCCAATTTCTTTGTTTCAAAATAACCGATAGTTTGGTTACGCTGGTGTTTTTCTGAGACAAGTGTTTACATTTTCGATTTTTGTTAATAGATTACCAGTGCAGTTTTTATCCCCAGCATCCTCTTTTGTTTTAACATTCGAGTTATGGTTATGTTTTCTTAACTTCATAAGGGATACTGTTGGTTGAGGGAATATTAATCAAAAGTACCACATGAAAATCTACACAAATCTACACTGTAGACTCTACAGTTTTTAAGCCAAGAAAGGAACTTAACATTGTAACTTTAACATAGCTACTGAGCAGCCCCGAGCAACGCTGGGCTTTACTGCTAGTTAGGAATAAAAGAGTATTAGTGATTGTATGGGTTAGTATTCAGTTGTGGTTTTAAGTTTTTAAGTTTTTACCGGTTGCGCATTTCTAAATGCTTTTCAAAAATAAATTTGAGATAGAGTGTCCGTGCTGTTTGCTCTGATCTGTCCGTGCTGTTTGCTCAGATCAGAGCAAACAGCAGGGACACTCTATCTCAAAATTATTTTTGAAAAGCATTCAGAAATGCGCAACCGGTAAAAACTTAAAAACTTAAAACCACAACTGAATACTAACCCATAAAATCACTAATACTCTTTTATTCCTAATTAAACCATTTTTCAACTGTGAACAATTTGTCAGCATTTTCTATTCCGTTTACCAATATATATATATATATAATGTAGGAGGTGAGTTTTATTATACATGGAACTCATTTAACATTTAACATATATATATATATATGTGTGTATATATATATATATATATATATATATATATATATATATATATATATATATATATATATATATATATATATATATATATGTAAGTATGCATGTATACGTACATACATATATGTATACAGACGTACAGTAGCCTGCACATATATATATATATATACATATATACATACATATGCATACAGGTACACATACATATATGCACGTATCAGTTTAGCGGCGCTTATTATAACGTCGCTTTGTTCGTTTGTAAACAAACTGAACAGCCTGAATTTATACCATACGGTGTTAAGGCAACCACGTCACCTTTTTGTTCAACACTGACACAGGAACGATGTACTAGTTTCAAGCTTGTTAGCTATCATCAGCACCGTTTACCCATCTGCCAGATAGTTGAACGTTCGAAAGTATATACTTTCCTTATGAAAATTAACGGCTGAGCAGCCTAATTTGCATATTGAGTGAGTTAAATCGGTCAGGCATACCGAAAACGATAAATTGAAACAAAATGAAAACGAAATTTCATTTCTCACTCTTAGTATGGCACTTACTTAAATGTAAGTATGCATGTATACGTACATACATATATGTATACAGACGTACAGTAGCATGCACATATATATATATATATACATATATACATACATATGCATACAGGTACACATACATATATGCACGTATCAGTTTAGCGGCGCTTATTATAACGTCGCTTTGTTCGTTTGTAAACAAACTGAACAGCCTGAATTTATGCCATACGGTGTTAAGGCAACCACGTCACCTTTTTGTTCAACACTGACACAGGAACGATGTACTAGTTTCAAGCTTGTTAGCTATCATCAGCACCGTTTACCCATCTGCCAGATAGTTGAACGTTCGAAAGTATATACTTTCCTTATGAAAATTAACGGCTGAGCAGCCTAATTTGCATATTGAGTGAGTTAAATCGGTCAGGCATACCGAAAACGATAAATTGAAACAAAATGAAAACGAAATTTCATTTCTCACTCTTAGTATGGCACTTACTTAAATGTAAGTATGCATGTATACGTACATACATATATGTATACAGACGTACAGTAGCATGCACATATATATATATATATACATATATACATACATATGCATACAGGTACACATACATATATGCACGTATCAGTTTAGCGGCGCTTATTATAACGTCGCTTTGTTCGTTTGTAAACAAACTGAACAGCCTGAATTTATACCATACGGTGTTAAGGCAACCACGTCACCTTTTTGTTCAACACTGACACAGGAACGATGTACTAGTTTCAAGCTTGTTAGCTATCATCAGCACCGTTTACCCATCTGCCAGATAGTTGAACGTTCGAAAGTATATACTTTCCTTATGAAAATTAACGGCTGAGCAGCCTAATTTGCATATTGAGTGAGTTAAATCGGTCAGGCATACCGAAAACGATAAATTGAAACAAAATGAAAACGAAATTTCATTTCTCACTCTTAGTATGGCACTTACTTAAATGTAAGTATGCATGTATACGTACATACATATATGTATACAGACGTACAGTAGCATGCACATATATATATATATATACATATATACATACATATGCATACAGGTACACATACATATATGCACGTATCAGTTTAGCGGCGCTTATTATAACGTCGCTTTGTTCGTTTGTAAACAAACTGAACAGCCTGAATTTATGCCATACGGTGTTAAGGCAACCACGTCACCTTTTTGTTCAACACTGACACAGGAACGATGTACTAGTTTCAAGCTTGTTAGCTATCATCAGCACCGTTTACCCATCTGCCAGATAGTTGAACGTTCGAAAGTATACACTTTCCTTATGAAAATTAACGGCTGAGCAGCCTAATTTGCATATTGAGTGAGTTAAATCGGTCAGGCATACCGAAAACGATAAATTGAAACAAAATGAAAACGAAATTTCATTTCTCACTCTTAGTATGGCACTTACTTAAATGTAAGTATGCATGTATACGTACATACATATATGTATACAGACGTACAGTAGCATGCACATATATATATATATATACATATATACATACATATGCATACAGGTACACATACATATATGCACGTATCAGTTTAGCGGCGCTTATTATAACGTCGCTTTGTTCGTTTGTAAACAAACTGAACAGCCTGAATTTTTGCCATACGGTGTTAAGGCAACCACGTCACCTTTTTGTTCAACACTGACACAGGAACGATGTACTAGTTTCAAGCTTGTTAGCTATCATCAGCACCGTTTACCCATCTGCCAGATAGTTGAACGTTCGAAAGTATATACTTTCCTTATGAAAATTAACGGCTGAGCAGCCTAATTTGCATATTGAGTGAGTTAAATCGGTCAGGCATACCGAAAACGATAAATTGAAACAAAATGAAAACGAAATTTCATTTCTCACTCTTAGTATGGCACTTACTTAAATGTAAGTATGCATGTATACGTACATACATATATGTATACAGACGTACAGTAGCATGCACATATATATATATATATACATATATACATACATATGCATACAGGTACACATACATATATGCACGTATCAGTTTAGCGGCGCTTATTATAACGTCGCTTTGTTCGTTTGTAAACAAACTGAACAGCCTGAATTTATGCCATACGGTGTTAAGGCAACCACGTCACCTTTTTGTTCAACACTGACACAGGAACGATGTACTAGTTTCAAGCTTGTTAGCTATCATCAGCACCGTAAGTGCCATACTAAGAGTGAGAAATGAAATTTCGTTTTCATTTTGTTTCAATTTATATATATATATATATATATATATATATATATATGAATATATATATATATGTATATATATATATTTATATATATATATGTGTATATATATATATATATATATATATATATATATATATATATATATATATATATATATATATATATATAAATTATTAAAAAAATAATGAATAATCAAAGAAACAGTTCCTTATATTAAACAAAAAAAGTTCATTATTTTACGATCGTTTCTAGGACATGTATGTGTTAGAATTGGTATGCATATTCAAAAGATCTATGTACAAAATTATACAAACTATCAGAGGGAATATACATACCTTCACATATATATGCTGTCTTCAGAAATAATGATGCTTTTTTATTGATAATAACAACAATTCAATACAATAGGTCTGTTTGGGAACAGATTTTGAATAGACCAATGAAATAGAGATTGAAATTCATCAAGAAAAATATAGTTAGGTGTGTGTATATGTGTGTAAATACGCTCACAGATGTGCATATATGTGTATGCTCATATGTATACGTATAGTGAAAAAGTGTGTGTAAATCTAAAATTTAGGGCTAATGTATCTGTATGTCTGTAATCAACAGACGGAATAGATACATCATAAGTATATGAATATTGAGGCGCTCACATAAACACGCCCACACACACTTACATTTAGATGCGGAAGTAAAAGAGGTAAGGGAGTATAGTAATTAAAGGAAAGTGTCAATCTCGACATACTTATAAAAATGTATCAATAAATTAGAAATAAAAAATTTTTTTAGAAGGAAAAAACTCAAGAAAAGAAGACAAAAAAAGACAAAAAAAGGTGGGTACATACATACACAGACACGCATGTCTCACAAAAGAAACATAAAAAAACATAAAAGAGAGACATAAAATTATACATGCTTATATACACATCCATACGTTCGATACGTACATACATACACACACACATACACATACTTACACTCACGCATATTGACCTGTTAGTATGCACACGCATAAAAATAAGTATAACATATACCCATACATATATATATATATACACACCTATATATATATATATATATATACATACACACACATACACATGTATATATACAACCACTCACACACACACACTCAGACATACATATATATAGACATACACACACATATATACACAGTCAGACACATATACACATATATACACATACATACACACATCCCTATACATACATATATATATATATATATATATATATATATATATATATATATATGCATACATAAGTATTTTTATCCTCACATACATACACACATACATAGATACACACTTACATATACATACACACATCCACGCTTACATATACAAATAATTATTGGGGGGGGGGATTAAATTTATTAGTGGGAAATAGTAAATATATAGGTTTCAAGGAACATAGAATACTAACCTGCAGTTAAAGCTTTATGTGTTTACTTAGTGGTATCAGTTTTAGGAAATGGTATTTGTAAGAAGGAAAGCCAAATTATGTATTTTAATATAAGTAGAATATTAATTATAGGTTAACTAAAATAAAAATAGTTTATATATTAATTTCTAAGGTGTATACTAATTAGGTTTATATTTAAAGCGGAATTTTGAAGTTCAACAGTATTAGAGTATTAATTATAGCTTAACTAAATTAAAAATAATTACATATATTTACTTGATGGTATCAGTTTTAGGAAATGAAATTTGTAAGAGGGAAAGCCAAATTAAGTAGTTCATCGGTAGTAGATTATTAATTATAGGTTACCTAAATTTAAAAAAAAAAAAAAAAAAAAATGTTATATATTAATTTCTATAGTATATGTTAATAAGGTTTATAATATTTAAAGCAGAATTTTGTATTTTATCTATAGTAGAATTTTAATTATAGGTTAACTAAATTAAAATTAATCTGTATATTAATTTCTAAAGTGTATATTAATTAGGTATATATTTAAAAATTTTTCTCAGTTTATGATTACACGATATTTTGTATTTCATCTGTAGTAGAATTTTAATTATAAGTTAACTAAATTAAAATTATAGGTTAACTAAATTAAAATTAATTCATATATTAATTTCTAAATTGTATATTAATTAGGTTTATAATATTAAAAAGTTTTTCTCCGTTTTTAATTACACGATATTTTGTTGTACTTCATCTGTAATAGAATTTTAATAATAGGTTAAATAAACTAAAATTAATCTATATATTAATTTCTAAAGTGTATATTAATTAGGTTAATAATATTTAAATGTTTTTCTCAGTTTATGATTATACGATATTTTTTATTTCATCTGTAGTAGAATTTTAATTAAATTAAAATTATAGGTCAACTACATTAAAATTAATTTATATATTAATTTCTAAAATATATATTATTAATTAGGTTTATAATATTTAAATGTTTTTCTCAGTTTATGATTACACGATATTATTAATTCCTGTCGCTTATTTAATAGGATATCCTTAGATTTCATTATTTCAAATAGTTCTTGGGAACACAATCTACATTCATTTCTATTATTTTGATAAGGGGTGGCTCTTTTGAGCACACTCCAGGTCATATCATATTCTATATTCCTCTTTCTATAACTATTAATTTTTTCTGCTAGAGATGTTGTATTAGCCAGTGCGGCATTTTTAAAACTATGTTTGTGAGTATTAAATCTTACCTTAAAATTGTTAGAAGTAGCTCCTATATATGAGCAAATAGAATCCTTAGTTTTAACTTTACATTTATATACTATGTTGTTAACAAGACCATTTCCTTTTAATGGGCAGTTTGCCTTGTTTCTACAGTTACAACGTTTCGTTAATTCTGTATTTGAGGAGATATTATGGCTAGTTTGATGTACTGGTGGTATACTTATGGTTTTTTTACATTTATATGCATTATAGGCACTTATATTTTGTTTTATGTTTTTGGTTGTTGAGTATGAGAATTTAACTGTTGATCTATTTAAGATTTGATGGTATTTGTGGTTTGGCGGGAAATTTTTCTCTAGGATATTAAAGAATTTTTTAGGTATATTATCCTTAATTTGTAAATTAAATGGAGCATTATACCAAGTAACTCGTCTATTACGGTTTCTATGTTGTTTATTGTTTTTATAGGATGCATCCTGATATTTACTAGGAGGATTATTGTTAATGACCTCTCCACGCACATTTTTAGTTAGATTTATTGATTTAGGTGTTTTAGCTTGTTTATTGGGAGTTTTATTATTAACATTTATTAGAGTTGTAGGATGAGTAGTTTTTTGAGAGTTACTATACTGTATATTAGAGGAGTTAGAGAAATTTGGTTTTATGTTGGTATTTTGGGGTATAGTGTGAGTGGCATTTAGGTGTGTACGTTTCATTTGGTGTTTGTTGGTAATATTAGGTTGTATGTTTATAGTGTTATTGGTAGAAGGTATATATTCCAATCTATTTTTGTGACCACTTCTAGCTAGAGCTTCGTTATAAAAGGTCACATTTTTATCAAATATATCTTGGTTAGACGAAAGGTTAGAAATTCTAAGTGATATATTATATGCAAGGTTTTTAATGATAGATTTAGGGTGATTAGATTGTGAGTGTATGTAGTGTAAATTTTGGTTGGGTTTATGGTAAGGTTGGTAGATACCCGTAGCTAAGTCTAATGTTATATCTAGGAAATTAACTACTTTACTTGTGTTTTCAAATGTAATATCTAGACTATAATAGTCTTTAAGGAAAGTTCTAATAAGCTTTTTGTTTTTTTCTATCTCTGAGAGGCTAAGGTTATTGGAAAGAAGAAGACAGTCGTCACGATATAAACCACCTTTAAGGTGGGGGAAAGGAAGCATTTATGTTAAAAAGAATAAAGAGGCCCACAAGATCAGTAATTTGGGCAGAATCGCTTGAGCCCATAGTAATATCAAATAGATTACTATATGTGTTTCTGGTCCAGTATTCATTCTGAAATTCAATTAGTGTTAGTCTAGCATGTGTAATAATATTAATGTCATCCAAAGTTAAGTTAGATCTATTTTTAGCAAATATCAAAGCTTTGTTCAGGAGTATAGGTGATATAGAAGAATAGTAATTATCTATATCAAATTGTAGAAATGAAGCAGAGGATTTATATCTAATATTATTAAACCAGTTAATTACCTGGGAAGTGTTTTCCCAGAGTGGTAAATTAACATGTTTTCTTATTTGTGGGATGACTCTATCTAAAAAAATTTTGCTGATTATTCCAATATCGGATTTGGAGGGACATATAAGTCTTATAGAAGGATTAGAGTTAAAGTTTGATTTATGATCTTTCAGGTTGAAGTGTGGTCTTTTCAATGCCAAAGGTTCAGTTCTATCTTCAATATTAAGTTTATTCACTGTTGTGTGTTTTGTTGTTGATGTTGGTGAGTGACGCATTATTTGTTTTTCTATAATTTTTCCTGAGTTCTTTATATATGAACTCATTGTAATTTTCAATATCCATGTGATATTTGTCTATTCAAAATCTGTTCCCAAACAGACCTATTGTATTGAATTGTTGTTATTATCAATAAACAAGCATCAGTATTTCTGAAGACAGCATATATATGTGAAAGTATGTATATTCCCTCTGATAGGTTTGTATAATTTTGTACATAGATCTTTTGAATATGCATACCAATTCTAACACATACATGTCCTAGAAACGATCGTAAAATTATGAACTTTTTTTGTTTAATATAAGGAACTGTTTCTTTGTTTATTCATTATTTTTTTAATAATTTATCTTGACTCTGTTTTCCGTTTATCTTTCACCGAAAGTGGGTTTTTTGAATGCATCTCTTCTTTTCATGATATCCGGATTACATTGAGTTCTTCATACGGATTGGACACTACCGTAAACTTTTGGTAGATTTATCTATATATATATATATATATATATGTATATATATATATATTTATATATATATATATGTGTGTATATATATATATATATATATACATATATATATATATATATATATATATATTATATATATATATATATATATATATATATATATATTATATATATATATATATATATATAATATATATATATATATATATATATATATATATATGTATATATATATATATATATATATATATATATATATATAATATATATATATATACATAAAAACAAATAACGAAACGAAATTAAATTTCGTTTCGTTTGTAACTCACTTTTGTATGACTGACGCTTAAACAATTAAGTTAAAAATGTACATCCACATATGTATACTGAAATACTAGTATGCATATGAATACACACACGTATACATATGTAGATGTACCGAGTTTTTCACTGGTCACT
>OZ024745.1:81263813-81276313 GCA_964016885.1 Eledone cirrhosa | reverse complement strand
TGATGGGTCGTTCACGCACATTTACACTGCATATCCAACGGAACATGCTTGCCTTATTTCTCTCCAGCCGTCGCATATCCTCTGCAGTTGCTGCCCATGTCTCACTACCATGCAGCATCGCTCTCCTCACACAGGCATCATACAATCGGCCTTTCGTACGCAGGGAGAAACCCTTCTTCGTCAGCAGAGGAAGCAGCTCCCTAAATTTCTTCCAACCCGTCCTTATTCTAGATACTATGGCCTCGGAACACCCTCCTCCCATGCTAATCTGATCTCCTAGGTACCGGAAGCTATCCACCACTTCTATAACACCCTCCTGCATTTGAAAAATGTGTCTATTAATGCGACTTCTACTGTCTAATTTCCCTGTACATCTACTGCATACATATTTCTCCCTACCTGTTAGTTTGCCTGCTATCCCGCTTACATCTCTTGTGTACCCAGGATCTGCATTGTGTGCATTTTATAGAATTCATGCCAGTTCCTTTTCTGCATATCGAACATGGCCATTTCCCTGACGGAATCAGAGTTTTGTCCTCTTTTCTACTCATCAACACTTTTGTCTTGGCTAGGTTCACTCTCAGTCCTCTTGCTTCCAACTGCTGTTTCCATAGCCAGAATTTATTCTCTAGCTCCTCTACTGATTCTGCTATAAGAACCAGATCGTCAGCATAGAGAATTTCCCAATGACAACCAGTCTTAAACTCCTCTGTTATGGCTTGGAGGACTATAATGAACAAGAGCGGGATGAGGACCGAACCTTGATGTACACCTACTTGTATCTGGAATTCCTTACTAAACTCCTTTCTTACCCTGATTTTACTGAGACTACCTCTGTAAAAAGTTTGCGCTGTCCTCACAAGCCATTCCTCAACACCTAGTTTCCTTGGGGACCACCAGATGACAGATCGGGGTACCCTATCAAAGGCCTTCTCTAGGTCAACAAAGGCTAAGTATAGTGGCTTATTTTTCTCTAAGAACCTCTCTTGCAATTGTCTCACCAAGAAGAGGGCATCTGTTGTACTCTTCCCAGGCACAAAACCAAACTGCATCTCATCTAGTTTGACCCTTTCTCTAATTAGTTGTGCTAATATCCTTTCTGCCACTTTCATAACCTGATCCATCAGTTTTATACCCCTATAATTGCTGCTCTCCAGAGTATCCCTTTTACCTTTGTAGCAATTTATGAGAATACTGCTGCACCAGTCTTTGGGTATGACACCACCATATATAGCCTGATTGATGATGCGTGCAACCAGTTTAGTGACTACGTTCCCTGATGCCTTCAGCATCTCAGCAACTATTCCCGATGGTCCAGCAGCCTTACCATTTTTCATTTCCTTAATCGCTTCTTGGACCCTATATTCGTCAATCTCAATAGCTGGTCCCTCTGTCGGATCTACTAAGGGTATTTTCTCTCTCTCCCATTCGTTTTCCACATTCGTCAGTCTCTCATAATGACATTTCCAGGCCTCCTTTTTCTAATCATTCGTGACACTAAGTACACCGGCATCCTCCCGGACACATTTATCTCCAACAACATCCTGATTTACATTGACACACTGCCTTGCAATGTGGAACACCGCACGCCTCTGATCTTCACGTCGCAGAATATTGGCAAACCTCCTACTCTCAGCCTCCCTGCGTGCTAAGTACACCTGACGTCTAGCTTCTCTCTTAGCGGCTGTATATTCTTCCCTACTCCCACCCTTTTTCCAAGCCTTCCATGCTAGTCTTTTGTCTCTAATGGCCTTATCTACTGTGCTGTTCCACCACCAGGTCACTCTCTGTCTGGATGGAGCTCTGCTCCAGCCACAAGTTTCATCAGTAGCCTGCAGCAAGTTGTCACGTAAGAAATTCCAGTTATTATCTATGTCATACGTCTCTAAATCGTCTTCTTTTTCGTCATATACATCTTGAAGGGCTTTCCTAAATTTGTATTTTAGTGAAAGGTCTTTTAGCTTCCAGACCTTTCTTCTCCACACCTTCCTGTATGTCTCATTCCATCTCTTGCATACTGAGATATCACTAACGACTAACCCATGCTGTGGGGTACATTCTTCCCCAGGGTATGCCTTGGTATTAGACACTATCTGCCTGTCCCGCTGCGTAACTAGTAAGAAATCAATCTGGCTTATGTGCTCGCCAGATTTGTAGGTTATTAGGTGATTGGCGGGTTTCTGGAAGTTTGTGTTGCAAATAGTCAGTGTACTTGCATCACAAAATTCAAGAAGTCTCACTCCTTCTTCATTTCTTGAGCCGTAACCGTGCCCACCATGTACCCAAGTGTAACCATCGTGGAGCTGTCCAACATGACCATTGAAGTCCCCTGCTAGCATAACGATGTCTCCGTCCTCTGTCATTGCGGTTTTTTGTAAAAGTTGCTCGTAAAATCAGTCTTTCTCATCTTTGCCTAGGCCTGCTTGGGGAGCATAGGCAGAGATGATTGTCAGTAGTCTCCTGCCTACAACTAATCTAAGCTTAATTATTCGATTACTAACTCGAACTACCTCTATTGTCTTATTGATCCATCTCTCAGCCAGGAAAATGCCTACTCCTCCTAACCCATCATCCTTACCTACCCAGAAAACCTTATCGCTATGATGTTTGCCTACGACTAGTCTCGCAGAGGCACCTCTCCATCTCACCTCTTGCACGCAGCACACATCCATATGCCTTCTCTCCAGCATCTCCGCTATTTCAACAGATCTACCTCTGAGAATGCCAACATTAAGTGTTGCAACTCTGAGATGCGACGTCTTCATAGTTTATTGTTGTTCCTATTTGTTGCTGTGCTGATAAGCGTTTTGGCATTGATACACTGGTTGGATGCCCTTCCTAACACCAACGCCACTTTACATATAGGACTGGGTGCTTTTATTTGTGCCACCAAACTAGAGAGGATGTCTTACTCGACTTAAGGGCCCTCTCTACTTCTCCATTTTACAGCACGGTCATAAAAAAACACTTATTGACACGACACGCACACACACACACACTCACACACCAACACTCATGCATCAAACTACAAACACACACGCCACTCACACACCAACACTCATTCATGCATACAAACACACACACTACTCACACACATATATATATATATTACCGGCAGTACTGATACAAAATCAAAATCATGTCAACTGTTGACTTTTCCCAGTCCAGTTCAGTTTTTATATAATAATAATAATAATTGTTTGCTTTACGCTGGTAATGGTGGTGATGGTGAATGGTGGTGGATGATGCCAGTGATAGTAGCGGTGGTGGATGGTGTCAGTGATGGTGGTGGTGGTGGATGGTGTCAGTGATGGTGGTGGATGGTGTCAGTCATGGTGATCGTGGTGGATGGTGTCAGTGATGGTGGTGGTGGTGGTGGTAGTGGTGGAGGTGGTGGCTGGTGTCAGTGATGGTGGTGGTGGTGGATGGTGTCAGTCATGGTGATGGTGGTGGATGGTGTCAGTGATGGCGGTGGTGGTGGTGGTGGTGGTAGTAGTGGAGGTGGTGGATGGTGTCAGTGATGGTGGTGGTGGATGGTGTCAGTCATGGTGATGGTGGTGGATGGTGTCAGTGATGGTGGTGGTGGTGGTGGTGGTGGTGGTAGTGGTGGAGGTGGTGGATGGTGTCAGTGATGGTGGTGGTGGATGGTGTCAGTCATGGTGATGGTGGAGGATGGTGTCAGTGATGGTGGTGGTGGTAGTGGTGAAGGTGGTGGATGGTGTCAGTGATGATGGTGGTGGTGGTGGATGGTGACTGATGGTGGCGATGGTGGTGGTGGTGGATGGTGCTAGTGATGGTGGCAGTGGTGGTGAAGGTGGTGGATGGTGTCGGTGGATGGTGGTGATGGCGGTGGTGGTGGATGGTGCCAGTGATGATGGTGGTTGTGGTGGTGGATGGCGGTGGTGGTAGATGATGCCAATGATGGTGGTGAAGGTGGTGGATGGTGTCAGTATGGTGGTGGTGGTGGTGGTGGTGGTGGTGGATGGTCAGTGATGGTGGTGGCAGCTGTTGTTGCTGTCGTTGTTATTGTAGTTGCTGTTGTTGTTGTTGTTGTTGTTGTTGTTGTTATTGTAGTTGCTGTTGTTGTTGTTGTTGTTGCCGTTGTTGTTGTTCTTCATTTCACTGATGCTGCAGACAATGGTGCTGTTGCTGTTATTGTAGTCGCATATATATAAATACATACATACACACACATATATACATGTATATATCAGGCTAGGCTGCTCGCTCGGCGAAATGTAACGTACAAATGCTATTTTCTTTACTCTTCTCTCCATTTTTTCCCCGGACCATTCATCTATCTATCATTTCGTCCAGAATCCAATCTTTGCTTTATCAAGGCTATTCGATAATTCTGTCTGATTGTTCAAAACAATCTTCTTGTATTTTTAAATTCCCATAATTCTTCTCTTATTACTGTTATATATGCTTGTTCAATTATGCCCAAAATTCGAGGATTTTATTTAAACCTTCTCGCTAACTACCCCATATCCCTCCCACCCGCCCCCACTCACCACCATTATTACATGGACAAATCATAAGTCAGCCGCCTATGCTATCACTTCTTAAGTTTAGACCTGGTTGCCTTTCGATATGATGAATGGACTACGGAATTCTGGAGAGTTTGAAAAGAAAAAAATCTGGACACTCAGTAACAATGCCAAAGATAAAGACAAATTCACCTCATGCTGCCGGACGAGAATGCAAGGACTCCTCCTCTTTATTTCGGCCGCGGATGGCTAACATAACGCCATCTGCCTCACCCACCCACCCACCCTGCGCCCACCGTTCCCACCCTCCAAACGCAATCCCAAACTTCAGAGTTGGTACCATGAATGTAGGCACCTTAAAAGGTCGCTCTAACGAGGTTGTAGAAATGCTTGGACGTAAGGAGGTCGATGTTTGCTGTATTTAAGAGACCATGGGCTCGGTGGAGTAGGAATCATGGTAGCAGAAAAGTGGGCAGATAAGATAATAGACGTAAATAGAGTGAACGACAGAATAATTAAAATAAGACTTGTCCTCAATAGAACTACTGTGACAATAATATCTGCATATGCACCCCAATCCAGACTGCCTGGCGCTATAAAAGACAGATTCTATGAGTCGTTAATGTTCACTACCTTCCAAATAACCGACAGTGACTACATAATTATCGCTGGCGACCTAAATGGTCACGTTGGACAACATTGTGACGGCTATGACGGAATTCATGGAGGCTATGGGTTTGGTACTAGAAATGAGGAAGGCTCAAGAATCCTGGAATTCTGTGACACAAATAACCTAACTATCTGTAACACTAACTTCAAAAAACGAGACAATCACTTGATCACCTATAGATCAGGGGAACACACCAGCCAGATAGATTATATCCTTACCAGAAGACGTGATAGAGTGTCTGTTCTAAACACTAAATCCCTTCCCCATGAAGAATGCACCTCTCAACATAGACTCATAATTAGCGACCTCATAGTCAGGACGAGACGTACTCGGCAACAGAGGAGGACTATCCTCGGGAGAAAAATATGGAAGCTAAAGGACCCCACAGCCAGTAATAAATTTAAAAGCATATTACTTGATGCTTTTGATAGTAAGGAAGAGCAATTAGAGTCGTACAATATAGAGGAACAGTCGGAATTCCTGAAAGCTAACCTGCTGAAGGCGACAGATGAAATCTGTGGCTGGAGCAGACCTATAGGCAGGAGGAGAGTAACATGGTGGTGGAACAGTAAGGTGGAGGAGTCAATCAAGGCCAAAAAGCAGGCTTGGAAAGCATGGCGGGATGGGGGAAGTTGAGAAGACTATCAAGTGGCCAGGAGGGAAGCTAGGAGACAAGTGTACTTCGCAAGAAAGGAAGCAGAGGAAAGAAAGTTCAAGCATGTTCTACAACGCGAGGACCAAAAACGTGAGGTGTTCAGGATTGCTAGGCAATATGTCAAGGAAAACCGTGATATTGTCGGGGAGAAGTGTGTCCTTAATGATGATGGTGTACTTGCCATCACTGACGCTGATAAGAAGGTAGCTTGGAAGGCTACTAAATGAGAAGAATAAATGGGAGAAAGTCAGACTCTCCCACATCGATCCAATAGAGGGACCAGCAGTGCAAGTTGAAGGTAGTATAATAAGTAAGGCGATCAAAGATATGAAGACAGGCAAGGCGGCTGGGCCTTCGGAAATAGTTGCTGAAATGCTGAAAGCATCTGGAACGGTGGGACACACTATGTTCACCCGGATAGTAAACCAAGTCATACAGAATGGAGTCGTTCCGAAGGACTGGCGTAGCAGCATCATCATTAACTGCTACAAGTGTAAAGGAGATGCCCTAGATAGGGGAAACTATAGAGGCATTAAATTAATTGACCAGGTCATGAAGGTCACAGAAAAAGTAATAGCGCAACTAATCATAGAGCGAATTGATCTAGATGAAATGCAGTTCGGGTTTGTGTCAGGTAAAAGTACCACAGACGCTCTTTTCATTGTACGACAACTACAGGAGAAGTACCTAGCTAAAAGTAAACCCCTATACTTAGCTTTTGTTAACTTGGAGAAAGCCTTTGACAGAGTCCCACGCCCCATTATCTGGTGGGCTCTCAGAAAACTAGGTGTTGATGAATGGCTTGTGAGAGCTATACAAGCCATGTATAAAGAAACAGTCAGCAAGTTTAGAATTAACAACGAATATAGTGAAGAGTTTAGCGTAAAAGTTGGTGTTCCATGGGACCTCCTATACGCAGATGATCTAACGCTCATAGCTGAATCAATGGCTGAACTAGAGAAGAAATTCCAAACATGGAAGCATGGCCTAGAATCAAAAGGCCTTAAAATTAACCTGTCTAAGACTAAAGTTCTAGTTTGTAAGAAGGAAAATAGGGCACTGGTCCCATCTGGGAAATGGCCATGCTCAGTGTGTAGGAAAGAAGTAGGCAGAAACTCCATTTTATGTCCCAAATGCAAAGTATGGGTGCATAAAAGATGTAGTGGGATCACAGGTAAGCTAACTAAGAATATAGATTTTATATGTGGCCGGTGATCAGGTGCAATAAATAGCAGCAAGTGCCCACAGAATACTAGCTCTTTCAATTGCACAGATGGTTCTATAGAAATAGTGGACAGCTTCCGTTACCTGGGTGACAAAATCAGCAGTGGTGGAGGGTGCTCTGAAAGTACAGTAGCTAGAGTCAGAGCGGGATGGAAAAAGTTCAGAGAGCTTATACCACTATTGGTCGCTAAAGGGTTCTCTCTAAAAATGAAAGGCAGGCTGTATGATGCCTGCATACGAACATCAATGTTACATGGCAGTAAGACTTGAGCATTGTGTGCAGAGGATATACGCAGACTGGAGAGGAACGAAGCTTGCATGCTCCATTGGATGTGTAATAGTAATATACGTGAACGGCAAAGCATAGATGAACTAAGGGAGAAATTAGGAATAAGAGGGATCGGATGTTGTTTACTCGAGAGAAGACTACGTTGGTATGAAAGACGACAGCTGTATAAAAAGGTGCAGGGCGATAAGAATAGACGGTAGCCACGGAGTAGGCAGACCCAGAAAAACCTGGGACGACTTGATAAATTCCGACCTCACACACTTACACCTCTCCAAGACAATGTCACTGGACCGAGATCTTTGGCGCTACACAGTCATACAGAAGACTCGCCTTGCCTAAGTACAAAGCAAAACCTACAGTCAGTAGGCACCTCTTAACAAAAATACACCCGCGTCCCACTACCCCACCCCATCCACACCACCCCCTTAAATGTGAAGTTATGTTGGTACCACAACATCCAGTCCGAAATAAATGAGGTCGTGTAGGTGTCACAACAAAAAAACACACAGTCCACGCTGTAATGTGGCCGTGTAGGTAACACGGTAAAAACCTCCCAGTCCACACTGTAAACGTGGTTGGTGTTTTCTACGGCTTCCAGCCATAGAAAACCCGCCAGACTGTCCTATATGAGCAAGACAACCAATCTTGCCTCAAGTGGGAAAATTCCCGTCCAAACCCATGCAAGCGTGGAAGATGGACGTTAAACGATGATGATGATGTATATATATATCTATGTATATATATATATATATATATATATATATATATATATATATATATATATATATATATATATATATATATATATATATATATATATATATGTATATATATATGTATATATATATATATATATGTATATATATATCTATGTATATGTATGTATATGTATATATATATATATATATATATCTATGTATATATATATCTATGTATATGTATATATATATCTATGTAAATATATATCTATGTATATGTATATATATATATCTATGTATATGTATATATATATCTATGTATATGTATATATATATCTATGTATATGTATATGTATATATATATCTATGTATATATATCTATGTATATGTATATATATATATCTATGTATATGTATATACATATCTATGTATATGTATATATATATATATATATATATATATATATATATATATATATATATATATATATATATATATAAGTATGTATACGTACATACATATATGTATACAGACGTACAGTAGTATGTATATATATATACATACATGCACACATATATATATGTACGTATGGATTCACCGAACATTTATTATAATGCTCGGTGTATTTGTAAACAAACATCCCAAATTAAGCCGTACAGTGTCTAGCAACCATCGTTGCTCATTTGTTCAACCCTGACAAAGGAACGCTGTACTAGTTTCAAGCTTATTAGCTATCGTCAGCAACGTATACCTTCCTGCCAGATGATTGAACGTCTTAAAGTATATACTTTCCTTATGCATATTAACGGCTGAGCAGCCTAATTTGCATATTGAGTGAGTTAATCGGCCGGGGTACCGAAAACGATAAACGGAAAAAAATGAAACGAAATTTCATTTCCCACTCTTAGTACGGCTGTTACTTAAATATAAGTATGTATACGTACATACATATATGTATACAGACGTACAGTAGTATGTATATATATATACATACATACATGCACACATATATATATGTACGTATGGATTCACCGAACATTTATTATAATGTTCGGTGTGTTTGTAAACAAACATCCCGAATTAAGCCGTACAGTGTCTAGCAACCATCGTTGCTCATTTGAACTCAGATCGTAAAGGGACGTAACTATGCTGGAAAGCATGGCGTCCGACACTCTACCGATACTGCCAATCCACCGCCAATCCAGTTAATAATGCTCAGTATTTATACTTTGAGCTTGTTAATTACAGGGTTTCAGTATGAGTTATTAATTAATTAGTTTTAAGTTAAATTATATGATAAAATAAAATGACAGAGATGAAATAAATTTAGGGAGAGAAATATAAAGATAGAGAGTGAAAAATAGATATATATAAAATAAGAATGTAAATATAAGAGGTTTTGATGTTGTTCTTTGATAGATGATGATAATTATAATGATAATTATAATTCTTCGCACATTTTTATGTATATATTTGTATATATATATATATATATATATATATATGTGTGTGTGTGTGTGTGTATGTATATATATATATATGTGTGTATGTATATATATATATATATATATATATATATATATATATATATATATATATATATATATATATATATATATATATATATATATATATATATATATGTATATGTACATATGGTGGCTGCCAACTCGTTTTCGAGTACGACCACTACTTTATATCCATGTAGGAGAACCCCTACCGATGCGCTGAACGAGTGTGACTTTTTAGTCCAGCCAGCGACTTGAAAACTCTGGTACAAACACTACACTTGTGACAACTATTGACACATAGTGTTGGGCCCATGGTACCATGTGACGACAAGTGCAGAGAGATCTCAAGATATAAAGCAATGCCTGTGCCGTGAAGCTTTTATAGTGAGCAAAGGCACTGCACAAAGCCAGTCCCACTCTCTATATATGTACATATATATGTATATGTACATATATATGTGTGTATGCATATATATATGTGTGTATGTATATAAATATATATGGGTAGTATTACGCCTTCTGGAGAGGGAAACTCCGACATCAAACCTACGCCCCGAGGACCTCGCTGTCACCGTCCCAGCTCGCTAGGCCATGGCAGATGAACCTCGTGCTTAAAGGGTGGGGCCAGTTTGCGCGCACTGCACTTCACCTTAAAACTCCTCAGCGCAAGCCGAAGGACACGTCCACGTTCTGTGACCAACCATTCCAAAAGCCCTGCAGTGATGGGAAAGGGGCGAAAGCGGCAGGTGGAAGATGTCACTGGAAGCCGTTGTCTCGATCCTACATGTAGGCGGCTCAAGACTTTGGTCGCCTGGTTGTCGACCCGGAGGCGACGACACCACTCGGCAGCATCCTGAGCAACCAGGCAGCCCTATCTAGGGTGAGCACTGCCTGCTCCACATGGAGAGGGGCGGTAGAAAAGGTTCGCCTAAACAAAGCTTGTCTCCTCTATACCCAGTTGGCTAGCCGTGGTCAACAGGCATCTTCAGAGCGGTCAAATGAACAAACATGGAAACAAAACTAAAGAAAAGTAAGCAGGACTTGAAAGTTGCCTGCTGGAATGTCAAGACTATGCTTGACAAGGCTGACAGCAGCCGCCCGGAACGTCATTCAGCTCTCATAGCCCATGAACTCTCCCGCCTCAACATCGACATAGCAGCTCTCAGCGAGGTCCGCTTCGCTGACGAGGGCAGCCTCAAAGAACGCGGCGCTGGCTACACCCTTTTCTGGTCCGGGAAACCATCATCTGGAAGACGCATGTCGGGTGTAGGACTCATGGAGAGGAATTCCATCGCCTCCAATCTGGAAACGTTATGTACGGGCCACTCGGACCGCATCATATCCATGCACCTACCACTGGAGAGCAAACAATATCTCACGCTCTTCAGTGTCTATGCTCCAACGCTACTGGCAGATCCTGCGGACAAAAACAGTTTCTATTCTAATCTGCGCAGACTCTTGAACAACACCCCTGCAGACGACAAGGTCCTGATCCTTGGTGACTTCAACGCAAGAGTTGGGAGGGACTCTGAGGCCTGGAAAGGAGTCCTTAGAAGACACGGCGTTGGTGGCTGTAACGACAACGGGCGTCTCCTGCTCGAGTTCGGCACAGAGCACCAACTTGCCATTACCAACACAATCTTCCAACAGAAAGACCGCCTGCAAACAACTTGGATGCATTCTCGGTCCAAACATTGGCATCTACTTGACTATGTGCTTGTGCGCCAACGGGACCTGAAAGATGTTCTACACACGAGAGTAATGCCCAGTGCAGAGTGCCACATCGCCTCGTCCGCTGCAAGCTCAAACTGCAGTTCAAACCCAAACCCAAGAAGAAAGGTAACCCCGTAAAGAAACTCAACGTCGGCAGCCTGTGCCGGGAGGAAGTGAAAGCCAAGTTCCAAGCAGAGCTGCAGCAAAAACTAGACGAATCCCCTTGCACTGATGACCCACCCCAGACACCTTGTGGGAGAGCCTGAAATCAGCCATCCTTAAGACATCTGAGGAAGTTCTTGGGCATACAAAAAAAAAACAAGGACTGGTTTGATGAAAATGACAAGGAGATCCAGGACTTACTAGCAAAGAAGAGAGCAGTTCATCAGGCCCACCTTGCACAATCAACCTGTCCTGTAAAGAAAGATACCTTTCGACGCGCATGCAGCACCCTACAGCGCAAAGTGAGAGAAATACAGAACGAGTGGTGGGACCACCTGGCGTGGAGAACCCAGCTGTGCGCTGACCTCGGAGACTATAGGGGCTTCTATGAAGCTCTGAAAGCAGTGTATGGCCCCACCCACCAGGTCCAGAGTCCCCTGCGCAGTTCAGATGGAGAGGACCTCCTCACTGATAACACCTCCATCCTCGCTCGCTGGTCCGAGCACTTCCAAAGCCTCTTCAGTGCTGACCGCACCGTACAGGACGCTGCCATCCATCGCGTTCCTCAACTTCCACTCAAAGAGGAGCTCGACGAACCACCTACCCTCGAAGAGACGACTGAAGCCATAGAACAACTCAAGAGTTGCAAAGCAGCAGGAGTTGACAGCATCGCACCAGAAATCTGGAAGAATGGAGGTCCGACGCTCCACGATAAGCTACACGATTTTCTTGTCTGCTGTTGGGAGCAGGGTAAGCTGCCACAGGATCATCGCGACGCCGTCATCATAACTCTGTACAAGAACAAGGGTGAAAAGTCTGACTCCTCCAACTACCGGGGAATCACCCTACTCTCCATCGCTGGCAAAGTACTTGCCAGGATCCTGCTCAACAGGCTCGTACCAACCATCGCTGAAGATAACCTCTCCGAGAGCCAGTGTGGCTTCAGAGCCAACAGAGGCACGACCGACATGGTGTTCGTCCTCCGCCAATTCCAGGAGAAGTGCCGAGAACAAAACAAGGGACTCTATGCTGCTTTTGTCGACCTCACAAAAGCATTTGACAGAGTGAGCAGGACAGGACTATGGCTC
>OZ024745.1:81101313-81258813 GCA_964016885.1 Eledone cirrhosa | reverse complement strand
GAATGTCCTACCGAACAGGTTGGCCAGTTTGTTTTCCTCCATGCCTAGGGCTTCTCTGAGGGCGTCGTCGCACCTGCTAACCACCAGCCCTCTATAGAATGACGAGGTGGATTCTCCACTGACAGCCGGGTCCGCCTGCCAGAGAGCCGTGAGTGCCTGGGCACACTAGGTGTGCCAGGCGCCCAGTTTTCTCGGTCTTTGCTTGACCCAGGATTGCAGCTCGGTGAGCGAGACGAGTCTGGGAAATGCTCGCCTCACAAACGGGGCCCACATCGGTTGACCGGTGAGGAATACCTGGAGGTGCCGTAGCCTTAATGCGTGTTTACGCATCATCAGCCACGGCATCCCCAGCCCTCCTTTCGAAGGGTGTTGACAGCAGATGGATCTCCTCACCATAGGAGCCCGCTTCTTCCAAAGGAATTGGAAGAATGCGCGCTCTATTTTGGCGAGCGTTTCCCTTGGGCAAAGCACGACGGTCAGGCGGTAGTAGATGACGGACGCTATATAAGTGTTCGCCACCTCCGCCCGACCTTTCAGGGACAGTTTGCACTCGGCCCACTTCTGGGTCAGTGCAAACACCCTGTTCGTTACCTCACCCCAGTTCTTCTCCACCTGGAGGTCTGGTCCGAACCAGACCCCGAGCAACTTCACCGAACCCTCCGTCCAGCGCCCGTCGACGCTATCGGAGGGCATCGATTTGCCCCTCCACGTGCCGAGTTGCAGACCGATCGACTTGTCCCGGTTCAGCTTAGCCCCTGTAAACCTTTCGTACTCCTCCAGTAAGGTGCCGATCGCCCCGATTTCCGTGGCCGTCGACACCATTACTGTTACATCATCGGCGTAGGCCGACACCGCTTTCCGCAATCCCTGCAACAACTCCAACTTCCGCAGCAGTGGCTCTAGAGTTACTACATACAGAAGGGAGGAGAGAGGGCACCCTTGTCGGATGGACCGCGCGATTTCGAACGGCTCCGAGAGGTAGCCGTTCACCTTGACCCTAGAGCAGATGCGGCTGCTGTGCATAGCATTGATCCAGCCCCTGAAAACGGGTCCGAAGCCTGCCGCCGCTAGCACCGCATCCAGGTAACCATGGTCGACTCTATCGAACGCCTTAGATTGATCCAAGTTGATCAGGGCCCCACCAAAGCCGGGTTCGTTTCCAACCCTCTCTATGATGTATCGCATGAGGTGGATGTTGTCGTGGATTGACCTGGACGGGATAACACATGTCTGCGCATCTCCCACCAGGTTGCCCACGACAAGCGCCAACCTCTTTTCTAGCACCTTGGCCAAAATCTGTAACTCTGTATTTAGCAGAATTATGGGCCTGAAATTATTTATATCGTCCCCCTTGTTCTCGTCCTTCCTCTCTAGCGTGACTACGCCCTTGGTCACAGCACAGGGAATTCTCCCGTTCTGTTGCCAGTTGCAGTAGACCGCTTCGAGGAGATCAGGGAACAGGTCCGGCATAGCTAGATATAGTTCGTATGGAAGACCATCGAACCCCGGGGATTTGCGTTTGCCGCATTGGCTCAGCATGTCCTCTATCTCAACGGCTGAAATCGGCTCCTCGCAGGACTTCGCTTACCTGTCCGAGAGACGCGGCAGGCCGTCGATGTATGGACCGAAGTCCACTTCCCCAACCGGCTCCCCGCCCCTTCCGAACAATCTGGCAAAGTGCTTTTGAAAAGCCTCGCACATCTGCTTAGGTTCAAGGATCACCCGTCCATGCTGGTCTCGCAAAGACCGGATAGTGGATCTACGCCCTCTTTTGGCTTCTGTCATGCGGGCCCAGCTAACAGCTTTGGTTCCCTCGTTTCCCAGAGCACGTATTTTGCTTCGGACGATGCAGCCTACGTGTTTCGCGTCGAAGAACTGGCCCAGGGCCGTTCTCGAGGCTAGCACTCTGGCCACTTCGCCGCTTCTAATTGCCTCTTCTACACTATCTACAAACTCCCTTTCCTTCCTATTTCTATTTGAGGCTAACTCCTTACTAAATTCTATAGAGACTACTCTAATCTCTCTTTTGAGAGATCCCCGCCACCTGCTGTTGACGATGGCGCCCTTCAACCGCTCCTTAACTAATGTGCTAATCCGGTCCCTGTAAGCCTTACTTGCCGGTAAGGACAAGTTGAGCTTCCAGTAACCGGGTCCCTGTCTATGCGTTCTGTCAAGGTTGACCATGCAGGTCACTAACTTGTGATCTGAATAGCCAACCATGCGCATTTTTGGACAACTTAAAAAGTCCTTATCCTTATTTCTAACTAAGAACCTATCTAGGTACGACCTAGATGATCCGCTGCGGTTTGCCCAAGTCCAGGTTGGCGCAGTCGGAAAATCTAGTCGATATCTATCGGCCAGGTCAAATCGACCGATTAACCCTTTGAGGCTGTTACACCCCTCTCTATCGGGACAGGCCCCTACGTAGTCCCAACGTGCATCTAGGATACCATTCCAGTCCCCCACTAATAGCAAGGAGCGGGACGTCCCTAGAAAAGTCTCCAGACGATAGAAGAAGTCCGGCCGCATTGACCCGAAAGGGCCGTAGACGGCTACCAGCCTAAACGCTCCGCCTTCACCACTGCCAAGGTCCAGGACCACTAGTCGACCCTCCGGGTCCAAATGTTCCGTCTGTGTTGCGAGACCCAGATGTTTTTGCAGCAGAACGACAACCCCACCTCCACCTCCGGGCTGACAGAGAGATGCGTGCATCTCAAAATCATCAAAGGTGGGGGCCAGCTGTCGCACGTTGCTGATCCGGGCCTCGCAAATAACCATCACATCTATACGTTGTGACCTGAGGTCATTTAGAAACATTGCTTGCTTCCAAGTTGAGCCCAGGCCATGCGCATTTAGACAGCCTACTCTTAGCATAGCCATATTGGTGGTGAAGAGAAAAGGCACTTACCTCTCTGCGTCCCGGGTATCGGGCTGCACAATTTCCATGAGGGTGGGGGATGGGTTGTTGGGTGGGGTGATGGTTTATGGAAGTGTAGGGGCATCAGTGTGTTGTGTGGTTGGGGTGTTTGGAGTTGTGTGGGCGTTTGGGGAGGGGGGGGGGGGGGCGAAAATAAATATAGCTGAGAAAAAAGAGGTCAGCAGCTACAACAGAGTATCAAACACAAATTTCGTCTCTTACCATTTATCTAAATGGTCTGACAACTTTTGACTTAAAAACAGACAGATTTTGGATCACTTTCTTTCTTTCATGTAAGACAGCAATTACATGGCATCCCCAGACGCTATAACCAACTCACGGGAGTGGGATTAGAGTGAGTCGGGTCAACATTTTCAGGTGGGCAGGGATGCGGGCACTCACTCAGTATGTGTTCTGCATTTTTCTATGGGGAGCCACACTTGCAAGCTACTGATGGCTGTAACCTCCAGTGGTGCCTGGCTACATTGAATCGACCAACACCCACACCCTCCGAGAAAAGTTAGTGCCTGTTGGGAGGGTTGTATTGGGGTTGACATTCAATTGAATGGGTTGAGATATCTGTTGTCAGCTAGCTTTCCACATCTGATGCTTGTTTAAATTTGAGTTTTGCAGCTTTGTTGTGTGTCAAGAGAAAGGTCAGCGTGACATGAAGTGGTGTTGGTCTTATAGCTGAGAATTCTCAGTCGTCATGGAGCGAATGACTAGGGTCTTTTGATGCCTTGGTTATCAGCCTGTGTGTGTGTGTGATGCTCTCTATGAAGGGGTGCAGGAGCAATGCCTGAGAGCACAGATAGATATTCAGTTGGTGTAGGATGAAGATATTCAGTAATGAGCTTTAAGGTATTGTTCAAGGCTGTATCTAGCTTCTCGGTATGGGAGTTTCTGCACCACGAAGAGGAGGCATATTCCACAACACTGTAAACCAAGTCTAAGGCACTGGTATGTAGGGTAGATGTAACAGCACACAATGATGAGCCTTCCAAGCAGCGTAGTAGGTTGTTTCTTGTGGATACCTTTGCACGTAAAGACTCGAACTATTGTCTGTAAGTCAATTTTACTGTCAGTGTAGCATTATATAGGAGGGGTGTGCCATCGAGGTTAATGGTGAGTCAGTGATCAGCCTCCTTAGTATTCAGGTGGAATGTTGTTGTAGTCATCTTTGACATGCTCAGCTTCAATCTCCAGGTCTTGAAATATGTTTTCAGTTGGGTTATGTCTGCTGTTAGTATGTATAGCCATACAGCTGTGATGTTATTTAGAGTATGTCACTGATGTACAGGTTGAAGAGCATGGGGAATAGTACCAAGCCTTGGTGGGGGGACTCCATTACGGAGGTGGCCCAATCTGCTGGTCTTCAGGACATAGCTTCAGGTGGTGAGGGTGTTGCAGATAAACTACACAATGTTACGGTTTTGGCCCTGGTACCACACAGTGTCATAAGCTGCACTGGGGTCAACCAAGATATTGCCAGCCTTGTGGCCCTTTTTGAAACTGTCTTCAATATCATTGGTTAGCTAGATGGTCTGATGTACTGTGTTCCAGCCACTACAAAAACCCACTTGCTCATCTGGCAATTGTAGGTCGACAATTAGTTTTTTTTCTGACTAAAAGAAGTAGCTCCATTCTGATGTTGATTTTCTATGGGTATGTCTTGTTCCATGTTCAGTTTTTGCCTAAATTTGCTTGCCCCCTTTGTTATTGAGTGTAATTTCTGAATTTGTTCATACTTGAGTACAGGCTTAAGAAGTTCATCTCGGGTGTGGTGGAGGTAGCTATCCAATCCAATAGTTGCTGTTTTGTATGCAGCTTCTAGTTATTGGAGCCCCCTTCCACCTTCACTCCTTGAGATATACAGCCTATGTACATCCGCTTTAGGGTGGTGCATTTTTTCTATTGTCAATAGTTTCCTTGTCTTAGTGTCCAACCTTTGTAGTTCTTGCAGGTTCCAGTTTAAGATGTTAAATCTGTAGGGTACCACTGGTACTAATGGCTTTGAACTTGTTGCAGGAGTTTAGCTCACTATTTGTTGTCAGTCTTACTCTCCTTATGTATTCCTTCCATATATTTTCCTTCAAATTTGCATGCTGGATTCCATCTCCTTCATTAACTCCAAGATATTTGTAGAACTCTTCATTGTCAAGTTCCTTTATGGTGGTTTGTTGGTCTATGACAATATCTTTATGGCTAGAGAGCAACCCTTTTTGGAATGTGGCTTTTACACACTTGTCCAGTCTAAATTCCATATGTATGTCATCACTGAATTGTTTCACTGTGTGCAGTAAACCTTCCAATTGCCCATCATTGTTTCCAAATAGCTTGATATCATCCATATAAAGAAGGTGATTGTAGTGTATGTTGAAGAATTCAGCAGTCAAGGCTTTATGGAGCACATCCAGATATTTCAGCCAGAAATTCTGCAAGCCATCTCTGCCCGGTGATTTCCAGTTTCCAACATTGCTGACTGCTGTTTTTATTTCTTGTGAGGTAATCTCATTCCATTCCTAGGTGCAAGCAGGGATTTCCAGCCATGTGGCATGAGAGCTGTGGTCTTTAGCTTTTTCCCAGATATTTGCCCAGAAGTGTTCAACCTTATCAAGCTCAGGTGGTTGTCTTATTTCAATATTTTTTTTACCTAACTCTGTAAAATCTTTTGGCATCTTCAGCAAAGATTTTGTTTCTTATTATTATGCTTTGCAGAATACAGTTACATTCTGATTTCAAATCTAGCTTTGCCTTTCATCCTTATGGGATTGATAAAATAAAGCACTCAGTAAGACACTTGGGTCTATTTAATCGACTTTCCCCTCCCCTAAAATTGTCGCCAAAATCAGAAACCATTATTATTAGAGTAGGCCTACCTTGAGCACGTCCCTGTAGGCTGAAGAGTGCAGAGAGAAAAGAGGGACACTTTTCTATGGTGTTCTTGGTGTTGAAGGTGGCTTTGGATTTGTGGAATTCTAAAATGACCCCTACAAGGTGCCCCCTACTCCTTTGGAGATTACTTTTGTTTCAAATCTATTGTCATTTATTGTTATTTGTTATCTTTCTTTTTTTCTTTTTACATGCTTTAACATGTAAATCCCCGCTATCCCTGCCTTTTGTATTGTCCATTATGTTTTTGGCCCTAGTGGCCAAAAAAGAAATCATTATTATTATTATTATTATTATTATTATTATTTATGATAGGTGTATGATATTTGATATATGTATTTGACATTTTATGGTATGGAGTTGATATTTAAATATATGCATATATGTTTTGCAGGCTAGCTTGACCAGAAAGCTCTAGAGTGAAAATCTTTTATACCAAGAAGTGAAACAAGTGCTACTTGTTATACAACACTGGGATAATGTACCAATTTTTGCATAATTCCCGGCACTTTAGTTTTATCTACAAATGGGCTTCAAATCTATATGTTAAAGTGGAAAATATTGATCTTCAGCTTTCTGATCACACGCCTCAACTTATTGGATTCTCGTTGGGACTGCTTGTAGACTTGTGACCAGCTCAATTTGAGGTGAGTAGTATAAATGAAAATACTTGTAATTGCTGATTTAGCATGAATAGTGAAATACTATGGTCTTCTTCTCTTCTTATCGTGTCCACAAGAGTGTCATCTACAAAGCTTAGCTAGATGTGGTTCTGCCACAGCTGAACACATTGCTTTCCTTTCTCATTAAAATCTGCCAAGTCCAGGGGTGTTCCAACAGGGGGCATATCAAGAGGTGCTGCATAGTCTGTGGTTCAATACCGCAGTCACACTCAACGTCCCCATCCTTTAAATATCCCCATTTTGCCAGATTGGCTTTTGCACGACCAGCACCAGATCTTAATCTGTTAAGGCATTTCTACACTGCAAAGTTTGTATCTGCTCCGAGGATAGGTTCCTCGCTCGCCTTTAGCTCCATTGTTGTTACAGATAGGAGGTTGTTAAGTTTTACTTCCCAGCGAGTGACTCTTTCACTACTTATGCTTGATGTTCCAAGGGGTGTGACGCTGTTTAGAAAACTTTTCCTGGATTTATAGCTGCTTTTGGCTGGCACATGGCTGAAGAGAGGATGTTTTTGATCTGTACTTTGTTGTTGACACTCTTTCTTGCTTGTTGCACTTCGTTGTATCTCTGGTGGGGCTATGCCTGCCAGGATATGCAGAGTCCGTAGGTGTATATTTCAGGCAGCCTGTGGTGAGGCGGCATCTAGCTCTGGGCATGCATACTCAGCAGCTGAGTAGCAGAGAGCTAGTGCAGTTCACTTCAGAGTCTGTGGGTTTGTACCCCAGATGATGTTGTTCCTTTCATTCACTTTGCATTTGGTCTCTTCAATGTAGATCTTAAAAGAGAGACACTTATCCAGGGTTACAACTAGATAGACTGGGTGCACAGTGTTCAAAGGGGGTTCCTGACCAGTTAACCTTCAGTTGGCACTTGGCTTCACGGTTTCGCAGCTGGCAGGCACACACCTGTGTCTTGGATGGATTTGCATGCAGGTGGTTCTCTTCATAATAAGGTGTTAGCTCTTCCAGAGCATTGGAGAGTCTATCTTCCACAACTTTGAAATCAGTGTCTTATGCACCTATACGGAGATCATCTGCATAGATGAAGTGGCGGTAGCCTGCACTTTTTGGTTGGTCATTGGTGTAGATGTTAAAGAGAAGTGGTGCAAGCACACTTCTCTGTGGGAGGCCATTCTTGAGTCTTCGCCATCTGTTTTTCTTCCCTCCTAGCTCAACAAAGAAGTGCCTGTTTTCAAGCATGATTTCAATTAACTCTGTTAGAGAGGTGTCTCTTGTGATCTCCAGGATCTTGCTAAGGAGACGTCTGTGGTTGACTGTGTCATAGGCAGCTGAGAGGTCGACAAACACCACACTGGTTACCATCCCTTCCTCATAGCTGTCCTCGATGTACTGGGTGAGGTTGAGTACTTGTTTAGTTGTTGACTTGCTAGAGCGGAAGCCTGCTTGTTCAGGGATGAGGTGATCGTCCACAAAGGGGACAATTCTGTTGAGGATCAGGTGTTCAAAGAGCTTGTAGGTGTGACTCAAAAGTGAGATTGGTCTAAAATTCTTAGGAGCAGATGGATCTTTCCCAGGTTTCAGCAGTGCTTTAATGTGAACTTTCTTCCAGATGTTGGGGAGCTTGTATGTTGTTAAGCACTCATTGTAGAGCTGTAGAAGCCACATCTTTGCCCTGTGACTGAAGTGGTTGATCTTTTCGGTTGCGATGTTATCCAGTCCAATTGCCTTCCCTGATTTGAGGGTAGAGATTCCTACTTCCAGCTCTTCTATGATAAACAGTCTTGTAAAAGCAGGGTCTGCAGTGTATTTCTTGTGGTTTACTTTCATCTTCTTCCCTTTCTTTCCACTCTTTCCATTCTCTAACAATTGGTTGGCAGTGACTATTAGGTGCTGAGTGGCTGCTTTAGGATCACCATGTAGCTTGTGAATACATGTCCATGCTTTCTAGCTGTTTTTTTTACATGACCATAGACCCAGTAAGAGCATTCCAGGTCTTGCTTTGCTCTTGGGCAATGCTTTTCATCAACTTCTCGTCTTGGGCAATTGTTTCTTCTGAGAAGGGGTCTGCTTCAAACATGCCAATATAGTTGGCATAGAGTTCTGTGCATTCCTTTAAAAGTCCAGATATATATTCAACTCTACAGCCTTGTGGGATATATTTCCAAGCAGTTTTCAGTACCAGGTTAGCAAAGAGGTTGTTGTTATTGATTGTTGGTATTATGTTTGATTTTCTCTTCCAGCTCGTTGGTGAAACCTTTCCAGTCTGCTTTCTTCTAGTTGAAACACCTTTACTTCCTCAGCAAAGTACTATTACTTATATAAATATATCTTACCATAGTACCACAAGTAACAATACTTTGCTGAGGAAGTCTGATAAGAATGAAATGACTAGAGTTATACCTCTTCAAATAAATTTTTAGTTGAGTTAAAATGTAGGAATTTTCTACCTTGACTTTTCTGAGAATAATTTTCATTAATACTAATGGCTTTTCTTGTCATTAGATTATTGTTATGATTTCAATTAAATATAATTATTTTCAGCTCTACATTTGTATGTGGAAATTTGTAGTGACATCTTGGGAGTTCTAAATATTTTTAACCTTGTCATCTTGTATTTTCTGTCTAATCATTTAGAATAGAAACTTGTGACATCTTAGTTTGGTGGTTCCAATCTTTTCTGTCATGTCATTTACTGTGGAAACTTGGGGTGTCATCTTAGATTGGAGGTTCACAATCTAGTCGATCTTGACATTTACTGTGGAAACTTGTGGTGATATTTTACTTTGGGGGTTCCCAATCTTTTCTATCATGTCATTTACTGTGGAAACTTGGGGTGTCATCTTAATTTTGGGGTTCCCAATCTTTTCTACCTTATCATTTACTGTGGAAACTTGTAACATCTTAGAAAAGGGGTTCCCTATCTTTTCTACCTTATCACTTATTGTGGAAACTTATGACATCATAGAATGGGGGTTCCCTATCTTTTCTACCTTATCATTTACCATGGAAAGTTTTCATGACATCTTAGTTTGGGGCTTGCCAATGTTTCCTATCAGATCATTTACTATGGAAACTTGTGGCCTCTTAGTTCAAAGTTCCTTAATCTTTTCTACCTTGTCATTTATTGTGAGAACTTGTGGGGAAATCTAAGTTTGGGGTTCCCAATAATTTCTAGCTTGTAATTCACCATTGGAACTTGTGGGACCTCATAGTTTGGGGGTTACCAATCTTTTCTATCTTGTCATTTACTGTGGAAACTTGGGACATCCTAGTTTGGAGTTCCCAATCTATTCTGTCTTGTCATTGACTGTAATATCTAAGTTTGCGGGTTCCCATTGTCATTTCCTATGACATCTTTATTTGTGGCTTCCCAATCTTTTCTGTCTTGTCACTTACTATGGAACCTTTCTATTACATCTTAGTTTTGGATTTCCCAATCTTTTCTATTTGGTCATTTACTATGGAAACTTATAGGGACATGTTATTGTTTGGCATTAATGTCTTTTCTACTTTGTCGTTTACTGTGGAAACTTTTTATGACATCCTAGTTTATGGGTTCCCAATCTTTTCTGCCTTATAATTTACTATGAGTACATGAAGTGACATCTTAGTTTGAGGGTTCCAACCTTTTCTTACTTGTCATTTACTGTGGAAACTTTTTATGACGTCTTCATTTGAATGATCCTAATCTCTTCTGTCTTGTCATTTACCCTGGGATCCTGAAGTGACATTTTAGTTTGTGAGTTTCCAATCTTTCCTCCCTTGTCGTTTACTGTTGATTTTTGAAGTAATATCTTCCTTTTCATGTTCCCATCTTTTCTGTCTTGTCATTTACTGTTGAAACTTGTAATGTCATATTAGTTTGGGAGTTCTTAATGTTTTCTACATTCTCATTTACTGTGGAAACTTGTAACATCTTAGTTTGAGGTTTCCCAATCTTTTCTGTCTCATCATTTATTGTAGAAACTGCTTATATCTTAATTTAGGGGTTGCCAATCTTTTCTACCTTGTTATTTTCTACATGTACTTGTGAGGACATTTTAGTTTGGTGGTTGCCAGTCTTTTCTACCATGTTATTTACTGTAGAAACTTGTGACATCTTAGTTTGGGGGATCTCAATCTTTTTTACCTTGTCATTTAATGTGGAAACGTTTGGCAACGTCATAGTTTGTTGATTCCCAATATTTTCTACCTTATCATTTACTGTGGAAACATTTTATGGCATCTTAAGTTGACAGTTCCCACCATTTCTCACTTCTACTCATGTCATACTTATGACAGAGCTTTCAATGAACCAATCTGGCAATGTTGTTGTGCCTTCTCTTGTACTCTCTCTGAGCAAGCATCTTATATTCACTAATAATATGGTTTATTGTTTCACCTTTCTCTCCACACAACCTACAAAATGGGGAATTCACTGACTTGTCAATATTGAACTTGATATAGTTTGTTCTCACTGCCTGTTCCCGGGCTGCAGTCTCCGTTTATATTCCTTTGATAATAGTTCTTTCATTTCCTTCTATTTCATTTGGTTTATTTCCAGTGTGCCTAAGTACTTATACTCGTTGTCATCAATTTCTTTCTATCTTATTAATTCTACCTCGCTTCAGTAGTAGCACTGCATACTTTTTTATGTCAAATTCCATTTCTATGTCTGTACTGAATGTATGACCTGTCTGTACAAGGGAATCAATATGTTCATAGGATTTTGCACAATGTTTTAGGTCTTCCATGAGCAGCAGGTGGTTTATCATAACCAGCCTTTGACCTTCTCAACACCAAGGTAAAAGACTGTCTCCCTGAAATATTTCTCTCTTGATCTTCACAACTCCCAATGTTTGTCTACGTAATCTCAGTTTAGTCTTCCAACCATCCATATAGCTCACCACAAATTGTCTAACGTTAGCTGCAATACCAAACATTTTCAAACATTCTACAATCCAATTATGTGGTACCATGTCATAAGCCTTGCGGTAATTGATCCAGGCCATGGCAAGATTTGTGTGTCACCTTTTACAATCTTTAATGATCACTTTATCAGTCAACAATTGACCCGTAGTCTCCCTGCTTCTTCTCTTACATCCCTTCTGCTCTGCAGGTAGTGTCTCCTCCAGGTATTCATACATTGCTTCAGCAATGACAGCTGTCATACGTTTCAATATAAGAGGGAGGCAAGAGAGAGGTCTACAGTTGTTAACGGCATTTCCATTGATTGGGTCCTTCAAACACAAGATCGTTCACCCAAAGGTTAACCATTCTGGCAACCTCTCTTCCCCATTCAAGATCTTATTCAGTTGCTCAGCAATTCTCCCATGAAGGGCCCTTGGTTTTTTCAACCAGAATCCTTGCACATCATCTTTGCCGAGAGCTTTCCAAATTCGTATCTTTCTACACTGGATAGTTATCATATCAGTTGTTATCTCCAATTCTCCCTGTTGATCATCCCCAATGTCATTTTTTATGTTAATCAGCTACTCCACACTTCTATTGTGCTCTTTTTCTACACTCCAGATATCACTCCAAAACTTCTTACTTTCATCTGCATCAGGGATTACGAGGTGGGTCAGAAAAGTTCCAGGACTGATGTCACAAAAGATTTATTTCAAACCCAAACTTCACACTAAGAGTTTCCTCCTTCAAAATAATCCCCCTGGAGTCTAATGCACTTTTCCATCCTTTTCTGCCACGCTTGCATGCACTCCTAGAAGGATTCTTCCGGGATCCTCCGCAGTTCCGTCATCACAGCCTTTTTGATGTCGTCCACATCTTCAAAATGGGTCCCCTCTGGGTCGTACTCAAAGATCCATGACTTATCACTGGCGATGACTGTCCCTAGCAAGTCTGGTTCGGTTTCAAGATGCTCGAGGATGTCCGGGCACACTTGCATGTGTCGACCCTTTTGGTCATCGTTCAGCAGTTTTGGCACCATCTTTGCGCAGACTTTCTGCATGTCCAAATCTTCAGTGAGAATCTTCCAGACGCTGTCCCGATTCATGCCCAGCCCATTTGCCACCAGTCGAACAGTCAGCCGACGATCGCTACGCACCATCTGTCTGACGCGCTCAACATTGACCTCAGTCCTGGTTGTTGAGGGCCTTCCGCTCCTGGGATCATCTTCCACGTCCTCGCATCCTTCTTTAAACCTCTTGCACCACTCAAAAACACGTGAGTGTGACATGTCTCATCTCCATACACTTGCTGCAGCAATCCCAGTGCTTCTGACGGAGTTTGTTCATTGCTCTGTGCTCATTGTTTGACAACCTGAAAGAGAGGACATGTATATAAAATTATGAAGAAAAAAGTTTGATCGCTGCAGAGAGCTAAGATTAGTTACATACTCCAGGGGGATTACTTTGAAGGAGAAAACACTTAGTGTGAAGTTTGGGTTTGAAATAAATCTTTTGTGACATCAGTCCTGGAACTTTTCTGACACACCTCGTATATTATCATTCCTAACCATCCCATTTACCTCCTGATAGAATCTTTTCTGATTTTGTTGGAAACGTCCATTCTGTTTATACTGCATGATCCGTTGTTCATACCTCTTAATCCTTGCAGCCTTGGCAAGTACCTTTTGTTTCAGCTCCTCAATTACCATAGTAATCTTCTTTCTCCTGATATTGTACTTCCTTGTAAGTTGTTCAATCTCTCCCCTTTTTCTTAATTCACCCTGTTTTTCTCTTTCCAGAATATTGGTCTTTTTCCTAATCATTTTGATGTCCACTTCTATTCTCCTGTTCCACCATGGTTCCTTGATCTGCTTTCATGTAGTCTGTTTCACACCTAACTCTTTAGCAATGGAGATACTTGTAGTGCTGATTAGATTGTTGGTTACTGTGATGGTTCTTGTTGGCACCTTGTCAAGGATGTTTTTTACTTAGTTATTTCTTTTAGCTGACTTTGGTTTGATTTTGTAAAAATGTTTTAGATTACTGCCTCCTGATTTAGAGATCTCCAATATATCAGTAATCATTTGTCTGTCTTTCTAATATGTCCTTCGGTTCATCAATGTTAATGTCACCTCCTGCATCATCTCAAATATTCAGTTCTTCCTTTTCCTGTTGGATTCCATTATTTTTCATACTCTCATCTCTATTTGAATCACCAACATCCTGAGCTTCTATATTCTCCATACCCTCCTGGCTTATTGTTTTCTTTATCATTTCAAACTCCATCTCAGATAGCCATCCGTATTTGCATATTGCCCTTGCCTGATCACAAATCCTCTATTCAGTGGATTGAAAGTACCCTATCTCCAACCATACTTGTAACAACCTTTGTTTATATCCTCTAATTGGCACACCATTTCCATTCACAGGCCTGCTTCTAAAATAACACCCCATAACAGCTTTGTTTACCTCCTTACTCCACTGCATTCTAGCAGTGTTATGATGACAACTGGGCCTGTGCTGCTTAAACACAGGATACCTGCCAGACGAAGCACCTTCACTAGTAGCTCCAGCACCATTCACATCTTTATGTAAACAAATGTTTTGATTCATTTCACTCAGTGAGGTTAGTGGTTTTAAGGTTCCACTATGACCAGTGTTTTTTTTTTTTTTTTTTTTTTTTGAGACACCATCTCTAGAGGGTGATGTAAAAGACTTTATAGCACCCTCAAACCTTAAAATTGAAGTGAGCTATCCTGCGCTGGTCACCAGTCCATTGTTATTATTATTAATATTATTTCTATTATTATTTTTATTGCACATTATTACTGCTTTACCGAGCACAGCTCTGTGCACCAGTGTAGTTTTTGCTGATGTTGTTTCTATTGTATTGATAGTATTTTTCGTAATGTGCAGTGCCTAGTAGTGCTATTTTTTGTATGCTGTATATATTTGTAAGTCCTGGGGTTTTGGTTATGCATTTGTCTGTGTGTTTTTTTATCATTCCCAGAGCACCTATCATTATAAGTATTGTTTCTGTTTTCATTTTCCAGATTCAAGTTATTTCTATCTTCTATATATTTGAAGAGTTTCTTTATTTCCTTGGAAGATACATTGTCATCTGTGGGGATTGATACATCTATTAGATCTTTGTGATCTTTGACTATAATATCTGGTTGGTTGGCTTTGATCTCCCTGTTTGTATGCATTGGCTTATCACAGAATGATTGCTTTGTTATTATCTGACACTTTTTCTGGTGTGTGTTTATACCAACTTTTTTTCTGTTGGTATTTCATAATACTGACATAACTTCCATTGTATGAAGGTATCGTCCCAACTTCCAGTGTATGAATATCCCTGTGGATATATTCCTTTTTTAGCTAGAGCTGGGCATCCAGAAACAATATGGTTGATTATTTCCCCTATCTCCACATATTCTACAGTTACTTATTGTGCTTTGTTTCATTATATACTTCTGGTAGTTTCTGGTGGGTAGGCTTTAGTCTTGTGTTGCAATTAGAAATCCTTCTCTCTCAGCTTTTAGTCAAGTGCTTCAGAGCCAGTTTTGTGTATTTTCTTTGTCTACTTCCTTTCTATTTAGCTTCTTGGGGTATTGGCCATGTAAGGATTTTTCTCAATTGAACATCAGATAAAATGCTTTTATGTCCTGAGTTCAAATTCCGCCATAGTTAGCTTTGCCTTTCATCCTTACTGGCTCAATAAAATAAAGAACCAGTAACCCATTGGGTGGCTTTAATCAACTTTCTCCTTCAATTCAAATTTTATAAACAATAATCATTAGGGTGATGGATTGAGAGAGTCATTAGAGCATCAGACAAAATGCCTTGTAGCATTTGGTTATGGTCTTTTGCATTCTTAATTCAAATCCCAATAAAGTCAACTTTGCCTTTCATCCTTACAGGGTCAATAAAATAAAGCACCAGTAACGTACTGGGGTCAATTTAATCAACTTCCCCCCAAAATTAGTGGCCTTGTGCCTATACTAGAAATCATTATTATTATTGTTGTTGTTATAATTATTATTATTGTTGTTGTTGAAATCATTATTTTGTTTTTATTCAGTCAGACTGTATAATGGCTATTACAAGAACTGAACTAATGACCATGTCATCGGTAGTCCAGCAAACAGGTAATTTCTTTAATATAATAAATGATTTCATCAAAACTTTATTCCATCATATTTCTGTCCATCTGCTACACATCTGGCACATATTAATATATATATATATATATATATATATATATATATATATATATAATAATAATAAATTTGAAGACTAAAATCCAAAGAGGACTCGATAAGGATAAATATATATCAAATATATAAGAACCGTAGAGCAAATATTTATTAAAATAACAGATTAAAATTTAAGCAAAGAATCGCTGCTTTCACCCTTAACAGGATCTTCTGAAACTAACAAAGTCAATCTGTAAACGCAGAAGTGGATATTTCAAAATACGTTGCAACCGGAGGAAGACAGGAAGACGATACTTTGGTTCGTGAAACGTTCCCTGGCAAAGAACGGGAAAAAACGAATATAATACGTCATTAATAGGAGCGGTGAAAAACAATTACACACAAAGACAGGACTACGTTTATGGTATAAAAGAAGTCGTAGACTAATGTTCTCTTAGGTGGTTCGTAGAGACGTTAAGGGTGAAAGCAGCGATTCTTTGCTTAAACTTTAATCTGTTATTTTAATAAATATATATATATATATATATATACACATATTCAAATATATATATATATATATACACATCAACTGTAAATGTGGTTGGCGTTTGTAAAGTCCCTGGCCAAATTTACAGTCCCATCAGAACAAGGTACAGTGTGGCCAATTCTGGCCGAACTTGTCTCTCAATGCGGACGACATGTCTGGCCCATGCAAGCATGGAAAATGGACGTTAGTTGCTGATGATGATTCATTTTATTAAGGCTAAATAGTGAGTCTTGTAACTCTGGAGTTTCGCCTGTTTATCACAGAGTCATCAGACAAGAACTCGCATCACTGACTTGCCACCCTAGCCAAGAACACAATGAATGCCCTAGTGTTCTAATGGGGTAATACTGGTGCCATGACAAAAAGCACCCCATCTACTCTGTAAGATGGTAGTGCTGGTGACCCTGTGATAAACAGGCAAAACTCCAGAGTAACCAGACTCACTATTTAGCCTTAATAAGATGAATACTAAAACTCTACTTTGGTATTGATATATATATGACCATAACTGTAATCTTATATAGATTTTAATATAACTATCTTGCGTTCAAATCATGTCAAGGATTATTTTGTCTTACATCCATTTTCAATGAATAAAAAACGATAACTTGTTATCCGTATATATATATATATATATATATATATATATATATATATATATATATATATATATATATATATATATATATATATATATATATAGGTGGGTGGTGGGATTAATGTAAAATATATACAAGGAAGCCTTCTGAGTATTTGAAAGAGTTTATTTCAAGTGTACTCTTAGTGCATCTACTACAAAGGAAAATCTACCTCCTCTGTTAGCCTGTCTGTGATACCAAAACACTTCTTGTTCAGCCATAGTTTACACTAGATACAACATATAGCATATATGTACACACACATGTGTGTGTTGAAAAGATTACTACTCAATACTTTTGCTGTCTGTAATCCAACTCCCCTTTTTATATCACCAACAGTCAAAACATCCGGTAACCCCCTTCCTCCATAAACTGCACATGTGCAGCTACAATAATGTGCAGTTATGTGCCTTCAAAACATCGTAATGTACAAGTCCAACTGAGACATTATACCATGTTAACAATCTCCCCTTTCTTTGAAAGTTTCAGAATTATTAAAACCTATATATATGTCAACATAAACTATTAAAGTTCAAAATGAAAAACCTAAACAGAAAACTTTAAAACAGTTCTTTAAACTCTACTGAATCCCTTGTTCAAGAACTTTCAATAGTCTTATTGGTGAAGCCCCATTTTCTTTTGTCAAACAGTCTACTAACTGTTGTTCTGTGTTTATCCACTGTACAGTTTGGACAAGTCTGTTCTCCACCATTTCCTTGATTCCATTGATCTCCAACCACAATCTCTTCTCAGTCACTGATTTATTAGAGTGTACTGCACCATACAAGGTGTGACAGCCTATGATACACAAAACTGCTGGATTTTGTTGTCTACTCAATTCTCCAAATAATTGTTTCTACTTTTGGCACAAGGCCAGCAATTAACCAGTACATTACTGATACTTTATTTTATCGACCCCGTAAGGATGAAAGGCAAAGTTAACCTTGGCGGGATTTGATTCTCCAAATAATGTTGACAGAAAGGCACCCATGCCAATTCCATCAGCCATTACCAGAGTTTCATCACCAAGTGTGCTGCATACAACACAACATATTTCCTTTGAGTTTCAACAAAAAGGTAACACTTTACCACTTTCTCCAGTGAGAAAGATCATATGTCCTCCTTGCGTAGCTCCATCAGATAGATTCCAGAAATAGGCATCAATGTAGACAAAAGTAGGTTCTGTTCCTACATGCTGAAATTTCAGAAACACCTTTTCAGATTTTATTTTTCTAATGACCTTGTTAGCTGTGACCACATGTTCTACTTTAGCCATCACAGCAGTTGGTTAATAAATCTTCTCTTTCACATCATATCACCATTCATCACAGCTATTTATCTGTTTCATGATGTTAAGCTTCTTGAAATCACTTTTAAACAATTTCTTCTTGTGTTTTCTTGTTTTCTTCAACTGACTCCACCAACTTTGAGAACTTGGAAAGTTATACCATTGATATCCTCCCATACAAACCACATACCTGTCTTCTGTCTTACAGACTACATCTAATTTCTATTGCACCCAGTTTTTCTCTCAGCCCATCTTTGCTTCATTGTGCATGAATACTAACATTACACATGCAGCAGAGCATGCTCATTTCAATTCATTCCAGCCTTTGCAAATCTGCATTCAAGGCTTACTTCCCGTTACCATACATCTTTGCATTTTATATACAAACACCATACAATCTATTTTTACTGATAAGAGAAAAACCTTTGGTTGTCAGCAGTGATAATAGCTCCCTGATTTTTTTTCATATTTATTTTTTCATACAGCCCACACTGAAAAGTGGTCATGTAGGTGTCACAACAAAAAGCACCCAACCCACACTGTAAAGTGGTCATGTAGGAGACACGGCAAAAAGCACCCAGCACACACTGTAAATGTGGTTGGCGTTAGGAAGGGCATCCAGCCATAGAAAACCAGCCAGAAACAGTCTTATACGAGCGAGACACGGTCACCCGATGATGATGATGATGATGATGTTCGACTTTTGTTTATTTTGGCAACTGTTGTTCTGAAACACCCACCTTCGCTGTTTATTAAGTCACTTAGTTAACAAAATCTATCAACAATATCTAGGAAACATTCCAAACATTTGAACAAATTTATTTCCTGTATAAGGTCTCTCACTCAAGATAAAAGGCAAGCTGTACAATGCCTGTGTGTGCATAGAAATGATTCATGGAAGTGAAACATGGGCACAGTGTGCCGAGGTTCTATGGAGATTGGAAAGAAATGAAGCTTGCATGCATATTACGGCTAGCTTTGCCAAAAATAAAAAAAATAAAATTTGTTTTCACTGTTAATGTGGTGGATACCTAAACTGTCAATTGTTTTCCCTCAGCTACCGCTGGAACAAAAGGATGACGTTGTCATCTACCACATGGTGTTTTATGAGGCTGTTTACTTGTAAACAAACTGAATATTAATAATTGTTTCTACTTTTGGCACAAGGCCAGCAATTAACCAGTGTATTACTGGTACTTTATTTTATCGACCCCGTAAGGATGAAAGGCAAAGTTAACTTCGGCGGGATTTGAACTCAGACCGTAAAGGGACGTAACTCTATGCTTCAAAGCATGGTGTCCGACTCTCCACCGATACTGCCAATCCACCACCCTGAACTGAACGCCAAACTGAATATTAATAATATTATGATATTATTATTCACTCACGAATACATTTAGGTATCTACCGCGTTAAGAGCGAAAACAAATTTTGTTTTTATTTATATATATATATATTCCCAGTCGATGCAACCATTTTACAAGTGCGGTGCCCCAGCATGGCCTCAGCCGGATAGCTGGAACAGGTAAAAGAGTATATATATATGTGTGTGTGTGTGTGTATGTGTGTATGTGACCGGTGTTTTGAAATAACAGAAGTAAGCTTTATTCCATTGTTATGTTTTTCTGTTCAAATTCTAGCTGTCTGATGAGGTCATAGCTGTTGCATAATGGTTATCATGGAAATATGTATAACAGTGAATATGAATAAATGAAGTTAATTTTAAGCTGTTGAATTACACTTTTTTTTTTTTTGTGGGTGCTTTTTTTCCATGGCACTTACACATCCACTTCACAGTGTGGTCTGGGTGCTTTTTTGTCATGACACCTCTATGACCACTTTGCAGTGGGAGGGGATGGGGGCATATTGTCTATATGCTTCAGCTTGTCCCCGTGGGAAGTCGAGTCATCTGTATTACTGCGTGACGCCTAAGGTCACGGTCCTGTGTCATCGCCGTTGAGATGTGCAATTGGGCAAGGTCTGCTTTTATCACCTCGTCCCAGGTCTTCTTGGGTCTCAACAAAATCTAATGATAAAATAATTTTTTTTTAAGTGAAGCCCCTGAAAGTGTATGGCTCTAAGCTATAGCTTATTTAGCATATAGGTAAGTCCAGCACTGCACGTGGCCTAGTGGTTAAAGTATTTGGCTCACAATAGTAAAGTCATGAGTTCAATTTCTGCGGCATGTTGTGTCCTTGAGCAAAACACTTTATTTCCCCTTGCTCCAATCCATTCATCTATCAAAAATGAGTTGTACCTGTAATTCGAAGGGTCACCCTTGTCACACCCTGTGTCATGCTGAATCTCCTTGAGAACTACATTAAGGGTACACGTGTCTGTAGAATGCTCAGCCACTTGCATGTTAATTTCATGAACAGGCTGTTCCATTGATCAAATTAACTGGAACATTCATTGTCATAACTGATGGAGTGCCAGTATGATAGCAAACTCTTTAATGATACTTTCTTAACCCAATGGATTACAGTATGCAGATGTGTTATAAAAGACAAAAAAGATAAGTGTCTTTATAGATATGAAATATTAGATATAAAATCCCCCCCCCCCCCCAATATGATATTTTTAACATAGATTCATTCTTTTTGCATTTTAGGATGATGATGGAAATACGAAACAAAATCGATTACACTTACTCAATAGTTGGCTTTTTCACTTTATTGACTCTTCTTGAACATGGTTATTCTTACAAAACACCAAATCATAATGGAAAAAGGCTGAGCAAAGATCGACCTGAAATTTTCTTTGATACTCGCATGATTCCAGAACGAGTTGCAAAAAACATATATATATACAAGAGTACAAAGAATTTGTAAGTACAACAGTATCCATAATCATTTTATAATTATTTTTACCTTTTATTGACATTAATTTCTAATTATGGTGAGTTAAGGGATAAGATACAGAGAAATACTTCCAGTTACTGGGTTGGACTCCTGTGAAAATAAAAAGTAACTCATCTTTTTTCAACTGTAGTAACTACTCTGAATTTTTAAAACAGGACTTGTTAGCTGAGAAAATAGATTCTGATAGATTTTTTATTAATAATATGTAGAGAAATTAAGACTAATTCACTTTTTCTTATTTTTTTACTTCACACTTTTTGTTATTTCATATTATATATATATTTTTTTTTACGTCCGCTTTTCCCTACTTGCAAGGGTGGGATAGGAACTGATTCTGGCTTGATTTCTACAGCTGGATGCCCTTCCTAACACCAACTTCATTTACAGTGAGAGCTGGGTGCTTTTTTGCCGTGGCACCTCCATTTCTACAGCTGAGTAAACTGGAGCAATGTGAAATAAAGTGTCTTGCTCAAGGAAACAACACATCACCCTGTCTGAGAATTGAACTCACAACCTTTCGATTGCAAGGCCAATGCTCTAACCACTAAGCCATGTGCCTCCATATATATCATATCTTATTGAAGAGGAATGACAAAGTTGATGCCATAAAACTTTCCTTACCTTCCAATGTTTTACAAACAGATTTCAAACAAAAGAAACACATACACACACACACATATTCATGCACATGCACACACACACACACACACACACACACACACACACACACACACACATATTCCTGGGTAATCACCTAACTGATGAGGTACCATATAAAAATCTCATCTTCCCAGGTAGTCACCTCAATGATGAGGTACCATGTAAAGATCCATGTTTCCAGTTATACTGTCTCCCTCTGGCTGAGGGCCATACTGCAAATACCATACCCATTAAGCATTTAGTTACAGTGGATATATGATGATGATTCTGTTTGAAGATATGCATAAGTGCAGATATAAGAATATTTAAATTAAATTGCTGATGCATAATAAATGCCAAGAAAAAAATGCATGTGTGCTTGCAGAATTATTAATGGTCATATCTTGAGAAGTTCTTGTATTTTACTGTACAAGACTTTATTGGGTTTACTCAACTTCTCAATCTCATTGACCTAGATAGATCATGTTTGGAGTCTTGCCCTGTTTGCAGCAATATTGTATGGCTGTATGATGGCTACATTTTTTTCAATATTATTTAAACACAATACCCCTCATCTCAACAAAGCATATCCATAAAGCCCCCTAACAATTTATGAACAAGACTCTATCCAAACCATTACACACTATAATTCCTTGGACTATACAATCTTTAATAACTTTGTATCATCATTTCATTATCATCATTTTACTTTCACTTTTCTATGCTTGCATGGGTTGGACAGGTCTTTTTCAGCAGATCATCTCTTCACTCATCACATTCCTTTGTCATCTCCTCTGTGAGCTTCAGTGATTTGAGATCAGCTCTAACAATTTCCACCCAGGCCTTCCTCAGTTTTTTTCTGCACTGGCTTCCTTCCACTGGAAATTCTTGGCATTTATGCACTCAACAATCATCATCCATATGCATCACATGCCCATACCAGCACAGACTTCTCTCCTGCATACTACATCTGATTCTTCTTATACCCAGTTTCTCTTTCAGTTCATCCATGCTTTATCATCCACACACATTAACACTGCACATCCATCAAAGCATGCTTTCTTCATTTATCTCCACCCTTTGCATATTCTCTGCATTCAATTCTCAAGTCCCATTACCATTCAGCATTGCACATCACACACAGGCATCACACAGCCAGCCTTTAATTTGTAGGGAGAAACCTTTTGTTGAAAACAAAGGTAATAGCTCCCTAATCTTCTTCCATCCTGTCCTTATTCTAGCTACTATTCTCACAGAGCACCCTCCTACACTGCTAATTAGATCACCTTGCATGTCAACTGTATATATGACATATAACCAGACGTGCAGCATCATGACTGAGTTTCCTTTATAGGACCAGAAAAACATCCCAGCTCTGATCACAGACTGATTTCATAGAAGGACAACTTCACTTTACAATAGAATACTACTAATACATTTGAGACATTGCATTCACTATGTCCACATTTACATTTGGAACCACATAAAAGAAAGAATATGTTTTACACCTGATAACTATACATTCATTCACCGATACTCTTCAACCATTTTGTCATTTCCAACTTGAGTTTTATCGTCAAAGGTTATTTTATGTAAACACAAAACATCTAAATGGAACTTGAGAGACAGACCATTAGGTTTAAATCAAATCAAGACACCTCGTGTAAATACGTTGGCAAAGATTGTGAGAGCTGATCTCAAACCCCTGAAGTTCACAGAGGAGATGACAAAGGATTGCGATAAGAGGAGAGTTGCTGTTCTGGAAAAGACATATCCAACCTATGGAAGAATGGAAAAACATGTAGAATGGGTATGATTATGATGTAGGTGTTTATCAAGGCTCAGTTGTCAGTCCCCCCTTGTTTATTACATTCTCCTGATCGTAACAGGAAAATTTAAGACTGACTGTCCATAAGAACTCCTTTATGTCAATGACTTAGTTGAAGTTATCAATGATTTAGAGAAGAATCTCCAAACATGGAAGCAAAGCCCGTAATCTAGAAGCCCCAAAGTATATATATAGCAAAGACAAAAGTTTTAGTTAACAAGAAAGTAGACACACTTCTACTACCATCTGAAAAGGGGTCATGCTCAAAATGTTGTAAAAGAGTAGGTAGGAAGGATTCCATATGGTGTACTCAATATAAATTATGGATGAACAAGGTTTAGTGAAATAACAAGGCAGGTTAGAAGGAAAGAGAGACTTCCCGTCAATAGTTGATGATAGATAATCAACCTAATAAGCTGTGGAGGTGGATACTCCAAAAATATAATGTATGTATGGACCTGTAACTCCTAGTGGAGTCGTAGGAGTGCCATAGTGGCATACGTTTCTTGAGCTTTTAAACCTGATGGAGCCCATTCCCTTTCCAAGTCTAAACTCAGCCGATTTCTTCTACAGAAGGAGTGACAGTGATAGAGAGGAAGTGAGAAACAGATATAGAAGAAGAATTGACCCCAGTACTGGACTGGTAGTTTTTTATCAACCTCAAAAGGATGAAAGGCAAAGTTGACCTCAGTGGAATTTGAATACAGAGCTCAGAGATCCGAAACGAATACTGTAAAACATTCTAATCCAAAAATGTAATAGCCAGAGTAAAACAGAATTGAACAGATTACCTCCCTTGCAAGAAAGGGAGGTAATAGCTCTTCAAGGTAATGGTAGAATGTATGACACTTGTACCTGAATTGTGATGTTGCATTGTATCAAAACAGAGATACTGGATTCAGAAGAACCATAATTGTTAGGAAGAAACAAAGAGAGAAACTGCATTAGACTTGTAAGTTTTATGTGTTTTATCAATGGAGTTGACTAAAACATGGCAAATTATGCAAGCTGAACTTATGGCTTAATTCAAGCTTGCAGAACATAAATATTGATTTCTATCAGTAGTATTTGGTAGGTGTTTACATGTAGATAGATGATACCTAATACTCAGCTTATTTTATCAACCTTAGAAGAATAAAAGCTTAAGTTAACCTTGGCATGATTTGAAATCACAATGTAAGGTCACATAACTAAATTCTACAAGATTTTTTTTTATCTGTTTGTTGCTCTGCTGATTCTTCCAATCTGCCTACTTCACTACAAGACAAAAAAAGATATTTATTTTTTTCATTTGAACTCAGAAATACAAAGTATCCTAATTTTATTTTAATTGTAGTAGTCTGATGACAGAGACTGTGTCCATGGCCTACAAGACCACTGAGATCAATCAACCAAGCTAATATTCTTATTGAACTGTTACACAATAGCTGCAGAAAAAAATATGTACAAAGAGAGCATTCCAGAGAACTATGCTCTGAAAATAGTGGTTAGTCCGAGGGTGGAATCATGGATGCAATATGAAGATGAGGGGACGTATGACAGTTGAGTTAGGAGTACCTTAATGGATGTAACTTGAAACCAGCTAACACAAACAAGAAAAATGTCAGTCTTTGTGACACAGTGTTTGTTATGTTAAGAATATGTATTTACCAGGATGGTAAGGTCAAGTATTTGTAGGGACCTTAATAATTTGTAGGGACCTTAATAATTTTAGCTCTGTATTCAAGATGTTCACATTCAGCTGGAGTATGATAATGTTTCCTTGGCACGATTAAGGGTTGCCCATTTTGTGCTGTTGAAGGAGGCAGGATTTGCATGGTCTCTATTGGAGGATGATTTTGAGGTTTGTTCATTGAGTCAGTGAAGGCTTGGTGCAGGTTGATTAGGTTGCATGGGGATGACACTTGGGTGTGTAGGAATGAATATGTTCAGAGACATCACCATCAGTACATGTCATGATAGTACAGTTTGACAGGAAACCACTGACTCTAAAGACAAGAGATAGAAGCTCATTGATGAGCAGTTTTGCCTGACATGGTTAAATACTTTCCTAATGTTAAAGGCAACAACACTGCTTTCACTAATTTCTTTTAGGGTGACAGCCCATTTAGGAGAGTGGGTGTCTAGAAGATCTGGTTTTACAAAAGCTATACTGGTTGTCATTAAAGAGAGAGATCCAAGGAAGAAAGATGAAGAAAGTTGTTGTTAATTGCTGTTTCCATTACTTTTGAGATGATTTCTTAACAATAGCAAAGGGTTACAAATGTGTTTGGGAAATGAGTTATAAATTTATTTGATCGAAGTAATTGCCTTGTCAACAAGTAAATGAAATACAAAGTAAATGAAATACAAGTAAATGAAATACAAAATTTACACCTGCAGAATTTGAACATAGAGATTAGGAAATTAAATACTGTAATTTACTTATTTTATCCTTTCTTACAGCACACCATTCCTTTTAAGGTATTGTAATTAATAACTTATGGACCACATTTGAAATTATACTTTTTCTGAAAAAATCTAATATTTCTTACAATCAAATGTGCACTGTCTATTGAGTATTAATGTTTAACAATAAACTGTTATTGTTTTTGTTACATTGTAGATTTGTGTTCTTGAAAGAAACAGCTGATTCAAGATTATCCATAACAGTAACGCCTTGTGCATCAGACATCAATTGGAAGGTTATTTTTAAAAGATTGCTTTCTAATTGTAAGTTTACATTTTATATCACATATGAAAACATAATTGGCCTCATTGTTCAGCATTAATATAGCTTTAAATCATATATTTATCATTATCATCATTATCATCATTGTTTAACATCCGCTTTCCTTGCTAGCAAGTTTTTGAATGGGTCTACATAGACCAAGTCAGTACTGAAGCAGGGCTACTGATATCCCAGATAAGCTGGGGGGTTTGCAATTCACTTTCATATGGTATCGAGTGCACAAGAGAGGTTGTCATGTCCTTGACTGAACTGAAGGGTCCTCACAACCCTCTGTTTGGCAAGCTTTCTATGATTGGATGCCCTTCCTATCACCAACCCCTTTACATTGTGTACTGGGTCTGCTTCTTGTTTAGATCACCAACACTAGAAAAGTTATATCTTTGACAGAATTGAAGGAGATTCTCAACCTGTTCAGGCATGGTTTCTACAGTGGGGTGTTCTTCCTGTCATCAACCAGCCTTACAGAATGTACCTGGTGCATTTTTGTGGCACTGTCACTAGAGAGGTTGTTGGTCATAGGCCCAACTGAAGAGCCCTCTCTACTCTGATGAGGAGGGCTATAGGGGAGGGAGATAGATATGAAGTTATAGGTGCATTTGGTGATTTGGCAAGGCAATGAGTAAAGGGAAGGGGTCATTGATTAGTGTATGGGGAGAGGGGATATAGTAGTGCATGGTGGGGTAGTGTGCAGGGGCGATGGGGCAGTAATGGAGAGATTGGTAATGGGGAGTGTGGTTGGCCTGCACAACAGGCAGACAAAGTAGCTACTAGTGTGCAATAGTGAGGATATCTAAGGACTTTAGAGGGAGGAATAGCTAAGGAGTGTTACTGGGGGGTAGAAGGGGTGGATTGGTGGTGAAGAGTGGGAGTGCTAGTGGAAGAGTGTGGAGATACATGGATGGGTCAGGTCATATTGTGTGTTTCTAGCCAGGTCTTCAGCATCACAACATACCACTAACCCTCTTGATCCTTTGTCATCTCAATTGTCAGTCTTAGTTTCTTAGGGTCGCTCTTCACTACTTTGTCCCAAGTCTTCCTGGGTCTGCCTCTTCCACAGGTTCCAGCCACTGAGATTGCTCTGCATTTCTTTATGTAGCTGCTATCCTCCATATGCATCACATACCATACCAACACAGTCTTTTCTCTAGCACATTACATCCAATTCCTATTATGCTAAGTTTTCCTCTCAGTTCACTTATACTAAATTGTTCATGCACACTAACATTACATATCCATACTCACTTCATTTCTTTCCAGCCTTCATAGGTCTTCTGTGCTAAAGAACCATATTTCACTGCCATGTAGCATTGCAGTTCACACGCAGGCATCATACAGTCTACTTCTCACTCTGAGAGAGAAGCCCTTTTTTGTCAGCAGAGGTATCAGCTCTCTAAACTTTTTCCAGCCCATTCTGATTCTGGTTCTCACATTTTCAGTGCATCCTCTCCCACTTCTAATTTGATCACTTAAATAATAAAAGCTGTCAACAACTTCTAAGGAGCCTCCCTGGCAACTGAAGGAATCTACTCCACGTGTGTTTTTAGCACTTCTCCTGTGTATCTGCCACATACAAAGTCTATCACTTCTGTTAATCTGCCTGCAACCACGCTACATCTCTTGTGCATCTATAGATTGCACTGTGTGCACCTACCCCTTTCTGACATATCAAACCAGGCCACTTCTCTGATATCAGCCTCATATCCTCTTTCCTACATAAAACTTTCATCTTTATTAAGTTTACTTTTAGGTCTTTAAACTCTAGGTTCTTCTTCTATGCTTGAAATTTTGTCTCTAACTCTCCTACAGATTTGACTACAGGGACTAGGAGATCAGCATGTTAGAGCTTCCATGGAGTGCCAGTTTTAAAACTCCTCAGTGATGGCTTGAATGACAATGATAAACAAGAGTGGACTGAGGACTGAGCTCTGATGAATCCCCACCTGTAGTTCATATTCATCACTGTACTCATTTTCATCCTTCACCTTGCTGGTTGCTTTTTTATACATGGTCTGCATGGCCCTCACAAGCCATTCATCTACACCTAGCTTCTTAAATACCTACCAGATTACAGAGTATGGAACCCTGTCAAAGGCTTTCACCATAATCTACAAAAGCTAGATACAGCGGCTTACTCTTAACTAAGTATCTCTCCTGTGGTTGTCTCACCAGAAAGGGGGCATCGATAGTACCCCACCTGGCATAAATCCAAACTGCATCTCATCTAGCTTGATTGTCCCTAATTGTGCTATAACCCTTTCAGCAACTTCCGTGACCTGGTCCATCAATTGATACTGTTGTAGTTAGTTCTCTCTAGTGTATCTCCCTTGTCCTTGTAGCAATTTACCATGATGCTATTGTGCAAATTATTGTTTATTGCACACAATACACATCTATTTGTCTCCTAGCATCTCCACAATCTCGTCACACATACCTTTCATTGTTCCAACATTGTTAGGAGCAAATCGTAAGTTCCACATTTTATGATAAAGAGGTTGCATGTGTGTCTTAGGATAGACGTGGGCCTGAGGGATAGGAGGACTGCATGATTGCTTGGTGATAGTCAGGGGATTTACATGCATGTTCATACATATATATATCATCATCATCATCATCATCACCATTTTACAGCCATTCTTCCACGCTAGCATGGGTTGGGTGGGTTGTCCGGTTGTGGGCAGTGCTAGGTTGGGTGACCATGTCTTGCTCATACGGGAACTGATTTTGGCTTGATTTCTACAGCTGGATGTCCTTCCTAACACCAACCTCATTTATGTGAGTGCTGGGTGCTTTTTTTACTGTGGCGCCTACACAACTACTTTAGAGTGTGGGCTGGGTGCTTTTTTGTCCTGACACCTCATGACCACTTTGCAGTGGGAAGGGATGGGGTCATATAGTGTAAATGCTTCAGCTTCAGCTTGTACCCGTGGGAAGTCGGGTCTTCAGTGTAACGCCAGAGGTCACGGTCTTGTGTCATCGCCTTTGAGAGGTGCAATTGGGAAAGGTCAGCTTTTATAACCTCATCCCAGGTCTTCTTGGGTCTCGCCACTCCACAGCTTCCATCGACTTCTAGTGCTCTGAACCTTTTTATGCAACTGTCATCCTTCATACACATCACATGTCCATACCAACGCAACCTCCTGCACACAGCATTTGATTCCTCTTGTGCTCAGTCTCTCTCTCAATTCATTTATGGTTTGCTGTTCATGTATATTACTATTATACAGCCATCGGAGAATGCAAGCTTCTTTTCTTTCTAATCTATGCAAGACTTCTACACATAGTGCCCAGGTCTCACTACCATGTAACATTGCTGTTCGCATACATGCATAATACAGTCTGCCTTTCATTTTGAGGGAAAAGTATTTGCCGCTAGCAGTGGTAGTAGCTCCCTGAACTTCTTCCATCCCATTCTTACCCTGGTTACTGTACTTTCCGAACACCCAACTCCGCTGCTAATTCGATCGCCTAGGTAGCAGAAGCTGTCTACTGTTTCTACAGAGCCCTCCCACAGTTTGGTAGTGCTTGTTTCTTGTGGCCATTTGATGCTTGCTGTCCTGGTGCAGCTGCTACATGTAAAGCCTACATTCTTAACTAAGCTTCCTGAGATCCCACTACATCTCTTGTGTACCCATTGTTTGCATTTGAGGCAGAGGATGGAGTTTCTACCTACATACTGAGCAAGGCCATTTCCCTGGGGGGGATCTGGGTTCTGTTTTCTCGTCTACTTACAAGGACCTTAGTCTTTGTCAGGTTGACTTTGAGACCCTTTCTTTCTAGTCCCTGCTTCCAGGTTTGGAATTTCTTCTCTAGTTCCACCATAGATTCGACTATAAGTGTGAGATCATCTGCATAAAGGAGTTCCCATGGGCATCCGGTCTTAAACTCCTCCGTTATTGCCTATAATGAATAGGAGAGGGCTAAGAACAGAGCCCTGATGGACACCGACCTGTATGCTAAATTCCTCGCTATAGTCATTGCTAACCCTAACTTTGCTGACTGCTTCCCTATACTTGGCTTGTACAGCTTTCGCAAGCCAGTCACCTACTCCTAGTTTTCTAAGAGCCCACCAGATTATAGCATGGGGGACTCTGTCGAAGGCTTTTTCCAGATCGACAAATGCCAGGTAGAGTGGCTTACTTTTAGCTAGGTACTTTTCCTGAAACTGCTTCACAAGGAAGAGGACATTAGTGGTGCCTTTTCTTGACACAAACCCAAATTGCATCTCATCTAGTTTTACCCGGTCCCTAATCAACTGTGCTATAACTCTTCCCGTTACTTTCATGACCTGGTCCATCAGCTTTATACCTCTATAGTTTCCTCTATCTAGTGCATCACCTTTACCCTTGTAGCAGTTGACAATGATGCTGCTGAACCAATCCTTTGGTATGACACCCTCTAGTATTACCTGGTTAACAATACGTGTAGTTATGGTGTGACCTACCGACCCAGATGCCTTCAGCATGTCGGCAGCTATACCCGATGGACCGGTTGCCTTCCTCGTCTTCATATCTTTGATTGCCTTACTTACTACGCTGCTGCTGACTTGTACTGCTGGCCCCTCTATAGGATCTTTTTTTCCCATGCATTCTCCTCATTTAATAATCTTTCATAATGGCTCTTCCACGCATCTTTCTTCTCAGCACTTGTGAGGGCAAGCTCACCTTTATCATTCCAGATACTCTTCTCTCCAATGACGTCACAATTCTCTCTGACACACTGCCTCGCAATCTTGAACACCTCCTGTTTCTGGTCCTCACGTTGCAAAACATGCTTGAATTTGTAGTGACCTACATTCCACGGGCTCACATACATTCTCTGTGCATGATTTGGCTCAGCTCAGCCAATCAGCGCCAGCAGAAGAGAATGTATCCCCGCGTGAATTAGAGAAATCAGACTCTCGAATCATGACCATGGGATAGTAAAGACCGCTTGGTCTCTTGCTGCTTGAACTCCGAAGGAACGACACGAACAATTCCCTTCTAGCTAAGTATACTTGTCGTCTAGCTTCCCTCCTGGTCTCTATGTAATGTACCCTGTTTCTCGCGTTCTTCCATTCTTTCCATGCCTGTCTCTTAGCCTTAACTGCTTCATCTACCTTATTGTTCCCCCACCATATCACTCTCCTCCTCCCTGTGGTCTTGCTCCAACCACAAATCTCATCCGTCGCCTTTAGTAAGTTATTTTTTAGGAACTCCCAGTGCTCTTCTACATTAAACGTCTCTATCTGTTCTTCTTTACTGTCATAGGCGTCGAGTAAATCTGTTACTGGCTAAGGGGTCTTTCATCTTCCAGATCTTTCTTCTCCAGGTTGCCTTCTGTTTCCAAGTTTGTCTAGTTCTGACAGTGAGGTCACTGACAACTAAGTTATGTTGGGAGGTACAGTCCTCACCAGGGAAGGCTTTTGTGTTTACAACCGTCCATCTATAACATCCTCTGATGAGGATAAAATCTATCTGACTAGAATGCTCCCCTAATCTACAGGTGATCAGATGGTTGTCGGGTTTTTTGAAGTTTGTGTTACATATCGACATGTCATTGGCGTCGCAGAAACCCATGGCCTCCATGGACTCTATAGAAGCCGTCACGGTGTTTACCAATGTGCTCATTAAAGTCCCCTGCAATGATTAGGAAGTCATTGTCATTTGTTAGGGCAGTAGTGTGCATTAAGGACTCGTAAAACCTATCCTTAAGTTCGTCTGGCAACACCGATTGGGGTGCACAAGCTGATATTATTGTGGCAATTCTTTTATTCAGGACTATATATATATCATCATTTCATTTTACGTCCGCTTTTCCCTGCTTGCAAGGGTGGGACGGGAACTGATTCTGGCTTGATTTCTACAGCTGGATGCCCTTCCTAACACCAACCTCATTTACAGTGAGTGCTGGGTGCTTTTTTGCTGTGGCACCTACACGACCACTTTGCAGTGGAATGATAGGGACCCCAGTCCCTATCATCTCATTTCTACAGCTGAGTAAACTGGAGCAATGTGAAATAAAGTGTCTTGCTCAAGGAAACAACACACCACCCGGTCTGAGAATTGAACTCACAACCTTTCGATTGCAAGGCCAATGCTCTAACCACTAAGCCATGTGCCTCCATATATATATATATATATATATATATATATATATATATATATATATATATATATATATATATATATATATATATATATATATATATATATATATATATATATATATATATATATATATATATATATATATATATATATATATATATATATATATATATATATATATATATATATATATATATATATATATATATATATATATATATATATATATATATATATATATATATATATATATATATATATATATATATATATATATATATATATATATATATATATATATATATATATATATATATATATATATATATATATATATATATATATATATATATATATATATATATATATATATATATATATATATATATATATATATATATATATATATATATATATACATATATATACACATATACATATACACACACACATATATATATATATATACACACACACATATATATATATATATATATATACACACACATAAAAAGGTGCAGAGCACTAGAAGTTGATGGAAACCGCGGAGTGGGGAGACCCAAGATGACTTGGGATGAGGTGATAAAAGCCGACCTTACCCAACTACACCTCTCAAAGTCAATGACACACGACCGTGACTTCTGGCGTCACGCAGTAATACAGGGTACCCGACCTCCCATGGGTACATGCTGAAGCATATAAACAATATGCCCCCCCCCCCCCACCGCAAGGTGGTCGTGGAGGTGCCACGGCAAAAAAGCACCCAGCCCACACTGTAAAGTGGACGTGTAGGCGCCACGAAAAAGCACCCAGCACTCACTGTAAATGAGGTTGGTGTTAGGAAGGGCATCCAGCTGTAGAAATCAAGCCAGATCAGTTCCTGTATGAGCAAGGCATGGTCAGCCGACCAGACACTGCCCACAACAGGACAACCCGTCTAACCCATGCTAGCGTGGAAGAACGGACGTAAAACGGTGATGATGATGATGATGATGACACACACACACATATATATATACACACACACGACCATATCACGCTGAAAACACCGGTTCTCGTCCGATCACCGAAGTTAAGCAACGTCGAGCCTAGTTAGTACTTAGATGGGTGACCGCTTGGGAACCCTAGGTGCCGTAAACGTTTAATTTTATGGAGGCACATGGCTTAGTGATTAGAGCATTGGCCTTGCAATTGAAAGGTTGTGAGTTCAATTCTCAGACCGGGTGATGTGTTGTTTCCTTGAGCAAGACACTTTATTTCACATTGCTCCATTTTACTCAGCTGTAGAAATGAGATGATAGGGACTGGGGTCCCTATCATTCCACTGCAAAGTGATCATGGAGGTGCCACGGCAAAAAAGCACCCAGCACTCACTGTAAATGAGGTTGGTGTTAGGAAGAGCATCCAGCTGTAGAAATCAAGCCAGAATCAGTTCCCATATAAGCAAGACAAGGTCAGCCGACCAGACACTGCCCACAACAGGACAACCAGTCTAACCCATGCTAACGTGGAAGAATGGACGTAAAACTGTGATGATGATGATGATACATATATATATATATATATATATATATATATACACATATATATACTTATATATATCATCATATCACTGTTTAATGTCCATTTTCCCACATATATGTATGTATATATGAGTGGTGATATGAGATTCTACATTATGTCATTATTACATCCTTTAGATATAGAGAGCTTTGGCCCAGGCGAACATCCCCACAGTGTTGGAACCATCTGGGTTGTCCAGAAGTGACGGCCTTACCCTGTGCCACTGGTCGAGAGGCAGGTGCTTGTCTGGGACGTCACTGTTAGAGTCTCTTTTGCTCTTTCCCACATCCTGGATGCTGCAGTTAGGACGAGAGCCACAGCTTCCGCAGCCAAGCAGAGTAAGACCCTCAAATACTCTGATCTGTCGGCCAGCTACATTTTTCAGCCTGTGGCTTTCAAGACGTTTGGGGGAGTCGGGCCTCTGACTGCGAGATTCTTCTCTTCACTGGCAGCTCGCCTAATAGAGGTAACTGGTGAATCTCGCGAGGGCGCTTGGCTGTTCCAGCGCATTAGCCTCACCATCACCCGAGGCAATGCTGCGAGGTTGCCCAGTACTTCTCGCGACATTGATGTCTTTTGCTCTGGTGTTGGCTCGGTTGTTCACCCCTTCCTTTATATTTTCTTTAATATTGTAACATTAAAAGAATATATCCTCCTGAATGAATCGCGAGCAATTTATAATGTTATCTAAGTATTTGTAATGTTATTTATGTATATATTTGTTATGTTATTCTACTGTAAATTTATTTATATGCTCTGTTTATATTTTCATTCTGAAAGAATTGCAAACGATTTCCAATTATACTTATCTGATTCTACTGTCTTTACATTCTTTGTCAGTCTTCTCTACATTCTTTTCTCTTCACTGAAGCCTCCATGCAGTCACATGACTTGCTTCAATTTACACCCTACCATCTTTCCAAAAGGAATGACATATTGGATAATGTAATCCCCAAAACACTGTACCTGAAAACAGATAGTATAGGTATAACTGGAAGTCCTTTGATCATAAGTTTCCAATATTTTGACAAACCTGGAGCTAAACAGCACATTATAATTTATCATATATACTTGTATATCATACATACTTGTATATACAACCCCTTTATATTTATAATATTCCGACTTTATATTTAATATTTCAAGTCCAGAGAATAATTTGGTTGATAAGTTACGTGCAGCTTTTTGCACAAAGCTTTTTTTTTTTTAGGGAAAAAAACTGCAATTTATTTTCGAATATATACGGTAATTTAGAAGGCAAATAATGATAATAATTGTTTGTACTTTTGGCACAATTCCAGCAATTATCCCAGTGCATTATTGGTGCTTTACTTTATCGACCCCATAAGGATGAAAGGCAAAGTTAACCTCGGCAGGATTTGAAATCAAATTGTAAAAGGTCATAACTATATGCTGCAAAGCATAGTGTGTGACTCTCTACCGATACTGCCAATCTACCGCCCTTATAATGTTAATAATTAGATACATTCATGAATACATCGCTTTGATTTTGTAAATTAGATTTAAATGCAACATAAATTAAAATTCCATCCATAATTAGAAACTAGGACGGAAAATATGACTTGAGCTGTTATACTAAAATGAGTGGAGTCACTATTTAGGAAAATGACTATGAATTTTGCAGTTGTTCAATGTTTGGTAATGTTTTTGGAAACAGTTACCAGAGCTATGATACAGCTAACCTCGGTGTTGTTTATCCCTAGGTCAGCCCTGATTCAGCAGACTTATGATCAAAGGCACCCCAGCCGTGAGCATCTCGTCTTTTTGTATATCTAGAACTACATTTTCCAATGTCCTTCCTTTTTTAAGACGGTAGGTGTGATTTGAGGAGATTTGGCTGCTATTTCTAGCAGGTTGAGTAAATTACTGAGAGGCTCCCTCATTGGATTATGCTAACCTTAGTGTACTTGGTCAAATACACAATTTGATTTGATAAAAAAAAATAAGTTATCTGAAATTTATTTAAATCACTGAGCTGATACTGGCTTTTGTTTCATATATTACTATTTTCAAATATTTAAATACTGCCTTGGATATACATGACAGTTATTACATTATATGTTACTAATACTAGATTTCTGTTTTGAAAAAGGTTCTTTTGTGATTATTATATATATATATATATATATTATATATATATATATATATATATATATATATATATATATATATATATATATATATATAGGAACGAGTAGGACCCCGACTGAGCTCAAGCCGTTTCGATGGCTAATTCTGGACTAAATTAGACTTTAGTCCAGAATTAGCCGTCGAAACGGCTTGAGCTCAGCCGTTGGGGTCCTACTTGTTCCTATTACCCACTCTACTACCCTAAGTATTGAGTACTTTGGTGCATTATGGTCCACCTGGTTCCTTACCACATTTCCTTCGTTATATATATATATATATATATATATATATATATATATATTAATTTATAAAACTTATGGTTATAGGTGACAAATTGGCAGAGTTGTTAGAACATCGGATAGAATGCTGTGTGGTGTTTGTCCCGGCTCTCTGCACTCTGACTTCAAATCCCACTGAGGTCAACTTTGCTTTTCGTCCTTTCATGGTCGATAAAAAAAAAGTAGCAGCCCAGTACTGAGGTTGATTCTTCTCTATCTCCTTCTCATTTCCTCTCTCTCACTCTATCTCCTTCTGTGGAAGAAATCAGTTGTGTACAGACCTGGAGAAAAGATGGGCTCTGCCAAGGCTTAAAAAATGCCCCAGAAAATGCTGTATGTCACAACAGCACCCATGACTCAACCAGTAGTTATGGGTACAAGAAAGAAAACTTATGATTATGGTTTATCAAAAATAATATTTTTGTCTATTTAGGAGAATTATTTGCCCGAAGTTGATAATCAAAATAATGTTGTTGTTTTTTTTGGGTTTTTTTTAATTCCAGCAAAGTTTGAGTCTGCCAGCACACCATTAACACAGTCTCTTGTTCTCCAAAACTTTTCGGGAGATGCTAGCAATACCTATGAAGAGGATGAAGGACGTAAAGGTCTTTACATAGTTGAATTAGAAGCAATAACTACAGAAACTTATGCTAGAGTCTATGTCACAACTACTCCTGATATTGACAACATCTTTCCTTTGCCGCCAGCAGATAATCATCTTAATATAACCATGAAATCAGCAAGAAATGTCAGTGTTATGTGGGAACCAAGTTCATCAACAACTAGTAAAATTGAGTACTGTGTATCTTTCAGTCGCAAAAGACCTTTTTATACCCATTGCGGGGTTTTAGCACATCTTTATGGTGATGCAAAACCCACTCTTCCACCTTATACAGGTTTTGGATTTAAAGAAGACAAGAACAAAAGGCTTTTAAGAAAATCAACAAAGCCTATTCGTGCAGCCCCAAAAGGGCATATTTTATATGAATGTATTGGAAGTAAACTTTCTTATACATTTAAAAAAGGCAAACCTGGAAGAAAGTACTTTGTCAATGTGTTTGCTATTAACTCCACTTCTAATATGTCAATCACTTATGCCAGTGTACAGGTCAAACTTAAGCGAAACAAGAAAAAACGTTTTGTAGTGAAAGAAGGTAAAGTGCAAACACTAGTAATCAAACGAAAAAAAATACCAAAATTATATTTTAGTCTTTCACGAAATGTTAAAGCATTAAATCTATTTTTGCAATCCTGTGGGGATGTCATGAAAATACGCATTACTAAAAATAAGCAAAAAACAAAAATTGTACGCAGTAGCGTAACATTTTTTAGAAAACTTGTCTTAAAAGATCTTGAGGCTGGAAATTACCAGATTCGTGTATCTCGAGACAAAAAAACTCATGGACTGCAACAATCCCTTACATTATTATTGCAAGATAGCTCTTCACATGTTGATGTCCCTAGGCTTTCACATCATGCAAAAGTAACAGTTTTAAACAACTATACTCTCTGCAACCAAGTGAGAATTTCTTGGAATGCTACAGAAAAGAATCAGCGCTATTGCATATACATAAGTAAACTACCTAATGTAATTCCCGAAATCAAAGCCAATAGGAAGATACAACCACAGTGTGTTGCAGTTGTAGTTAGAAAAAAATCTGCAAAACTGTCTTGTAAAGTAGCAAATAAACAAAAAGTATTAACAGAAACTATTGACAAATTAACTCCAGGGACTAGTTATATGGTTTCTGTTTATGTAGGTCTTCGGGATCGAGAAATGTTTGCTTATCAATCTGCGTTTGTGACAACCAAGTCATATTGTTAACCTAAGAATTATAAATATTGTCATGTACATATGCAGAGATACAAAATTATGATTCGTGTTCATGTTTGCTCGAGTAAATTGGAGCGAATGAAAGGGAGAGAAAGGCAGGGAAAAAAAGTGGTTTTGTATTATGTTGTTCTGAATGTTCAATTCTATTAGCATCTGTGTATATATATATCAATTTTTTTTCACTCACTTATTAATAAATGGGTGGTGACTGAATTAGGGTCTTTATAACCTTTTTCCAGAACATTTATTATATTTTCATCCTTAAAAAACAACCCACCAATTTACAAATGAGTATTATTGTTATTATTATAGAAATTATTATTATTATTATTATTACTACTACTACTGAGGGTGGGGGATTAGCAGAATCATTAGATCATCAGAGAAAATGCTTTGCATCATTTATTCCGGAGCTTTATGTCCTGAGTTCAAATCGTACCAAGGTTTGCTTTGCCTTTCATCCTTTCAGGATTGATAAAATAAAGTACCAGCCACGTACTGGGGTCGATGTAATGAAATTTCCTCTCTCCACAAATTGTTGGCCTTGTGCCTAAAGTAGAAACGAATATTATTATTATTAGGGCAGTGGATTGGCAGTAGCAGTAGAGTGTCAGACACCACATGGCATAGTGTCAGACACCATGCTTTGCAGCATAGTTATGTCCCTTTACGTTCTGAGTTCAAATCCCACCAAGGTTTAGCTTTGCCTTTCATCCTTACAGGGTTGATAAAATAAAGTACCACTGGGGGTCGATTTAATTGACTTCCCCTCCCCCAAAATTGCTGGCCTTGTGCCTAAATCGGAAACCATTATTATTATTATCATTACTACTACTACTACTACTAAGGATGGTGGATTGGCAGAATCGTTAGAATGTCGAACAACATGCTTTGTGGCATAGAGTTACGGCCTTTACAATCCGAGTTCAAATTCCACTAAGGTTAGCTTTGCCTTTCATCCTTAAGGGGTTGATAAAATAAAATACCAGTAATGTAGTGGGGTCAATTTAATCGACTTTCCCCTCCCCAAAATTGCTGGCCTTGTGCCTATATAAGAAACCATTATTATTATTAACATTAATGTGAAATGATGCAATCAAATTATTGATTCTTTCTGTAAGTTCTACTCTTGAAATTGTATTGACAGCTAACGTTACTTCTTGTGTAGATATAAACTTTACTGTTGCTGAGCAGTAGTCAAAATTGGACCAAGTATTATTATGCAAACTGTGTCAGTAAATATAATTCATATATTCTTATTACCTCAACATTTCTTCATTGGAGCCTCAAAACTGTAAAGCTTCAAATCAAATCCCTAATCAATCAATCTTTCAGGAATAGCATTCAGATTTATGAATACCATTACTACTTGAAATATTTGTGTTTTTGTTGAGTGATTGGTCTTCATCTATAAGTCAATAACAACTACTTTTTACCATTCAAGCTACATATCTTGTCTTCAGTTCTTCTTGCATTACCTACTATTGGAATTCTTTTTTGAGCTTTGCTAGTGCAGTTCAGGGAAAGCAAAACAAGACCTCTAACACAAGCTTGGCTGGCTTAAAAGTAAGATCCAGTATATGGATCTCAGTCAAAACACCTGTCTCATGGAGTGATTTCCATATGATGTAGAGTTACACACGTCCCATGTAGCGATTTTTCATATGATGTAGAATTACAAAACCTTTTCTTAAATTAATAGCAACATTTTGATAATCATATTTTTTAAAAAGTAAACAATAAACAATGAAATATGTACATAATTTATATTTGATGTCTTAATTTGTTGTATTAATTAGAGAGAGGATGAGTGGTGCCCTTGGTCTGTATAAACTTCCTTAACCCTTTAGCATTTACATTACTCTATATTTACTTTGGTATTTTCACAGTAAACACTTTATCTCACATAATATCAAATCTATAAGATTTTGATATTATTTATTTTGAGAAGAATACCTTAACATCAGTTTAAGCGGCTGGTTACAGATGGTTTAAACAGAAAGAGGTGAAAGAATTCTGGCCAGATACAACTGGTTTAAATGCTAAAGGGTTAAATTGGTGAAAGTAATGTAGTTAAGGTACACTTTTATATGTTGACATCTGCAGGAAAAATGTCAATGGTAGGGTGAAGGTATACTTGAAAGCTGCCACTATGAAAAAGAATGATAGGTCAGAGTATTTTGTGCAGGGGTGAAACACAATTAAAGATGATTAAATAAAGAAAAACATGTGCATCAGTTGAATGTGGAGATGTACACAGCTCTCTAGTTCAAGAGAACAGAAATTGTTGTAGTAGTGGTAGAGGATGTGCACATAAAAAAAAAATAGTGCTTGTAGCTGTCTGTACACAGAACTGTATTTTCATATTCAATTTAGATGAGGGCCAGCAATTGATAAGAAGGAGGTATTTTCTGGTGTTGAAGAAGATGCCTGATCTTCAGCATAAAAACCCCCTTCAGTCACGAATGAACATGGATTTTGCACTTCTGAAGCACAAGCCCAGTCAAGGTGTTTTTACAGAAGACCAGCAGTCACCCATACATACCAGTCTCCCCTTTTCATGACAACAATCTTGTCCAAGGGAAAGACAAAGGCTGACACAGCTTGACACCAGTGATGTTGCAACTCATTTCTACAGTTGAGTGAACTGGAGCAACATGAAATAAAGTGTCTTGCTCAAGGACACAAGGCACTGCACAGTCAGGGAATTGAATTCATAACCCCTGCGATTGTGAACTCAATACTCTAACTGCTAAGCCATGTGCCTGATCTTTACAATACAGTTTTTGCAATGTTTGGATATTTTGAGCTATCGATTCATAGAAGCAGTCTATATTTGACATATCTCATGAAGTGTGAACAATGCCTGATTGTAGAAATGTAAAGAGGAATTAAATATGCTATCATTTTCATAATTGTATGTGAGATTACAGGTTACACATAGGTCATTGATCTACAGAAGTATGAGAGTAGCAGATATAACCAAACTTAGAATGAGACTTGTTGGAATATCCTCTGAATTCGATGTTTCATTTTCAATAAATAAATGAATAATAGCTTTCATATATATTGAGTTTTGAAACAGTTTTTGAAAACTTTGTGACAATATGATAATTTTAAATGATTGGAAATCGAAACAATGCTTATAAAGAATTAAAACATAGTGTTTCATTCATAAATTTTTCAGTCTAAAAGATTCATCAGTGAATATAAGATTTTTTTTTATTTATCCGTGCCAGCATTGGTTAACAGTCAAAGTTTGAAAAAGCATAAGTTTAGTTAAAGTCACTCTATAATCTGTTAAAAGTTGAAGGAACAAATTTCTTAAGTTATATTTTCTTTTATCTTCTCCAAAATGTGAATATATAAGATTTGTTTTGTTTTTTCATGCCACAACAATGATAAATACAGAAAGATATATATACTCACTCCATGAAAAACAATAAAGCCAATAAAATACAAGGGTTTACTGAGAAGGGGAAAGGACAAGACAGAGAAAATGTAATTCAAAAAGAGAGATGACACTTGATGTTGCTTTTGAATTTTTGTAAATTGTAGTGGTCAGGAAAGGAAGAAACCAGAAGAGAATTCCACTGGGAAGACATGTGAAGGAAGAAACTATCAGAACAGAATTTGAAATTGCATTTAGAAACTTCAACTGTAAATGGATGAGACCTAGCCACAAAATTAGTACTCCGTTTAAGCACTACTTAAATTTCTTCAAGCAATGAATTTTGTTAATTTATTCATATTTGGCTCAGATTACAAATGTGATTTGAGCTATTGATATTTAGCTGCCTTTGTCAAAGAAACTTTATCAAATAGCAGTAATAAAATTCCAACAATTGACTGATCTGCAACTTGTTCCTCTACACTTTAGATTCTGCTGAAAGTCACCCTCTTGTTTTCATGAATTTCTAACTTCGGTTTCAAGACACACATTTATAGGCAATGGTAGGATGAGATAGTAAGGTTTTTATGCTTTTTCTTGAAGTCATTAGTGGTATAAATGAATTGAATTGGCTTCAATCAAGAATTGAAATTGGCTTGGTTACATCTTCTATGGCATTCGTTGCAGTCTAACATTATTCTTTACACAAGACCAGATTTTGTACATGACTGTTGTCTTTGACTGTTGTCAAATAAGTTGACATCTACAGAATTTGAACATGTAACTCAAAAATGTTGAAACTAGAATACCATTATGGTTGAAGTAAGGAACACCTCTCACATACCAACACATTGCCTTCATCATCTAAAAGGTTTGTTTAAACATAAACTATCAGCTTTCAAATAGAGCATTATATTTACTTCACTGCTGAATTCAGTGGTGAATGCACTTTTCATTGCTTTCCTATTCATCTTAAAATTTATATATTTCACATTCAAAAGATGGCAGCATATGATATTTATCATGCTGCTATGAAAACACTTTATATAGTGGCAATTTCATATTTATGTGTATGTATGTGTATATATATATATATGTAAGCAGGGGCTTATGATGATGATATATATCATCATCATCACCATTTAATGTCTATTATCCATGCTTGTATGTGTTAGATGGCTGTCATGTGCTGAGGCCAAACTAGTCAGATGACTAGATTTTGCTTGTATGTTTTGTTTTGGCTTGATTTTTATGGATGGATGCTCTTCCTAATACCAACCACTTTACAGTATCTACTGGGAGCATGGTTTCTATGGATAGATGCTCTTCCTAATACCAACCACTTTACAGCCTATACAAGGAGCATTTTATCATGACTTTGAAACTATCACTTTACAGGGTAGATGGGGATGCTTTTCGTCATAACACCAGTACTACCACATTACAGGGTAGACAGGGTGCTTTTGTAGTAGCACCAGCACTATTTCATTACAGGACTACAGTGTTTAGTGTATATTGTTGTGAGGGGTGATGGTGCTTGGCATGTGGTTGTGTGGTGTCTGACATTTTTTCTTTGGGGGGGGGGGGTGCAAGACGTCAGATTGGAAAGGTGAACCAGTCTTGGTTCTTCCTAGATTTCCATGTTAACATAGGTTGGGTGAAGAAATCAGGAGTATATTTTTGCAGGCCAGGGCCTGAGTGTTGTTCTATCTCTCTGCTTCTTCAGATTTAGGGTCAAGAACGGAGGTCGGGAGCATGCTGGCAAGGATTTCAGGAGTATACTGGTGGATGGGAGATGTAACACCTCTCTGCTTCTTCAGGTCTAGTGTGGAGGAAGGTAAGTCAGTTAGCCATCCTGCTTCTGCTGCAAGCTCCTTGAATCATAGAATGTTGTCAGTCTTCTCGGTCCTGGATCACTTCCTTTGTGAGGTTCAGCTGCATGAGTTTGGCCTTCACTACATCTTCCTAGGTTTTCCTAGATCTCCCCCTTCCAAGTGTTCCTTTGACTTCAAGTGTTTTGCATCTCTTTATGCAGCTGTCATCCTTCATATGCATTACATGTCCATACCATTTAAGTCTCCTCTTCTGCGCACTGTACCTGATGTTTCTTATGCCCTGTTTTTCTCTCAGCCCATTGATACTTTGTCACTCATGTATACTGCTATAACACTTCCATCGGAGCATGCTTACCTCATTTCTTTCCAATCTTCATAAGTCCTCCATACACAAAACTCAATTCTCACTACCATGTAGTATATATATAATATATATATATATATATATATATATATATATATATATATATATAGATATATATGTATATATATGTATATATATGTACATTGTATGGTGTTTATGCCTACTCCTTATATATATATATATATATATATATATATATATATATATATATATATATATATATGATTAGGCATAAACACCATACAATGTACACAATGTAAATTGTGGGTACACAAGAGATGTAGTAAGATAACAACAACAAAAATTGCTACATGGAACATCAAGATGATGTATAAACCAGGAAAGACCGTTCAAGTAGTGAGAAAGATGGAGAACTACAAGATAGAAGTACTAGGACTGAGGGAGACAAGGTGGTTACAGACAGGAGAGCTGAGACTTTCAACTGGAGAACAGTTGCTGTATTCAGGATGTACAGAGGATGGAGCCCCTCACACTGAGGGTGTGGTTCTGATGCTGGTGCTGGAGGCACAGCAGGCACTCATAGGCTGGGAACCTGTCAACTCACAGCCAAATTTGCCACCAAGAAGAAAAACATCAAGCTAAACATCATCCAGTGTTATGCTCCCACCAATGATGCAAAAGAAGGAAAGAAAGATGCTTTTTTTACCAACAGCTGTAAGCAGTGATAGACAAAGGAAGAACTAAAGACATGATGACACTGATGGGAGATTTCAATGTCAAGGTAGGACAGGTCAACACAGACTATGAGAGCATCATGGGGACACATAGACTGGGGTAGATGAACGAGAATGGTGAACGCTTGTGTGCCCTGAACAAACTGGTGATAGGATGAAGCATCGCCCTGCTCAAACACATCCAGAAAGCCACATGGAGATCCCCAGATCATGTCACAGAGAACTAGATTGACCATATCTGTATCAGCCAGAGGTCCAAGGGATCATGGCGGGGTGAGAGGTGCCAACATACCAGCAGATCGCTACCATCTTCTGACATCAGGTGACTTCAGCTAAAAGAATCCACCAATACAGGCCACACATGAACAAGGTACAACGTTGGACTGCTCAATTTTAAAGACACACAGGCAGCTTTCTGGATAAGTCTCTCAAACAGCTACCAGTCTCTACAATAGTTGATAGAAGACAATGGGATAGGCATTGAGACACAGTGGCAACACACCAAGAAACTCTGGCATGACACATGTGTAGAGGTTCTTGGCAAGAGAAAGATTTAGCACAACAAATGGATCTCTGCAGACACCATCCAGAAATTGGAAGTAAGGAAAGAGAAGAAAGCCACCCTGAAAACAAGGGAAGCTAAGGCAAGAACACAGAAAGAGTACGCAGTGGCTGACAAGGAAGTGAAGAGAAACATCGAGAAGGACACCCTAGCCAGTCAAGCAGAGAAAGCAACAGTAGAGGGGAACCTGAAAAGCCTGTATCATGTGACCCAAATGTTAGCAGGCAAATTCTGGTGGACAGTGAAGGACAAGAATGGGAACCCATTGACAACAACTGAAACAATGGTCAGAGCATTTCAGAGAGCCCCAGCCCTAAAGTACTACCAGATATCCCACCAGCAGAGACTCAACTACCAATCAAATGTGACAAACCCCCAAAAGTAGAGATCAAGAAAGCCATCCTGACTCTGAAAAATGGGAAAGCAGCAGGGTCAGATGAAATACCAGCAAAAGCCATCAAAGCATAGAGATAGCTGCCAACATGCTATATAGACTCTTCAGTAAGATCTGGGAGAAGGAAGATGTCCTGACCCAGTGGAAGGAAGGAATCATCATTAAACTGCAGAAAAAAGGTGACCTCAGGGACTGCAGCAATTACCGAGGGATCATGTTCCTATCAGTGCCAGGCAAGGTTCTCAACAGAGTACTACTGGAGGATATAAGGGAAATAGACAACCCCAAGCTCTTGGATAAGCAGGCAGGATTCCACAGGAACAGATCTTGTGCTGATCAGATCACCAGCCTTTGCATCATTGTGGAGCAGTCACTGGAGTGGAATTCTCCACTCTACATCAACTTAATAGATTACGAGAAAGCGTTTGGCAGTGTGGACAGAGTGACACTGTGGAAACTGCTGATGCACTATGGAGTGCCTGGAAAGATTATCCCACTCATCTAGTGCACTTACCAAGACATGAGCTGTAAGATTACCCATGCTGGCCAATTGCCCCCACCTCCTTTGTAGTCACTTTTGATAGTTCCTTCCCTTTACATTATCTAAAATATTTGTTTATTTATAGCTAAATTTGAAATTACCTACCCTTGAAGAACTATCATGTATTTTATAAAAACCTCAAACCAACCTGGGGAGGTAGCCATTTTTATTTTATATATCAGGCTGAATGAGTTGGGGTGTATAACCCAACGAAACTTCAGTACTTGTATATGTCACTGTTGCAACTAATTATATATATATATATAGAGAGAGAGAGAGAGAGACAATATGCCCCCATCCCCTCCCACTACAAAGTGGTCGTGGAGGTGTCATGACAAAAAAAACACCCAGGCCATACTGTAAAGTAGACGTGTAGGCGCCACGAAAAAGCACCCAGCACTCACTGTAAATGAGGTTGGTATTAGGAAGCCAGAATCAGTTCCCGTATGAGCAAGACAAGGTCACCCAACCTAACATTGCCCACAACTGGACAACCCGTCTAACCCATGCTAGCATGGAAGAATGGACGTAAAACGGTGATGATAATGATGATGATGATGATATATAAACATGAGTCAACATTTCATAATTTACTTCCTTCATTACCATTACATATATTTCAGTGATAGCCACAATTCACCAGCTATGACCTCTTCAGATAGAAGCAACACAGAAAACATAAAGTTTTTTCTTTTTACTTTCTGATATTATCAGTTGTTGATGTTCTGACAATATCAGAAAGTAAAAATTACTGATATTATTTTTTCTCCAAGAAAAACTTTATGTTTTTTTATGTTTTCTATGTGTTGCTTCTAACTGTCTGAAGCGGTGACACCTGTTGAATTGTGGCTAGCACCAAAATATATATAATGGTAATGAAAGAAGTAAATTATGAAATGTTGACTTATACCTCTTGTTTATAAATTTACTCTGGAGTTAACAGGCCCTCTTGTGGACTTTGTTGAGTGCTCTACCTTGCAACCTGAAGTGTTGGTGTTAAACTAACACATAATCTGATTAATATTATATATATATATATATATATATATATATATATATATATATATATATATATATATATTTAAATAGGGGTTGCACAGGAAAAAGACAACGGAAAGATGAACAATCCCATCTCCTCAGTCAACCTCAGGAAATCACTACAATTTCAGTGCATTAAGGTTGATACTATTCATTCCAGTGCACATTGGGACATAAAAAAACAGGTAGAGACAAGTTATGCCTTTAGGCAAATTACATAAATATGGAGAGGGCAAGGGCTTAGCCAAAAGAGAAAAATATAGAAGGGAGAGAAATAGTAAAACAGAAGAGAAGGAAGACTGTAATCCAACGTGCAAACAAAGAATGACACTGAGGCGTAGAAAAGGTAAGAAGGGAGAAGGGGGAAAAACAGGCTTGGTGGTGTGATGTCTATTTTATGATAGTTTCAAAATAAGCCAGCATGCCAAAGTCTTTAGAATATAAATTCAATTAGGGGGCGCAACAGGACAAGAATAGTGCCATTAAAGCCAAGAGACAGGCATGAAAAGACTGGAAAAACGTGGGTAGCAGAGACCAGTTAGCTGAGAGAGAAGCTAGATGACAGTTATACAGAGCTGGGAAATAGGCTGAAAAGAGAAAGTGTCTCAATGCCTATCCCATTGTCTTTTCAGTATCAGAGACATGGCACTGGTGCTCTTAGTACAGCTAGTGCTCAAAAGAAAGAGGACTGGAAATGTTACTATGAGAGGCTGATGAATGGGAAGACAAACTATCCCCATGTTAATCAACAGAGGGATAAGCTATTGAAATCAAGTTATAGGGTCAAAGATGCAATGAAAATGAAAAGTGATAAAGCAAAGATAGTTGCCGAGATTCTAAAAGCATCTGGAGAAGTTAAAGACTGGCTGTCCATAAGAACTTCTGTATGCAGATAATCTGATCCTTATAGCCAAATCCATAAAAGAACTAGAGAATAAATTCTGACTATAGAAACAGAATTTACAATTGAAAGATCTGGGAGTAAACTTAACCATGACTAAAGTGCTCATAAGTAGAAAAGAAGAGAGGACCCTGACCCCATCAGCAAAATGGCCCTGCTCGATATGCAGAAAAGGAATAATCAGAAACTCTATATGATGTACATAATGAAAATCTTGGGTACAGCAGAGGTGTAGTGGGATAGCAGGCAGATTAACAGGAAAGGAATTCTTCAAAGGTAATAGATGTACATGGGTAATTGATGGGAAGAGTGTCTGAGATATAAAACTTTTCCAATCACATGAAGGGTCCATAGAAGTGGTTGATAGCTTCTGCTGCCTAGAAGACTTAATTAGTAGCAGAGAAGTTTGCTCTGAGATCATAATAGCAAAATTAAGGACAGAATCAAGGAGTTTGGAGAGCTACTCCGCTTGTTGACAACAAAAGGTTTCTCCTGCATGTGAAGTGCAATGCTATATAGTAGTGTAACATGAGCAGTGACTGCAGTGGACATGAAATGAAGCAACCATGATTCATTGGATGTGCAATGGAATCAGAAGTGGTGTGCAAGAGAGATGACTGCATTGATTTGATAGAAGGTAGACTAAGGAAGACCTCGGCAAAGGTGGTGAAAGCTGATCCCAAATCGCTGAAACTCACAGAGGAGATTACAAAAGAACACGACGAGTGCAGAGACCCTGTGCTGAAAAGAACACATCTAAAGCATGCAAGCAATGATTATGATATATATATATGTAAATGTGTGTATAGATATATATATATATATATTTCGTTTCTGAATTTGTTTAGCAAGATTCTTTATCTGAAAACGTGTGTTGAAACCGATATTGTTATACTTTGGGAGGGTCATGTTGCCAATAAGAAACACACGCACCAGTTTCTTTCACTTCAATTTATTATAATAAATTTATAAATTTAGGAATTTATAAATTTCCGGTTGGTTGGTTGGTTCCACAACCAGATGGTTGTTTATATATTGTCAAAGTTCTTTCGTCACACATTCTGTGACCTCTTCAGTGACTGGGATTCTTTTCTTTGTTTTTTGTGCCTCTCCTTTGTTCTGTCCTACGCCATCTTGTTTTTGTGTGTGTGTTGTGTGCTTAGTTTGTGCATGTGTTACATCCGGGTGTCTCTGTGTGTTTATATTCGTTTATTTATTTGTTTATTTACATGTTACTGGTTGGTTGTTTGTTCTATGTGCGTGCGTGTTTTCATTTTGTCCTTAATTGTAAGTTGTGATGTTGCTGTTCCACTCATGTTTTCTATTTAATTTTGGTTGTAATTCATTTATGTTTATTGCCTCTGTGATTTGTCTTTTCTGTGTGTAGATTCTATTTTTATTTCTATGTTCTCTAATTTACCCTTATGTTCTATTTTAGCATGTTGGTAGAGTACAGATGATTCTTTACTATCTTGAAGGTCTCGCCAGTGTTCATTTATCCGTTCCCCTATACTACATGCTGTCTCATCTATGTAGACTATATTTTTATCTCTACATTGTCCTTCAGTACATTTTAAAGTTAATATGGGGGCTTAATTTACAGATTATACATTTCTTATCTATACAGGGAGGTCTTTGAAAAGGGTATGTATTGCTAATAAGTGTTTTTATGGAGGTACCTGGTCTTTCTACTATCTTAATATTGAGTTTATGTTTATCTAGCGTCCTTCTAAATTTGTAAGCTAATTCACCTCTAGGGGTTGTATCGATAAACATTACACTCTGGTATTTATTGCCATCATACCATGAGTTTATTCTATTAGCCTTATTCCTACTTCTTTCTATTCTATTCCAAAATTTGCTCCTATACAAGGGGCAGGTCCCATTTGTGTCATTATTTACCATTTTTTCCCAATTGGTTCTGGCTCCTCTATATACTCTGATTTTATCTCTCTGATTGTAACCAGAGAACTGCATATGGTGGATGAAGTGTTGTATGTGTCTCTCTAGTTCTTCGGGGTTGCACATGCGGGACATGTTTCTCATCACCCGTACCAAATCCACAGTCAGTATGTTGATTTTGGTATGGTCCAAAACAGCTGAGTTTCGGTGGATCAGATATTTGGAAGTCATGGGTTTGGCATAATGGGAATGGAGGATTTGTTTTTTGTTATTAATTGTTTCTACTTTAGGCACAAGGCCAGCAATTACCCAGTGCATTACTGGTACTTTATTTTATCGACCCCGTAAGGATGAAAGGCAAAGTCAACCTCGGCGGGATTTGAACTCAGATCGTAAAGGGACGTAACTATGCTGGAAAGCATGACGTCCGACCCTCTACCAATACTGCCAATCCACCGCATGGTATCTAACCAGAGCTCTGTGTCTAGTACAGGTAATCGATGGTTGGGGTGTTTGCTTGGGTAGTCTATAGTAACTCTAATACTCTGGTGGATGGAGTTAGCTATTTACTGGATGCTTTCCATTGTGTTTTTCTCTAATTCCTGACTGTTCTCTAGTGGGGGTGTTTTAACTACAATGTTTATATCATCAATGTAGCGGGAGTACATTATCAGGGTTAAGGGGTCTTCTAATTGTTCTTTAAGTTTAAGTTTAAGTCTACTGTCCCACCATACCATGAATAGGTTAGCTATGTCGCTTGCAATGCTAACACCAATGGCTGCTCCCTCCTCTTGGGCATATGTTTTTCCATTAAATTTGAACATATGTTCCTTAAGGGTTAATTTTATGCTGGCCCCCACCGCATGTGCAATCATTTTCTTTAGTTCATCGTGGTTTTCGGGGGTCCGTATGGCTCTGGTCCACCCGTTCCATCTATCTGTGTGGGTTTTCTTGGCCATTGAGGTAATGGTAGGTGGTCTGCCTCTTGCTGGTCTTGTAGGGCACATATTGCTAAGGTCACTGAAGAGGTCACAGAATGTGTGACGAAAGAACTTTGACAATATATAAACAACCATCTGGTTGTGGAACCAACCAACCAACCGGAAATTTATAAATTCCTAAATTTATAAATTTATTATAATAAATTGAAGTGAAAGCAACTGGTGCGTGTGTTTCTTATTGGCAACATGACCCTCCCAAAGTATAACAATATATATATATATATATATATATATATATGGATGCCCTTCCTAACACCAACCTCATTTACAGTGAGTGGTGGGTGCTTTTTTTCCGTGGCGCCTACACGTCCACTTTGCAGTGGAATGATATGGACCCCAGTCCTATCATCTCATTTCTACAGCTGAGTAAACTGAAGCAATGTGAAATAAAGTGTCTTGCTCAAAGAAACAACACATCACCCGGTCTGAGAATTGAACTCACAACCTTTCGATTGCAAGGCCAATGATCTAGCAATCGAAAGGTTGTGAGTTCAATTCTCAGACCGGGTGATGTGTTGTTTCTTTGAGCAAGACACTTTATTTCACATTGCTCCAGTTCACTCAGCTGTAGAAATGAGATGATAGGGACTGGGGTCCCTATCATTCCAAAGTTTCAAAATAAATTTCAAAAAATTCACTGTACCTACTATGGTTACCTTTACCGAATCGGTTTCGAGTCTCAAAAATAAATGGAAAGTCCTTGCGGGCTTCCATTGAAAAGATAAACTCTCGTCAGAAGGTTATTTGTGAGAAACATGTGGAGGTGTAGGCATAAATGTAGAGCAAATATAAACAAGAATATCAATGAAAAAATCAACTTCTTTCATTTAATAAAACATATTTATTCTCTTACACGTTTCGAAGGAGTTATACATCCAATTTTTTAAAATGTTGGGAAACATTTCGCACAATTGTGTTTATATATAGGCATAGATATATAGCCATCTTTGTACATTCCTTCTCCTCAGAGAGATGATAAAAGTTTCAAAATGAATGGGAATGTGAGTGAAACATCAATTTTATCTTTGGCAGGAAGGATAAACCTAAGACATGCATCATCAGTACAGAGAAATTATTAAAAATTAATGAGTTTTTCCACCTGGTTCCTATGTGAATATTTTACTAACTTTAAAGAGATAAAAAAATAAATAAATGAAAAAATTTACTAAAAACCTTATGTAACTCCTAGTGAAGGGAGATAATTCATGGAAATTGGATGTACATCTTTGAAACGTGTAAGAGAAAAAAAAAATTTTTAAATGAAAGTTGATTTTTCCATTGATATTTTTGTTTATATATATATATCGTGGTGTTGTTAAGGAAAGATAAATTTAGCCCTACTGATGCTCAAAAGAAAGAGGCCTGTGAATGTTACTATGAGAGACTAATGAATGTAGAGAATGAATTGGAGGAAGAGAAACTACCCCCAACCCACACAACAGAAGGGCCAGCCATTGAAGTTGACAGTTATATGATTAAAGAAGCAATCAAAGAAATGAAAAATGGTAAAGCTGCAGGACCATCAGAGTAGCTGCTGAGATGTTAAAAGGATCGAATGAAGTAGGAGTCAAACTAGTAACCCGCATGGTCAATCAGGTAATACATGATGGTGCCATATCTAATGACTGGTGCAGCAGTACAATTGTAAATTGCTACAAGGGCAAAGGTATGCCCTAGAAAGGAGCAACTATACAGGAATAAAACTAATGGACTAAGTTATGAAAGTGATGAAAAGAGTTATAGCACAACTATAACAAGAGAGAGAGAGTCAAATTAGACAAGATACAGTTTAGATTCCTTCAAGGAAATGGCCCTGCTCTATATGTAGAAAGGGAGTAGGCATAAACTCCATATGGTGTACACAATGTAAATCTTGGATATACAAGAGATGTAGTGGGATAACTGGTAGACAAACAGGAAGGGAAAACTTTGTTTGTAGATGCAGTGGTTAAGTGAGGGGAAGAGAGCCAGTGATGTAAACCATTTCCAGTCACAGGAAGAACCCATAGAAGTGGTTGACAGCTTCTACTATCTAGGCAACGTAATTAACAATGGAGGAGGGTACTCTGAAAGCATAATAGGTAAAATAAGGATAGCAGGGAAAAAGTTCAGAGAACTACTCCCACTGTTGACCAAAAAAGATTTCTCCCTATGTAGAAAAGAGTGACTGTATAACACCTGTGTGCAAAATGCGATGATGCATGGTAGTGAAATCTGGGCTGTGACTGCAGAGGACATGCGTAGACTGGAGAAAAATGAAGCAGCCAAGCTCCATTTGATGTGCAATATAAGTGAGAAAAAAGCAGAGCTTCAATGGGTTGAGGGAGAAGCTGGGTTTAAGAGGAATCCAAGGTGGTGTGCAGGAGAGAAGACTGCGTTGGTTTGGATATGTGATGCACATGGAAAATGATTACTGGGTGAAGGTATGCCAGGAAATACCAGTGGAAGGATGCCACTTTAAAGGTAGATTAAGAAAGACCTGGGCAGAGGTTGTGAGAGCTAAGACTTAAAGAGAAGATGACAAAGGATCATATGTGGAGAGATGAAGTGTTGAGAAGGACCCGTCCAAACCATGCAAGCATAGAAATGTGGAGGTAAAAACGATGATATATATATATATACTGATTCTGCAATTTACACCCCATGTATCATATAATATAAAAAATTCATAACTCTTTTCCTTACAACAATTCTTCAGAGAGTGCACAGATATATCTTGTTATTATCTATTTATTTATTTGTTTTATGCAACTGTCGATGTTGTGCCTACATCCAGAATTTAAATGAGCAATTATAAATTTGGTATAATAAATTTGATTTAACAAGAAAATAATAAACACTTGATAATATTTACTTCTGTGTGTTTTATGAATGGGTTCCACTATTGTAATAAGAAAAGGAGAAATATAGAGTAGCAAATAAAATTATTTGCAATAAGTTTGGTTGTTGCTAGTTTTCATATGATTTTTAGAGGTAATTTATTTTCACCCTGAAGTCCTACATCCTGATGACGTAATTTTTATAAAACTGAAAAGACTTAGAGGAGAAATTACAGAGCAAAACCCATAACCCTGAAAGTAAACTTTGCTAAGATTAAAGTTTTAGTAAGTCATAAAGACCACAGGACCACCCTACCATCAGAGAAATAGCTGTGCTCAATCTGTAGAAAAGCTGTAGGTAGAAATTCCATAGAATATACCCAATGTAGAACACTTCTTTTGTCTCCATAATTTTATGGAGACAAAAGAAGTGTTCTAGGATTACAGGCAGGCTAACAGACAGGGAAAACTTTGTATATGGCAGATCCGCAGAAGCAGTAAATATTAAGATCCTAAGTAATATAGATTCTTTCAAATGCTCACAAGAAGTAATTTATAATGTTTGTTGTCAAGGTAACCTAATTAGTTGTAGAAGTAGGTATTCCTAAAGCATACTTGTCAGAGTAAGCACAAGGTGAAAGAAGTCCAGCGACATATTGCTTCTACTGGTAATATAGGCTTTTTCTTTCTCAAAATAAAAAATATATTGTATTATGTTTGTGTTCAAAATGATAGTGAGAGATTGGCTTTGAATGAAGATTTTCATAAACTAGAAACAAATGAAGCAAACATGCTCCAGTTGATGAACTATACATGAACTATAAAGCATAAGCAAGCTAAAAGAAAAACTAGATATGAGATATGATAATGTTGCTAAAAGTACGTAGGGTATATTGAGAGAGATAATAGCTGTATAAGTGTAGCGACCTCTTACTGCTGGAACTCAGAACGTATAAGAGTTGCGTCCCTTTGTGACGGCCGTGACCCCTAGTGCCACATCCATGAACTAAATGGAGTTACGTCCCCATGGAGACTATATATTTGAGAGCTTGAGGCCATTCTCTCTATCACTTTCCACGCCACAGCTGAAGAGATGACTTCAACCTTATGAAGAGATGATTGCTGCTTTCTCTCCCTAGAGATGACTCCTGTCTTCTCTCTCTCTTCTTTACACGCTTCAGTCTTGGAGGCGTGACCAACTCACCAACTGTACCATAAGAAGTATTCAGCACAACATGAGTGGAACATAGGATGACAGAGGACAAACCAATGAAAACGGGTGCCTGAATGCTGAAACTCATGAATGAGATAACAAAGGACTATGATGTCTAATGACATGTAGTGCTGGTGAAGATATTCTCACCTGTGAAAACTTGGTAATATAAATGCTAAAATGGTGGTAGTGATGAAAGCTGGGAGGCATATCTACACTTGTGTCTCACCCACTTTTATAACACTTTGGATAATAACTTCTGACAAATCATGAGACTTTCAAGCGAGATTCAGACCGAACTGCTGCCAATGAGGCACGTTGCTTATTCATATAGTCTGTTGAGTCCATTTCTTTAATCCCAAAGAGATGTTCACCACAACACCCACCATCAATATGGTGATAAGTCTTCACCTGTATGTATATATATATTTATCCACCTGTGAGTTTGACTATCTAGAGGGGTTAAGGAAGCTTAAAAGAATAGGCCTAATTAGGCAGTTGTGTGGTATGTAGTGGGATATAGGGAGGGATGAGTGTTTATTAGCCTAGTGAGAGAGGTGAGAGTTCATTAGCATAGTGAGAGTGGGGAGTTAAGAGAGTGAGGTATGTAATGGGTTATAGAGAGGAGGAAAGAGTTCATAGGCCTATTGAGAGAGGGGTTATTGTGAGAGTGAGGTGGAGAGAATTTGGTGGTCTAGTGAGAGATGGGTATTGTCAGTGAGAGTGAGGTGTGTAGTGGGATATAGAGAGCAGGAGAGTATTTGTTGGTTTAGTGAGAGAGAATGAGGTACGTATTGGAGTCAGGTGAGAGCGGGTGAGGTATGTTGTGGTATAGAGTAAGAGGGAGGGAGTTTGTTGTTTTAGTGAGAGAGAGTGATATATGTAGTCAGATATAAAGGTGGGGGGGTTAATGTGGTGGTCTAGTGAGAGAGGGGAAATTGAAAAGAGAGAGATATGTAGTAGGATAGAGAGGGAGGGGGATAGAGTTTGTTGATTTAATCAGAGATGGAAAATTAAGATAATGAGAGGGGGAATTGTCAGAGAGTGAGGTATGTAGTGGTATAGAGCGAGGAGGCAAGAGTTTGTTCTTTTAGAGAGAGAGGAGGAATTGTGAGAGTGAGTTTAGTATGTAGGGGATATAGAGAGCAGGAGAGAATTTGTTGGTTTAGTGAGAGAGAGGGTATTGTGGGAGAGAATGAGGTATGTATTGGAATATAGAGAAGGGAAGAGGATATGTTGGTCTAGTGAGAGAGGGGGAATTAAGAGAGTGAAAGAGAGTGAGGTATGCAGTGAAATATAGAGGGGGAAAGAATTTGGTGGTCTAGTAACAGAGGGGGAATTATGAGAGAGAGGGGTATATTTTGAGAGAGAATGACAAAATAATTGTGGGAGAGAAGAAAAATGTTCTAATATTGGGTTTCACAGTAAAGTGGCTGTGTATATGAGTGTGTGTTTATATGTATGTATGTGTGTGTGTGTACATGTTTAGAGATACGTATGCATGTTTGTATATATATATGTGTTTGTTTATATGTATGTGTGTATTTATATGTGTATGTATGTGTTTATATACATTTGTGTGTATGCATATATATGCGTGTGTGTATATATATATGTGTGTATGTTTATATATGTGTGTGTGTGTGTGGGTGTATATGTTTATGTGTGTATTTATTTATATATGTGTGTTTATATATGTTTTTGTGTGTGTGTTTATATGTCTACCATAATAATTGTTTCTACTTTTGGCACAAGGCCAGCAATCACCCCAGTGTATTACAGGTGCTTTATTTTATCGAACTCGTAAGACTGAAAGGCAAAGTTAACCTCGGGGGATTTGAACTCGGAACGTAAAGGGCAATAACTATGCTGCAAAGCATGATGTCTGACATTATGCCATGTTCAGCCCTCTCCTGTTTATTATTGTCCTGAATTTGTAAGAGGAACTAACTCTGAGGAAATACAACAACTTAGGGGTTGACAAATAATTCCTAAGTATTGAAAAATTATGAAAATTTATAAAATAATGAAGCCAGAAGAACACGCACACATTATGGTTTGTAATTTGCAAGTGCGAGACAAATTGTTCACTCCAGGCGTAGACACATCTCATTTGCTCTAAGTAAGAGTTATTTCCCTTCGTTTAAGATAACTATAACTTATCTAGTCATAAATTATAGCTTATCTTGCCGACTAATTATTACCTTTTTATTTTATCGTCCATATTCTGGTAAGTAGTAATTTTTTAATTATCATTATCCCTAATTTCTCTACGAAAATACCATTTATTTACAATTACAAATATGTAAACAAAACACGCACCAGTTCGTATGGATGTGGATTTATTGTTATATTAAGCAAGATAATTGAACGAAACAACACACAGTAAACCAGAAACTGTAAGTGAATAACAAATTTAGGTACATTTTACCGAAATTAATTGATATCTAAAACCAACAAACGAATAAAATACTGGCTTAGAGCTATTTTAATTCATCGATTAAAACTAAATTTAGGCATGCAATGGTCATCATACAGATATTGAAAAGAAAAATTGAGAAACACAAGGACTCTGTTTGTATTTATTTATACATAGTTCACGTGTTGTCAGAAATAAAGAATGACACGGCACAACAATAACGCCTTTTTTTTTTTTTTTTTTACTAAGTGAATAAACGTAATGATAAACTTTTGACACGTTGTTAGCCTCCAACTTAGTCGCTTCGGTCACAAACCCCGGTACTGCGGCCCGCCATGCAGAAGAAAGGAAGTTTGTAGCGACTAGCGCCACTTTGCCCGGGGAGAAAAAACTAATTGGAGTCACTTCCCGTTGAATTCTAGAAGATTCCGGTCTAGGGATTATAAAGGAGGGAGAAAAGAGACATCTTGGCTTATTTGGCGACCGGCTCTCGGACAGTTCACTCACGAGCGAGTTTGTTAACCTTATTATATCTGTATCGAATTTAATTAGTGGTTGGCCTGCAGTGGCGTTTACCAAAGTAAATAACCCTGTGACCAATTCACTAAAAGTTAAACAAAGAACGGGGATTGTCCGGCCGCTTCCTCTTCGCTCCGGTCCCCGTCGAGACCTCAGGCATACTTGGACCCCGTACTGTCGAGTTCCTCCGCAAGATCGGAACGTCGGCGGCCCGTCTGAAGAAGGAGTGATGCGAGGTGGGTGTCGCCGCTGGCCATAGTCTGCGGGAATGCTTTTGCGATCTTGTCCGCGGGGCGCAGCCCCATAACCGCCGCGCCTTAGGCTCAGGGCCCAATCACCATTCTTCTGTGAAATTCACTTCCTTTTCCGTTTTCTTTTTTATATTTTCTTATTTTACACTCCATTCTCTCTTCTCAGTCTAAATTGCTTGATGATATCATAATTCTGCATGTTTCATACGTTCGTTACGTACGAAGGAAGGAGTTGTGAGACGCTATGTGTTTGTGTGAATGTATGTCTGTATTTGTGTGAGTGTACATTTATTATTTGCACAAAGTAGCGCCTTAATAAAATGGATTTATTCTTTCTACTCCAAGAAAGACAGTTGCAAGCTGTTTGAGAAAGGATGTGCAGATACAGATCAAGAGTCAGACAGGAACAGTGAGAAGAAATAATAGAAAAAGATAGAAGACGACAACAACAGAGATGTGAGGAAACAAATGAAGTAAAGAGGAAGCTAGATTAATACAACAGAAAAGAAAAGAAAAGAAAATATGCTTCAAAATAAACGTACTACATGAGAAGGTTTAAAAGTTTATGATCCATGCGCTATGTGGTTCTGGAAACCCTTTTACCCCATGTATGCAAAATGGATTTTACCAAAAACCTCCAGAGAGGAAACATTATTGAACCTAAATGGATATCCAGAGTACAGGAGGCGCAAGACGGGAACTGCAGTGCAAATTGGACGACATTCAGTAGATAACAGGAATGTTGTGCCATTTAATGCCTTTTTGCTTAAGAAATATTGTGCGCATATTAATGTTGAAGTTTGCTCTTCTGTAAAAAGCATCAAGTACATCTTTGAATATGTTTACAAGGAGCCTGATTGTGCATCTGTAGAAGTAGCCGATAATGTATTACCTAATGATGTTTAGAACCAACACAATCAAGATGAAATAAGAAATTATCTTGGTTTTGCAGGTATGTGTCTCTACCAGAAGCAGTGTGGCATCTTTTTGAATTTAAGCTTCATGGTACATCACATAGTGTACAGGCTAGCCATACACTTGGAGAACAAACAGTTTACTTTCAAAGAGGCAATGCTCAGATTGCGGTAGAAATGCAGGGACATTGAGACACGACCCTTACTGCCTGGTTCAAGCTAAATGAAGAAGACAAAAATGCAAGCAAATACCTATATGCAGAAATTCCAGAACACTATGTGTTCAATGATACCAACAGAAAATGGATGCCAAGAAGAAGGAACAATGATATCATTAGTAGAATGTACACAGTCAGCCCCAGAATTGTTGAAAAGTTTTATTTAAGAGTATTGCTACTTTACGTGGCAAGCACTTAGTGCTTTGAAGAACTACAAACAGTGGAGGGAGAAACATTTCCAACCTTCAAAGAAGCCTGCTTGCGACATGGTCTTATTGAAAATGATGATTATATAAGCCAAGTTCTGCAGGAAGCTGTTACCCACCACATGCCAACAAAACTTCATATGATGTTAGCTGCTCTGTGTATTTATTCTGTGCAATTACAGAATGCACATACAGAGTCAATAATTAAGGACTATTTGCATCAAGGAATGGATGGTCACCAAGCTGAAAACATGGCACTTGGTTACATTAACGCAATATTGATTGAAATTGGTACCAACTGCACAAGACTGGGCCAACCTCAGCCCAATGAGATGCTTCAACTTGATCCTCAAGTTGACATCAACCACTCTGATATTGGTTCTCTTACTGAAGAGAAACAAATGATTGCTGATGCTGTAATTGATGCTGTTCAACAGAGAAGAAAAGGTGAAACATTAGATTAAGCAATAATATCAGAGTAAGAGATCAGAGAGAGTTTGCGAAGTAGGCTGCTAGATCTTGGTAATGGAACAACACCTCCAATTGAAAGATTGAATGAAGATGATGTTGAAGTGCCTCTATTATCATTTATGTATCATTTATTGCACAAGCAATAAATGATACATAAGCATACAATACCCTGTGATGGAGATAAGCATCAGCCTGATGAGCCTCCAGGTGTGAGACAGATTTTAGACTTTAGAGTAAATTTACATCTTCCATTTCAGTTCTAGCTAGTGAATTTACTCTTTCATCATTTTATGTAACTTCATCCTAATTTGAAACTTTCTTTCCTCAGTTTTAATCCATCATGGAACACCATGTAATGAAAAATAAACGGACAACACTTGAAAGAATAGAGAAATTTATTTCTCCTATTTACTTTACTGATGTCAACCTATATGGAAGGTAAGACTCTCTTAAATTCCACATAAGAACTCCCTATTAAGGGTCCAAGAGGTGGAAATGCTTGCTGTCTGTGTTGCCCAATGTATCTTTTGATTTCTTATGATAATGTTGTAAGTACTTTAGTTGTGTGTAAAAGCTTCCCTGTTAGTTGTGATGGTTGACCAAGTGTTAATGACAGTGTGCTATTGTTCTCATACTGCTGTGACTCAGCTGTGCATAAACCATTTAGGGGTTTGGGAATTATGGATATGGTTGTATGGGAGATATAAAGACTTGTGTGTAAGAAAGAGTTTTACTTATGAATTTATCTCAGATGAGTCTAGATGACACAACATTTGCCACCAAGTTTATTCTACATAGGACTGGTGTTCTTTTGTCTAGTTATCTCATTTGTAAACAAAACAATTACAACTCCTATTCAGAGGAAGCTTTATCTCTGATATACTTAAAGACACTGAAACCTGAGTCAGTCAGTAACCTATGGATCCATAACTTTATATTTTGCAATTAAAACATATTGAACAATGTTAATAAAAAAAAGACTATATACTATTGAACTATATTTTATCATGAACATGTCATAGAGAACCATCTATGTTCGTGTGGAAACTTCCCAGAAACTCTATAGTACTATTTGTTTCAATGTAGAAACTATCAGTCTGAGAGAGAGGACACCTTGAAGCTGATCATTAAAAAACTACTAAGATTGGAGATACAATATATCGTCAAAGATCTACCAACTATAAACAAGACATTTCAGTATATGGATACTATAAAAAGATTCAACAACAGAAACATTACCAGCTTAAGAGAGAGGACATCTTAAAGCTGATCATTTAAAAAAAACTACCAAGATTGGAGATTCAATATATTGTTAAAGATATACCAAATATAAACAAAATCTTTGAGTACAAGGAGGCAACGAAAATATTCAACAGACATTTTTAGCTGCTTTATAGCAACCCTTGTTTTCAACATATTTTATCTTCTTTTTTTTTTTTTTTTTTTCTTTCTATGTCTTTTGACTCCCATTGGCCTTATCTATTTTTACCTCTCTGTCTATCTTCTTTTTGCTTCTTAACTGAAAGAGGAACACAATACCTCCCCTAGTCAGTCACAGCTATCCAACTCTATATTATTGATTAAATAAATAAAATATCTTGTAGGCTTTACCCAGACACAGCAGCTGTGCATGACATATCTCACTTTGCAGCCCCAGAACGAATTAAAGTGGATGATGCCATGGAGGGAAATTATGAGCCAGTCAATGTAGGAGAAAGTTTTGGACCAGTGTAAGTTATAAATATATTTTTTATTCCTAAATCTCGCAATCCCTCAATCCATACTCTATATTACAGTGGTCACTACTACTGTATTACAGTGGTCACACTACTGTATTACAGTGGTCACTACTGTATTACAGTGGTCACTACTGTATTACAGTGGTCACTACTCCTGTATTACAGTGGTCACTACTATTGTATTACAGTGGTCACTACTGTATTACAGAGGTCACTACTGTATTACAGTGGTCACTACTACTGTATTACAGTGGTCACTACTACTGTATTACAGTGGTCACTACTGTATTACAGTGGTTACACTACTACTGTATTACAGTGGTCACACTACTGTATTACAGTGGTCACACTACTGTATTACAGTGGTCACACTACTGTATTACAGTGGTCACTACTGTATTACAGTGGTCACTACTATTGTATTACAGTGGTCACTACTGTATTACAGTGGTCACTACTGTATTACAGTGGTCACTACTACTGTATTACAGTGGTCACTACTGTATTACAGTGGTCACTACTGTATTACAGTGGTTACACTACTACTGTATTACAGTGGTCACTACATACACACACATATATATACTTACATAATTCAATACCCATTCATACAATACGATTATTTATTATGGAGATTGGAAAATTTATATGGTAGAAAAGAACTTTGAAGTTGAAATATATTACATGCTTGGTATGGATGACCTCTGACTTACGTGATGGGGTAAACAAGTGGAATATAAATCGATTGAGTAAAAGTGGACCTATATATATATATATATTGTTGAACTTTTAGATTTTTATGACAGTTTAACCCTTTAGAATTCTCTCACCTCTTTCTGTTCAAACAGGCCGTAACCGGCTGCTCATACTTATGTTAAGGTATTGTTCTCAAAATGAATATCAAAATCTCGTAGATTCAATATTATGTGAGGTAAAATGTTTACTGTCAAAATATAATAGTAAATGTAAAGTTATGTGAATGCTAAAGGGTAAAGTTATAAGCAACTTCTCTTCAATATTTAAATTTTTTTTATTTAGTTGGAGAATTGCTAATTATTCTTCAGAACTTTGATAAATTTTGGTACAATAGTTAACGGCTTCTTCAGACTGGCTTAGTGTTCTGTTATAGTCTTTGTCCGTTCCAATTCTCATTGCTGAAGGTCAGCGACTATGGTCATTTGTACCAATACTTATCTATATAATGCTGTATGTCCATGATTCTCATCAAGATAAAAGTGACATCGCTGGTCGTGAATCTTCATTTGAACATTACTCAGAAGTTGGCTACCAATCTATTGCTCATCAACCTCCATCACAAGGATGAAGCCTTTGGCCACTTGAACGGTTGTCACCAAGGTGACTAAGGAGTCTCATCTACTCCAGTTTTGAAAACAGTGATCCTTCTAGACAGACTGCCACCCAAGGCTAACGAGCTCTGTTTACTCATTTCTTTTTTTTACACACTATTGGATAGCCATTGGCTCTCCTGATTTCCTTTGCCCCAAGACAGGTTTTTGTTTTTCATCACACATGGTGTCGAAAAATCACCTTCCACACCAAGCAAGCTTGGTTGGGTTGTCGGTTTAGACCAAACATATAGTAAATATTCTTCATTATTTGAAATAATAAGGGCGGTGAATTGGCAGTATCAGTAGAGAGTCGGACACCATGCTTTGAAGCATAGAGTTACGTCCCTTTATGATCTGAGTTCAAATCCCGCGGAGGTTAACTTTGCCTTTCATCCTTACGGGGTCGATAAAATAAAGTACCAGTAATGCACTGGAATAATTGCTGGCCTTGTGCTAAAAGTAGAAACAATTATTTGAAATAATTGTCCTCAGCAACTTCAAAATATGCAACTCTTCCTGACTCTTCAAATCATATCCTGAACAGCTTCTACCAGCTTTTCTTTCTTTCCCACATCTAAACCAAATCTCTAATTAGATGTTACTATCTCTTGCTCCATTTCAGTTGGTCTACTCATTGGTTTCGTCTAACTATTACCATTCCTGATACTTGGGTTAATGAGGCTGTCTACTTATTATGGAGATCAGAATCTGAAGCCATGGTTTGGCACAATAAACATCCAATGCAGGTAATTATTAAGTACTAATTACATATATTGTTTTCATTTGTAATTTATTATTATTATCATATAGGGTGGTGGATTGGCAGTATCGGGAGAGGGTCTGACGCCATGCTTTGCAGCAAAGAGTTACGGCCCTTTATGGTCTGAGTTCAAATCCCAACTAGATTAACTTTGCCTTTCATCCTTATGGGGTCTATAAAATAAAGCACCAGTAATACACTGGGATAATTTCTGGCCTTGTGCCAAAAGTAGAAACAATTATATCATTGGCAGCATCGGTAGAGCATTGAACAACATCCTTTGCAGCCTATCATAATGGTCCTTCACATTCTGAGTTCAAATCCCACCAAGATTAGCTTTGCCTTTCATTCTTAAGGGTTGATAAAATAAAGCACCAGGGTTCATTTAATCAACTTTACCCTTCTCCTCAAATTTCTGGCCTTGTGCCAAATGTAGAAACAATTATTATAATTGGCAGAATTGTTAGCAAGTTGTACAAAATGCTTTGCATTATGAATTCAAAGGCGGTGGGTTGGCAGTATCGGTAGAGGGTCGGACGCCATGCTTTCTAGCATAGTTACGTCCCTTAACGATCTCAGTTCAAATCCCGCCGAGGTTGACTTTGCCTTTCATCCTTACAGGGTCGAATTGTTAGTGCGTCAGACAAGTGATTTGTAGTATTTCTTAATGTGATAAATATTTGTTTGCCAGGGACTCAGTGATGAACACAACCGGATTGAATATTTAATAACCAGCCAAGCTACAAAGGACAACCTTCAGTAAGATTCCTACTTTCCATTTTACACAAATATGACTTTGGCAGGATGAATTTTGCCTTTCATCTTTCCGGGGTTAATAAAATAAAATACTGGGGTCGATATATTCGATATATTCGACTTTCCCCTCCCCTAAAATTGCTGGCCTTGTGTCTATATTAGAAACTATTATTATGACTACAATTATCATTTCCATATAGGGAGCTAGTCTCAGCAAAGCCGTTCTCTTTTCCACTATCTCTCCCTTTCAATAACTATTCTTGTCCAGAGAATATTTCCAATATCGTATCACTAATTGATTTGCCTTGTTGAGCAAAGGTAGTTAATGCTAGAGTTTTGTAAATTCCACCTCAAGATGAATATTGTGTTTTCAAATCAGCAGCACTGCAAGCATAGTGAGGTATTTCAGCCCCCTTTCTAACAACAGTGTGTTGTTGTGGACACTAAGGCATGGCCATCTCAACATGGGCAGACCTCACAGAACCTGCATCAAACAGCTATGTGAGGATGTTGAGTACAATCTGGAGGACAAAGCTGGGTGGAGAAGGAGAGTCATGACAATCAATGTAAACAGCTTGTCAAGATGATTATTATTATTACTATTGGATTGTTTTATTTGGTTCTGTTATGTTTCTCTGTTGCCCTGTTCAGGCTTTGAACCTAGGGCAAGAGAAATTTTCATTGTAGAGAGAGCTCATCTGAGAATGTGTGTTGTTCCTTGAAGCCCAATCCTCTGTTACTCATATTTGCAGGGAAGGACGCCAAAGTGTAGGTCTGATAATTTTGGTATTAAACCTAGTGCTGCTATTACCACTGAGCTAGCGTTTGTGGTTATTCTACACATGTGGTTGATCTCTATTTCTAGGTCTTTTTACTTTGACAGTTTTTCCATTGTTTTTAAAAATGTATTCTTGTCAGCTGTGCAGCAATATCTATTAGGCTACATGTCCAATCTGTTTTGTTTTTTATTATGATATCTAGTCTGTTGGCAGCAATTTCTCAGTTATCAAAAGGCATATCCCATAGAATAGATATATTGTCATTTTCCATAACTATTTTTGGTTGATGTTCATACTATTTGTCGGAGGTTTAGACGTAATGAGATTGGCAGAGCTTCCAGTGCACATATTTGGCAATGTAGTTGTGTCTTAATATATAATGTTTTTGCCAGGTTTGAACACCTGGAGATAACATGGTCTATCGTTTCTTTGTATTTAGTGCATACTCTGCATAGTTTCATCTTTCTCTATTCTGTGTCTATAGGCCCAAGTGTTTAAAGATTGGTCTTGTGCAGCAACTAAGAGTCCACCAGTCTCTGCACGTCTGAGCCAGGCTAGTGTCCTATACTGATCAATATTATTGTCAGAAAGACATTCTGGGAATCTACCATGTCATGGTTTGCCTTCCATTCACAGTTTAGTTCCTTTGTTTGAAGTTTCTTTTCTTTGATCTTCATTTGTCTAAATTTGCTTGCTTCTTTTGTTATTGATTGTAGTATTTATTCCATTCATATTTGAGTACAAGCTTGAGAAGTTCATCTTGACTGTAATGAAGGTAGTTATCCAATCCAATGGTTGCAGTTTTGTATGCAGCTTCCAGTTGTAGAAGCCCTTGTCTGCCTTCACTCCTTGAGATATACAGTCTATGTACATCGGCTTTAGGGTGTTGCATTTTCTCAGTTTTCAATGGCATTTTGGTGCATTTTTCAGTTATCAGTAGCTTTCTGGTGCATTTTCTCAGTTATTATTATTATATAATGGTAGTACCAGTAGAGGGTTGGATGCCATGCTTTTTAGCATAGTTACGTCCCTTTACGGTCTGAGCTCAAATCCCGTCGAGGTTAACTTTGCCTTTTATCCTTATGGGGTCGATAAAATAAAGTACCAGGAATGTACTGGGTAATTTCTGGCCTTGTGCCAAATGTAGAAACAATTATTATATAAAATTTATAAACCACCTTCAAGCGTTGTTTGATGTTTGTTGTAGTATTCATGAGAAGCAGGAGGATGATGTCAATTGCCATATGTATTATCTCATAGAATCAAATTTCTTGTGTAAATTGTATTTAGTTTGCATTGACTATTCTACATATGCATTAAAGAACACCTCGACACACATGCATCCTCATTCATAAAACACAGACAAATTCAGAAACACCAACAAAAACATAGCAGTCAATATTGAAGCCAGAGAGATAAATGTGGGCAATTTAAGAATAAAGGAAGCCTTGCTTATACGTAGACTCATCTCACAAATTAAAAACAGAATGGAACTTAGCACACAATACTTGACATAAAAGGACACACCCATATGCACACACACACACACAACCTAAACACAATTTACATAAGAAATTTGATTCCATGAAATTGTACATCTGGTAATTGTACAATCTCATGGAATCAAATGAATGCGAATTCATGGAATCTGCTTCTCAGGTATACTACAACAAACATCAAACAACACTTGAAAGCGGTTTATAAATTTAAAATTTAAATCTAATTTCAAAGTAAATAGACCGGAACGTTTTTCTCTGAGAGTTCCCTATAATCTGACGAATAGAAACTTAAGTCCCGAAATATTAGGATGAAAAACGAAAACAAAAAACAAAGATTACCATGTAACTAACTTTTTCATTGCATTCATCTTACCGTCCATTTTGCCTTGTTTTAGCCTTTTTACATATATCGATTTCCACATTATATATATTATTATTTGGCAGTATTGGTAGAGGGTCGGACGCCATGCTTTGACGCATAGTTACGGCCCTTGCCATTCTGAGTTCAAATCCCGCCGAGGTTAACTTTGCCTTTCATCCTTACGGGGTCAATAAAATAAAGTACCAGTAATACACTGGGTAATTGCTGGCCTTGTGCCTAACGTAGAAACAATTATTATTATTATTTGGCATAGAGTTGCAGCCCTTTACGATCTGAGTTTAAATCCCGCTGAGGTTAGTTTTGCCTTTCATCCTTACTAGGTCGATAAAATAAAGTACCAGTAAGCAAGAAATATATATTTTATTATTTATTTAAAAAATCTTTAAATAAATAATAAAATATATTTAATCAACAGCCACAAAATTTAGGAGCTAAATTATTTAATATTCACTCGTTATTTATTCAAAGTAATCCCAACTTATTTTACTAATGGGATAAAAAATTATAAACCGTACAGTCCTGCACTCCTTACTTTATTATAGCTTAGATTACAATTGCAGTAGATTGGCAGAATCATAAGAGCATTGGCGTTTGTTTTTGCTATTTGTATTTTGAGTTCAAATCCAGCTGAGGTCAACTTTGGTTTTTGTCCTAAATTGAAATATAATCATAACCGTTTCTATTTTTGGCACAAGGCCAGCAATTTAAAGAGAAGGAGAAAGTCAATTAAATCAATCCCAGTGTATTACTGGTACTTTATTTTATTGACCTCGTAAGGATGAAAGGCAAAACTAACCTCCGTGGGATTTGAACTCAGAATGTAAAGGGCTGTAACTATATGCCGCAAAGCATGTTGTCTAATGCTTTACTGATACTGCCAATCCAAATCACAAATGTTACCTATATATTTACTATTCCTTTGCTATATTTCTCTCATCTCCTCAGACATGTGTTGTATATAGAGATGGCATGCAACACACTCTTTGGTGCTGGAAATGGTCTAATTAATCCTCCTGATGAAAATCGTAAATTTACTTTAAATAAAGTGGAAATTGTCACCCGTAATGAACTTGTTTATCATCTTCTTCGTGACTTCGACATTCTCTATGGAATGGCAAAGGTAAGTTCTATGCTAAGTCTCTCTAGAGTGAATTTCTACAATGTATTATATGTGAGTCTATTCATATGTAAACAAACATGTAGACTTCTTAAATTTTCACAATATACCACATGTGAGTTTATTCACATGTAACTAAGCATGTAGACTTCTTATACTCTTGCCATATGTAATAAGTGACTCCCTTTATACAGAGATTTTCTCTCAGCTTATGCTGTTATTCATGCATACTAACATTACACATTACAACCTGATGTTGGGTGTAAGAGAGAAAACTGTACTGGTATGGGCATGTGATGCATATGGAACAGGACAACTGTATAAAGAAGTGCAGAGAAATCTCAATGGATGGGAGTTGTGGAAGAGGTACGCTCGGGGAAAATGGTGTGAAATAGTGAAGACCAACCTTAGGAAGCTGAATCTCACAACAAGTGTTTTCCAACACAGCATCCCTCCACACAGTTCTTCGCCATCTCTTCTGTGAACTCCAGCAATTTAAGATCAGCTCTCCCTGCAACTTCCTTCCACTGGGATTTCATGGTACTTCTGGAGCAGTAATATATATCCTTTGTAATTAAATGTATTTTCCTTCGGCAGAAGAAAAATATTACGGAAGTAAATTGGCTGAAGTGTGAGCCAATCAAAACCTTCGGCGTAGCGATACAAGTAACTGGACTACTTAGACCAGAGAACAGAAGTTAAGACAGAAGACCAGTCTCCAGATAAATCTGTTATCGTCAAAACGTTGATTCTTCGATACGCCATATCCTGTCGTATCTCACACATGGAAATACAGGCAAAATGACTTTCACAGTGTGAAGCAAGAATAAATGAAGTACATACTTGTAATGGAGTTTGTCTATTTAATGCCTTCTGATCTCACGACTTACATTCTTCATTATAAATGGTGACCTTCGACTTGAACGAACACGCAACAAATCATATTTGCAAACCGACAAGAAACAAACAAGCATTTTTGTACAACAAATATAAAAGAAAGAAAGAACGCTGTCACAAAGAAGAAAAAAACTGAACGTTTTATTGTTTAGAACAATTATTTCATTATCATTATATTTATCATTTGCCTGCATGCACAAACACATTTTGTATCAACATGTATTACATTGAAATGCATTATTAACAACAAAAAAAAAAAAAAAAATTATCGGTAAATTATTCCATCGTGCGTTATAATTTTTTTTTTTTTCACTGCGTCTCAAGATTTGTATTTTGCACATAAATCCTCCTGGATTCTGATTGGGTGACGCAATCTTCAAAAATTTGCCTGTATTCCGAAGCGTTACGAATGGCCATTATACGTCATCTGCATTTGTTTGCCAGCCAATTTGATTTAAAGGCAACGCCTTTCTGAAAAATATAAGAAAAAATTTTTTTTTATTCTTAACATTTTCCTCTCTGCCGCCCGGTGTTCAGGCGATTTTAGCGCCTATGATGGAGACTACCACAGTCGACCAGCTAGCGGCTTCAGCCGACAAAATTATAAGTTTCACTGGAAACCCTGCCTCCTACGTTGCACCTCAGCCACTGGCTGTGGTCTCTTCGTTCTCCCCAGCAGCTGCCATCCACACCGATCACTCACTTGCGTCTGTGGCAATACTTCAAGCCTAGAGCAACTCACCAAAGAGGTGAGAAAATTGAGTACCTCCAGGGCTCAATCGCCCAGACGTCGCTTCCAGAGCCGTTCGTCCTCGCCACGCCATCCCCACACAAGCAAGCCAGGACTGTGCTACTACCACAGCCGTTTTGGCGCGGCGTCACGCTCTTGTAAACAATACTGAGCACGGCACAGTCTCCTCTGACGCTCCCAAATAATCGTGCGTTCTTTATAACTGACACGTTTTCCCAAGCTTGATGTCTAGTGGATACAGGCGCTGCTTGCAGCATATGGCCGCTAAAACTTCTCAAAGAGAAGCCGCCAGTTTCATCCATTTCTCTGCAAGCCGTAAATCATTCTCCTATCTCCACGTATGGTCAAATTTCTCGTTCTTTGAACCTGGAATTGCGAAGAGACTTCACATGGGTTTTCACGGTCGCTGATTTGCCTTACCCTATTCTAGGCTCGGATTTTCTGCACCACTATAACCTCTTAGTGGATATGTGCAGACACCGGTTGTTGGATGCTAATACGGAACCCTCCGTTCCGGGTTTGAGATCTACTGTCTCATCCATCAGCCCGGTATTCTTCATCGCCGCTTCAGAGGACCCTTTCCAGTCACTTCTAAATTCCTTCCCGGAATTGTCAAATTTGAATTTTGTGGTGAGCCAGCCTACTCCCTCCACAAAACATTATATCGAAACTTCTGGCGCTCCTGTATTTTCTCGCCCTCGCCGCCTCCCTGCAGAGAAATTGAAAGCAGCAAAGGCTGAATTTAACCACATGCTACAGCTGGGGATCATACGCCCATCCTCAAGTCCGTGAGCCGCTCCTTTGCATTTGGTTCCGAAGCGTTCCGGTGATTGGCGTCCCACTGGGGACTTTCGCCGGTTAAACGCGATGACGGTACCCGATCCCACACATACAAGATTTCGCGTCTTCGCTTCATGGATGTAAGACATTCTCCAAATTGGATTTGGTCAAGGCTTACCATCAGATTCCAATGAACCCAGCATTATACCTAAAACTGCCATAACAACTCCTTTCGGAGCGTTCGAATTTCTGACTATGCCTTTCGGTTTGCAAAATGCAGCCAGTACTTTCCAACGTTTCATGGCTGAAGTTGTGCGCGATTTGGACTTCGTGTATAACTACATTGATGACATTCTCGTGGAAAGTGCCTCACCCGAGGAACATGTCACTCACCTCCAACTACTGTTTGAGCGGTTTCAGCAGTATCAGGTGTGAATCAACCCGGCGAAATGTGTTTTCGGTGCGTCTTCACTTGTCTTCTTGGGCCACGTTATCAGCCCTGAGGGAATCTCACCACTGCCTGACAAAGTGAAACCTCTGCAAGACCTTCACCCACCCACTTCACTTCGACAGCTATGACATTTCCTTGGTCTGCTGAACTACTACAGGCGTTTTATCCCACACTGTGCGGATCTCCTGTCTCCTTTATCCGACCTGTTACATAACAGGAAAAGGAAAAATGAATCCATCACACTGGACACGAGTCAGCTAAAAGCCTTCAACGAAGTGAAGCAGAAACTTGCGGAGACATTGTTACTTGTACATCCTGTGTCTGGTGCCCAGTTTTCACTGGTCATTGATGCATCGGGCACAGCTGTAGGTGCAGTTTTGCAACAGCATCACCAACAACAACTACAACCTCTCGCGTACTTCTCGAGATTACTGAAACCGGCAGAGACACAATATAGCACGTTCGGCCATGAACTCCTGGCTATGTACCTGCAGTGAAACACTTTTGGCATTCACTGGAGGGTCGTCAATTTGCGATCTACACTGATCATCGTCCGCTTACGTTCGCACTGCGTTTTAAGCCGGATAAATATTCACCTCGCGAAACTCGTCATTTGGACTTCATTTTGCAATTTACCAGCGATATCCGACACATCTCCGGTGAGCAGAATGTGGCGGCAGATGTCTTGTCTCACCTCCCAATCAATTCCCTGTCATCACCTTCGGATATTGACCTTCAACGGATGGCCACAGAACAGCCACCCCTGGACACCTTGGATCTTTCGTCTCCTGAATTTGCAACTGGCAAATTTTCATATCAACCTGTGCCCACTTTGGACACACAGATTATTTGTGACACCTCGACGGATTCACCTCGTCCTCTAGTTCCAGCGACTCATCGTCGTGCAGTTTTCGAGACCTTGCACGGTCTAGCACACTCTGGAATATTGACCACAGTGAAGCTCATTTTGGCTAGATTCTTCTGGCCGAATATGAGGCGTGACATCACTGCCTGGACACGTTCCTGCTTGTCCTGCCAGAAGTCAAAGGTGCACAAACACATCTGCGCACCCCTCGGAACTTTCTGCACTCCAGACGCTCGGTTCAGTCATGTCCATATAGATCTCGTTGGACCATGGCCAGTCAGCCAAGGATTTACCTATCTCCTGACCTGTATTGATTGCTTCACACGTTGGCCTGAAGCTATTCCTTTAAGTGACATTTCGGCGGAATCTGTAGCGCGAGCTCTAGTATCGGTGTTGGATATGGTGTTACGGAGTTCCAACCACTGTCACCACGGACCGTGGTGGACAGTTTGAGTCCCATCTCTTCCGAGAACTTTCAAGGATCCTGGGAATTAAGTGCATCCGAACGACTAGCTATCATCCAGCTTCGAACGGAATGATAGAGCGCTTCCACCGCCAATTGAAAGCCGCATTGCGCGCTTATCCGGATCAACAGCAATGGAGCGAGTATGTACCAATTGTCCTTCTTGGCTGTCGTGCAGCTATCAAGGAGGATCTAGGATACTCCCCAGCTGAACTGGTTTACGGAGTACCTATATCTTTGCCGGGTCAGATGTTGACTCCAATGGATTTACCTGAAACAGATCCAGCTTTGTATGTGGACAGACTGCGATCTTATTTTGATAATCTTCCGCCTATGAACCCTCGGCAACATACAATAAAGTCTTCGGTCCCGAAAGACATTGCTTCGTGGACCCACGCCTTTCTACGGAAGGATGCTGTGAGAGCTCCTCTCACGTCGCTTTATACCAGTCCTTATCATGTGCTTGCACGCACAGATAAACTGTTCACTCTGGACATTGGTGGTAAAAAAGAGACTGTATCCATCGATAGGGTGAAACGGGCCTTTACAGACACTCTCACTCAAGAGCCCCATATTCCCCCTACATATACTCTGCATCAACCTACACCTACATATGTCACCACCACACATAGTGGTCGCCGAGTACATTGGCCCAAAAAGCTTTGCAAGACTCTATATATATGAACTATGCTATATAGAGTGTGGGTATGGTGTGGCGTGCGGTGGCTGGAAGCGGGGGAGTGCTCGACCGGAAGTGTGCTTGGCCAGAAGGACGCTCGACCGGAAGGACCAGCAACGGTGTGGACACGAGTTTTGGCAGCTCCCTGTGTTAAGCAGTTGGACGCACGTGGAAGAGGAGAGACCAGCAGTGGAATTTAGCGGCGCCTATGAAAAGCGGTAAGTGAGATAGCTTTTTCTAACCACATAGAGCAAGCTTTTTGAGTTCTTGTCCTCTCTTGTATTTATATTAAATGCATTAATTAATGTGAACTTTGGACTATTTCTGCTGCTCAGTTTTTTTTTATTTTCCTCTTTTTCTCTGAAGCAAAACGCAGACATTCCTGTGAAATGAATATTTAGTTTTCTGTGAATTGATATTGTTTATTATATATTTACTGTTATATATTTTTTTTTCTTTCTTGCAACTGCTACCCTTTTTTCTCTGTCAGCTTTAAGCCTAAGCAGGGGGTGATGTAGCAGTAATATATATCCTTTGTAATTAAATGTATTTTCCTTCGGCGGAAGAAAATGTTACGGAAGTAAATTGGCTGAGCCAATCAAAACCTTCGGCATAGCGATACAAGTAACTGGACTACTTAGACCAGAGATCGGAAGTTAAGACAGAAGACCAGTCTCCAGATAAATCTGCTCTCATCAAAACGTCGATTCTTCGACACGTCATATCCTGTCATATCTCACACATGGAAATACAGGCAAAATGACTTTCACAGTGTGAAGCAAGAATAAATGAAGTACATACTTGTAATGGAGTTTGTCTGTTTAATGCCTTCTGATCTAACGACTTACATTCTTCATTATACTTCTTCACTCAACAATCATCGTCAATATGCATCACATGTGCAGTTTCTTCTCCTGTCCATTACATCTGATTCTTCTTACACCCAGCTTTTCTCTCAGTTCAGCAATACTTTATTCATGCATTTCTCTCAAGCCTCTGCATTCACTGCCAATGTATCATTGCCCTGCAACATCAAACACAGGTATCATACAGCTGGCCTTTCTTTGAGAGAAATTTTTTGACACCAACAGGCCACTAAGCCTTCACACATGCACACACACATATATATATATATGTATATATATATGTGATATATGTGTGTGTGAATATACGAGGGCAATCCCAAAAGTAAGGTCTCCTTCCGATATTGCAACTTTTCCATTAAAATCCTGTGGATGGTGCTTCGGGAAACCTCCGGAACCAAAATGCAGAGAGCATCCAGAGTGATCCGCCGATCTTTATGCATGTTTTCCTCGGAAGGAGACCTTACTTTTGGGATTGCCCTCGTATATAATAACTGCGCGAAATTCGCACTTGGCGGTAGCGTTCAACGGGAGCTCCATTCTCAATGGCTGCCAAGCCAAGATTGAGCATCCCAGCAAAGCAAAGCATGCTTGTTTGGAAGTGAAGGAAACACCAATCACAACAGTGTTGCCAACAGCTGTACGAACAGTTTCTCTGCGTCCCCATCGCTTTGGAGACCTTACTGTTGGGATTACCCTCGTATATATTGTTGGGAAGTTAGATGTGTTGATATGATTAATAATCATGCAGATCAAATACATCCAAGTAAGATCCAAAAGATTGGAAAATAACTGGCATCACAGAGTATTAAAATGTATTCAAAGGAAAACCAAGTGCTTGCCAGGATTCAAAACATTTTTTTATTCTATGTACATTTCAGTAACGATGAAATAATTGATAGTTTTGTTTGATTAATTAGTTTCCCTCTTCACCTCATTAGGAATACTAGATGTAAAAATATCCCTTACAATGTGAAGGTGTGTGGCTTAGTGGTTAGAGAGTTGGATTCATAATCATGAAGTTGAGAGTTCAATTCTCAAACCGGGTGATGCGTTTTGTCCTTGAGAAAAACACTTTATTTTACATTGTTCTTTCTGCCAGTAGTTGGAACCAGTAAATAATATCAGCAATGAAAAGACCAATAGTTTGATTTGATGAGGTCCACCCCACTCAGCAAGCGAATGAAGTCTGGGATCTTGTCAATTGATCAGAGCGAGCAAGAGTGGAGATTAAAAATAAAAAGTGTAATAACAGCAAAAACAATGTCATCACATTTTAAACGGTTCAGAGAGTAATTATACACACACACACGTGTGTGTGTGTGTGTTATTGATAGATGTGAGAATAAGTTCACAATACCAAAGTTGAGCTTAAATATTTATTTTTATGCTATCTCCCCATATATATTTGAGTAATTCTTCTCTTTTAGTGTTTACCTGAAACAAGTGAAAGAGGGTATCAAGCTCTTTATACTGCAAATAATATGATTAATACCTGTCTAGAACACACAACTGAAGTATATAACAGGTAGGACATAGAAAGGTTTGGTTTACTCTACATTCACTCACTAATTCATACGTGGAAAAAATACTTGACCTCACTACTGTAACTGACATGACAAAATTACAGATCGTCATAAACATTACCATCACTGTTTAACATCTATCTTCAGTGCTTGCATGGGTTATACAGGTTGTCACATTCTAGGGCCATACAGGTCAGAATTCTGTGTCTTGTTTCTTCATGCCAACAACTTTATGGCATATACTAGGTGCATTTTATTGTAGCACCACCACTACCACCGGACAGGGTGGACTGGGTGCTTTTTACATTGGTGCTTTTAAGTTTGAGTTGGAGACATTTTACCATTTGCAGTACCACCACTAACAACTGAGGGGTGGGCGGACTGGGTGCTCGTGTAGGTATTGTTGTCTAGCCTCATAACAGTACTAATCCTGTTAAGCTGTAGTACAGTAGTTGTTGTCTAGCTCCATAACAGTACTAGTTCTGTTGACCTATAGTACAGTGGGTGTTGTCTAGCCCCATAACAGTACTAGTTCTGTTGACCTATAGTACAGTGGGTGTTGTGTAGCCTCATAATAGTACTAGTTCTGTTGACCTATAGTACAGTGGGTGTTGTGTCACTCTATAACAGTACTAGTTCTGTTGAAACGTGGCACAGTAGGTGTTGTTGAGTTGCACCAATTCTGTTGACCTCTGCTACCCAATTAATTGACTAAACAACTAAGTGTGACCCAACCATCTGTTATTCTATACATAGCATGCCTCCACATATCCAGAGCTCATACTGCACATTGCAACATTAATTCCAGTGGTTGTGAAGCATTCTAGAAATGTAAAAACGAAAATAGAAATCATATCTTATACATGATTTTGAAGAATGGAATATTTTTGAGAAAAGGAGAAAAACATTGAACTGCCTCTATAGGTGGAGTAAACAAGTAAATGTTGTGATCATGGAATGTTATAACTTGAGCAATCCTGTAGAGGAAAATGGGGTTCCTATCAAAGGATACCAACAATAAATGCTTAAAAAATGGAGAGAAAGCAGCTTGTTTCAATTCACAGAGCAGATGTTATGTGACCAAGCCAGAGCAATAAAAAAAAAAATGACTGGTTCTCTTTCATCCATGGCATGGATGAAAGAGAAGTAAATGAAAGAACTATTGTCAAAGGAACATAAATGGGGACTGAAGTTCGTGTTTAAAATGAAGTTAAGTGGTAGGAATAAGATACTAGCTATCAACACATGGGCTGTTGCGACCCTAAGGTATAGCGCTGGTGTGATAGTGGAGATGTGATGAACTTAAGGGGCTTGATAGAAAGACTAGGAAAATGAATACACTACTAGGGGCTCTACACTTCAAAGGTGATGTGGACAAGTTGTATCTATCACGACAGAGAGGAGGTGAGGCCTCATTAACTGTGAAATGTGTGTGAAGTCGGAGGAAAATAATCTGGTATGGTATGTAAAGAATTCAAAGAAGAGATTGATGGCAGGAGTAAGAAAGATGAAGGTCCTAAACAGTGATGAAGCAAAGGAAAAGGGAGAATTTAAACAAGACAGACAGAATGACACATTGAATAGATGGAAGAAAAAATGTATGGTCAATTCTTACGTGAAATGCCTGAGACAGTTGACAAAGATAAGAACTGGGAATGGACTTGGAAAAGTGACTTAAAAGTTGAAACTGCGGCCCTTATTTTTGCAGCCCAGGAACAGGCATTGAGAACAAACTATATCAAGTTCAATATTGACAAGTTAATGAATTCCCTACTTAGTAGACTGTGTGGTGAGAAAGGTGAAACAATAAACCATATTATTAGTGAATGTAAGATGCTTGCCCAGAAGGAGTACAAGAGAAGGCACGACAACATTGCCAGAAGTGAGAAAGTTGAGAAATACCAAGAGCTGAAGAGAGAAATGAGGAAGCTATGGAGAATCAGATGCGTAGAAGTGGTACTGATTGTGGTTAGCGCACTGGGAACAGTTAGTAGAAGGTGACATGCATGGCTTGAGAAGCTAGGAATTACCTTCAGGATGGGATTGTTACAAGGGGGGAATGCAAAGTTGATTAAACCAACCCCAGTGCATTACTGGTACTTTATTTTATAGACCCCATAAGTATGAAAGGCAAAGCTAACCTCGGTGGGTTTTGAATTCAGAATGTAAAAGGTTCTAACTATATGTTGCAAACATGTTAACTGATGTTCTACCGATACTGCCAATCTTCCACCCTTACCATTATTAATAATAATGAAATAATCATTTTGTTTTTTTAGTGCCATAAAGATATCGAAGAAGTTCTTTAATGAAAGAAATGGTGATAGCTTCCATACAATCCATGCTATTGGGCATTGTCACATTGATACTGGTAATGTGTTTATTTGTTATTGAACTATTTTTCATTTTCTTCTTCATCAACACCATTCTCGTTAATATCTTCACTATCATATCAATATTGTATCAATCACCTGCTTCGTTATTTAATCTTAAATTGTTGTATGATGTGTAGCTTCTTCCTTTCACCTACCATCACTTGTACATCATCATATGTTTATTTTCCGTGCTTGCACGTTAGATAGGCTGTCATATTACGAGACATGTCAGCTCAGGTGACCATGTCTTGCTTATATGGATCTGTATTTTGGCTTGGTTTCTGTGACTGGATGCCCTTGTAGAAGATCACGCCATCTAGCGTCGACTGTGAAGGTAGTCGATTAACTGCCCTTAGTTCTGACGTCAGTAACTGAGACAATAATACTTGGACAATGAGAGCTCGGAGACAATAGACGTGCTATCTTCATGCAGTGATCCAAAGGATGACATCACACCATGCGGCAGTATATGATGACTTAAATATATCCCAACCTAGGAGCACTAATGTATTTGTATATATTCTGTAATTGCTCCTATATAAAAAATATTTTTATAACATAAAATTGAGGTATGTTCTTTCTTCCTTGTTTGACTATGTGCCAGTAAACAATAACCAATTAGACGGGATGACTGACGACCATCGCCCGCCTAAAGTGGTGACCCTCGATGATTAAATATGAAAACGCAGCCTGCTTAATTTCGCCATTCGTTTTAAATTGAAAATTGTTCGTGTTATACAAAAAAAAAAAAGAAAATTTGTTTTTTTCAACATGGCTGACTGGCCAGCTAACATTCCCGTACATTGTCTTTCTTCTTCAAATGCAGCCATCTGATTGGCTTAGCCTCGTCATGCGACCATATTCTTGTTTTGGAAAAGAAATGCGACGCCATCTTGTTTGATAATGTCTAACTTGTTCCACAGATTCTACCTTTTGGATTTTTGCTGCTATTTCTTGTACTGTGACTCAATTTGTTTTGCTTGCGGCAATTTTATGGATGTTTAGGGAAAATTGTGCTGTTTTCCCATCGTTTTGAACATTACTTACTTTTATTCGTCCATGTGAATTGACGATGAGTGGTCCTGGTCTGCCTGCGTTCTCAGGTGATACTAAACTCTGGTTTGCGCAGCTCGAGCTTATTTTGCTGCCAATGAAGTAAAAGCCGAGAAAAAGCTCAACTTTTTGATAAGTGGTATTCCTTCTTCACTCGCTATAACAGTGAAAGATTTGATTACGAACCCGTCGGCCAGTATTTCCTATGATTCGTTGCGGGAAGAAATTCTTCGAAGGAACAGTCGTTCTGCTGAGAGCACATTTCGTTCATTGTTGGAGGATGAGTGTCTAGGTGATAGGTCGCCGTCCGAATTTTTGCACCACATTAGGGACCTCAGTGAATCGCCTGAACAGGATAATTCCTTTATTAAAAAAATTATTTTTCTCTCGCCTGCCAAACAACATCCAAATTATTTTGGCAAATATAATGGACACCAGCTCTTTGGAGCAAATTGCTGCCTCCGCGGATCGAATCGTTGAATTTTCTAAAAAGACTACCGCCTCGGACTCGCGGATCGCTTCCTCTCATTTGAACCAGCCCGCCTCGACACACGAGGATGCCATGTTGAAGGCTATTGACGCTTTGACGCAGCAAGTCGCTCGATTATGCAGGGAGAATAGGCCGTATTCCTGGCGGCCTAGGAGTCGTTCGCGTTCTTTCGCAACTCCACGTCGACGTACTACTTCGCCTGCCAGCAACCCATCATTGTGCTGGTATCATGCTACCTTTGCAGATAAGGCAAATCATTGCCAGCCTCCGTGTAATTATTCGGCTGCAGGAAATGTGGACCAGTGTCACTAAAGGCGGCTAGTGAACTCTGCAAGACAAAACGGAACCGCCATTTCTTCATTGAGGAATTCCTGTCTCTGGAAGAGCCTTCCTAGTGGACACAGGAGCATTGTGCAGTATTTGGCCTGTTAATACTATGACAGTAACTCCTCCTGAGTCATTGATCGAATTTCAAGCTGTCAACCAGTCAACATTCAGAACTTTTGGACAGATCTCGCTTCCTCTTAAGTTCCGAAATCTTCGTCGGGATTTCAAATGGGTGTTCACTGTTGCTGATCTGCCATACCCGATTTTGGGTGCAGACTTCCTGCACCATTTTTCTTTGATGGTGGACGTTCGTCACCAACGCATGATTGACGATATTACTGGTTTTTCTCTTTGTGGCAGGACGGCGGAATTTTCTACAGTTAGCCCGACTTTCTCTATTGCTAACTCTGGAATCTCATATCATGGACTGTTGGAATCGTTCCCGCAACTGACTCATGAAATTTTAAGAGTCACTGACCTTCCACGAACCCGTGGGCATCTCCATTACATATGATGCCAAAATCTTCTGGCGATTGGAGACCCACTGGAGATTATAGAAGATTGAACTCGATGACCGTACCGGATCGGTATCCTATCCCTCATTTGCAGGATTTTGCATCCTCGTTGCAAGGTTGCAATATTTTTTCGAAGCTCGATTTGCTACAAGCCTATAACCAAATTCCTGTCAACAGAGACGACATCCCGAAAATGGCTATAACTACGCCATTTGGATCTTTCGAATTTCTCACCATACCTTTCGGGTTAAGGAATGCTGCTAGCACCTTCCAGTGTTTTATGGATGAGGTCACTCGCGGCCTCGAGTTTGTATACACCTACATTGATGACCTCCTTGTTGCGAGCTCTTCTCCAGAGCAGCATTTGCGCCATCTGGAACTTCTATTTTGTCGTTTGAAGAATTACAATGTTTTGGGTCACGTCATTGATACTGACGGCATTCGACCTATTCCTGAGAGAGTTAAAGCTATAGAGGATTTGTCTCCACCAACCTCACTTCGTCAGTTGCGCCAATTCTTGGGGCTGATTAATTTTTATAGGCGGTTTGTGCCTAATTGTGCTAAGTTACTCTTCTCTTTCGCGGAAATTTTGAAAAATTGTTGAAAGAAAAATAGGGACATTTCTTTGTCGATTAACTGCCCTTAGTTCTGACGTCAGTAGCTGAGACAATAACACTTGGACAATGAGAGCTCGGAGACAATAGACGTGCTATCTCTATCGTACTATCTTCATGCAGTGATCCAAAGGATGACATCACACCATGCGGCAGTATATGATGACTTAAATATATCCCAACCTAGGAGCACTAATGTATTTGTATATATTCTGTAATTGCTCCTATATAAAAAATGTTTTTATAACATAAAATTGAGGTATGTTCTTTCTTCCTTGTTTGACTATGTGCCAGTAAACAATAACCAATTAGACGGGATGACTGATGACCATCGCCCGCCTAAACCCTTTCTAACACAAACCATGTTACTGGGTTGACTGGATGGTTTTTGTCGTGTCACCAGCACAACCACATTACAGTGTGGACTGGGTGCTTTTTATGGTGGCACCAAAATGACCACCTTAAAAAGTGGACTGGGTGCTTTTTATGGTGGCACCAAAATGACCACCTTAAAAAGTGGACTGAGTGTTTTTTGTTGTCACTAGCATGACCACCTTACAGAGTAGATTGGGTAATTTTATTGTGGCACCAAAATGACCATCTATCAGGGTAGACTGGGTGCTTTTTGTCATGACACCAGCACAACCACATTACAGTGTGGACTGGGTGCTTTTTATTGTGGAACCAAAACAACCATCTAACTGGGTGGATTGGGTGCTTTTTGTCATGTCACCAGTATGACCACCTAACAGGTTGATCTGGGTGCTATTTATTGTGGCACCAAACTGACCATCTCACATTATGATTAATTAATATCTCCACTGAGTGTGGTGAATTGGCAAATTCATTAATAATCAAATAAAAAATGTTTTTCAGTATTTTCACCAGCTCTTTATGTTCTGACTTCAAATCCAACTGAGGTAAACTTTGCCTTTCATCTGGATTGATAAAATAAAGTACCAGTAAAGTACTGGGGTTAATATAATTGACTTTCCCCTCCCCACAAATAAAGAGCCCATTACTAGGACAGAAGTTTAATAAGGGCTCTCCATTTGTATTTAGATTGGGATTTCTGTTCCTTCCAATCACTCCTTTCCATATCAAGTAGTCAGTGCCAACATGTGTATTGAAGTGTCCCATTAGACTATATGGCTCAATCATAACTACATCTAATGCTGCAGTGACTTCATCAATGAAGGATCTGTATTCAGACTTTCTGTTTGGCCCATAAACTTGCACTACTCACTAAGACCTTTCTTTCAGCTAAAGCTTCAAGAGGCAAATCCTCCCTCTCCATGGGATCCAGTTCATAACACATTCTGACAGCCAGGCACTTGTGAGTATCACCACTCCCACTTGTGCAGTCATTTCTGGCACCACACCTGAATAGTGGGGTTTCCAACCTCCATCCAAATCTACAGTAGCAGAGCCTCAAAACTTTGAAGAAACCCCGACTATATCTAGCCGGTAGCATCTGTCCTCTTCCATTAGTTCCTGTTCCTTGCATGTAAGGTTGTAACGTTCTAGCTACCAATTGTCAAAATTTGCTCTCTTCCAGACCCTCTCTGGCATCTTGGTATACTTATCGTTTATGCTTCCATCCTACACCCACCAGGACAGGTCGCAACCCCATCGCCAGTTCTTGCAGCATTGGGTGGAGACTGTAATATATTTTTCAAACAGGCCCTATACCCAAGGTCTGAACATGTCCCTTGTTATTTCACACAAAGGATGATGCAGTATGGCTGTCTTTATAGTTTCTGACTATATTGCACTGTTTTGGTGGTCTCGTTCATGCCAGTCACCAATTTGGTCTTTTTCTCAGACCTGTGAAGACTAGCCTTTTTTAGAAGTGGCCTTTACTCACTTCTACATAGCTACATCTCTGAGTTGTGAAAGTTTTTTTGTTCCATCTTCTACTGTTGGTCCGAGGTTGCTTATTCGTCCGACAGGATCCCGCTTATATCTCAACTAACCATCATATTTGGTGGCAGTGTCGCCATCCACCACTTGTGATCCATTCTCTAGCAAAACAACTCTGCCGAAGGTGGTGGATTGGCAGTATGAATAGAGTGTCAGACATACTTTGTGGCATATAGTTACAACCCTTTACATTCTGAGTTCAAATCCCACTGAGGTTAGCTTCATTTTTAAATCTTGAATTATTACATGAAGTTTAGCCTCTTCCTTTCACCTTCCATCACTTGTACATGTCTTACAGTAAGGTTTCTAATATCTTTTTCTTACATTTATCAAGTTTTTGACCATGTTTGTACAACTGAACTACTGAAAACATTGACAATATCATTTGCCTGTTTTACTGTATAATGACTGATGTGGTTGTGTTGGCTTTATCTGATATAAATATGGTATTATTGAAATATTACAGAACATCATAGGTAGTAAGGTTGTGTGCGTTTTAATTGGTGTATGTCTTTTGCTAATCATTGGACTATTTAGCTTTAGACAAATGTTAACACCAACAGATGGAAGGTTATTTTAATGTTGACTTGTTCTGTAAATTGTTATTGTTATTGTTCAAGAAGACCTGTAGTATAGAACTAGCTAATTCTTCTTCTTTTCATGCCACATTATGTCTGATGGTCAGCAAATATGTGATGAATAGTTATGACAACAACAAAACACACTATTAAAGGGAACAAAAAAAAAACGAAAACAGTGGAAATGAAAAGAAGTAAAAGAAAAAGAATCAAACAATGAAAGAAAGGGAAAAGAGGAGGGACAGACACTGTACCCTAGTCTGGGCGTACCCCACGGACAAAATAGCAAAGGCATTACTGCAGAGAATGGTCAGAGACACCCACTGCAACAGCCATCCTAACTCACAGGGCTCCCTCCTCAAGCAGGTTACCATCTTTCCAATTTTACAGTTCCAGGGACCAGTATGTGTGTATGTACATGTATGTATATTATTATTGTTCATCAACATATTTTTTCATATACAGATCACCACATGGAGGTGAAGTTACACTTAGCTAGGAACTTCTCTTTACCTATAATAATTATGATGTTTGTTTAATTGATAATATATGTATTTAATAATATAAACAACTTGGTTTGCTTTATTTCTTCTAATAGCATGGCTGTGGCCCTATGCTGAGACCATTCGGAAATGTGCTCGTAGTTGGTCAAGTACATTAAGACTTATGGAAAATTTCCCTAATTTCAAATTTGTTTGTTCTCAAGTAAGTTGCTTATTTATGTTTTTATTGATTTCAATTTTATTTTAAATGCTTATTTGTTTTTGTTTCTTTTTTCTTTATTTTAAATATTTTCTACATCAGTGTTTGTGTTTTGATTTATTTTCATGAATTATTTTTTAGTACAAGGATATTCTTGCGAACATTTAAACTAGATGGTGACATGACAAAAAGCGCCCAGTCCACACTGACAAGTGGTTGTTTTGGTGCCAAGAAACCAATCCACACTGTAAAGGTGTCATTTTAGTGCTGAACACCCAGTCCATATTGAGTGCTTTTTGTTGCAGCACCAAAACGACTACTTCACAGTATGGACTGGGTGTTCAGCACTAAAATGACACCTGTAAAGTGGTCATTTTGGTGCCACAACAAAAATGCCCAGTCCACACTGAAAAGTCGTCATTTTGGTGCTATGATAAAAAGCACCCAGTCCACACTATATATGTGGTTTACATTAGGAAGGGTATCCAACCATAAAAACCAAGCCACAAACAGTTCTGTATAAGCAAGTCATGGCCATCTGATCTGACTTGTCTCAATGGGACAACTCATGCTAGCGTGAAAAAATGGACATTAAATGGTGATGATGATGATGACTTATTTTTCGACCAAGTAGTTTGAAGCAGAGTGTCATCACAAATGGTTGACTTGATAAATTTTGCTTATCAATTAGACAGTTAACAGTTTGGCTCTTTCACTGTGTTTCTTGGCCAAAATATTCAACTTAATATGTCTTAGTCTTGCAGGTGTAAATATGTGTCCTCTGCAGTTATACATCACTACTGTAAATAGTATGGAACACCATGAAAAAAAAAGTATTTTGAATATATATTATTGAGTTTTGAGGCAGTTTTAGAAAGCTTTGATGCAATATAATAAATTTAAATGATTGGATGGCCAATCAATGCATATTTAGAATGTTAGTATCAGTGTATATATATTATTAAGAATGACAATAAATGCAGGTGAGTGTTGTGACATGGTTTTACTTCACAGAAGTCAAATAAATTAATAGAAATAATTTTTACCACATGTTGATGGTCAGTTGGTCACAACTCCCAGACTGGAGTGTGTAGAGAAGAGCAGAAATATTCTCTTAGTAAGGTTCAAGTGGTCCTTTCGGCTGGCGGTGCAGGAAGTGAGAGTTAATGCCTTGATGTTCTTAAATATATAGTCCCCAGGAGGACGCAACTCCATTTAGTGCATGGATCTGCCACTGGGAGTCGCGACCGTCACAAAGGGACGCAACTCCTATACGTATCTGCCACTGGGAGTCGCGACTGTCGCAAAGGGACGCAACTCCTATACGTGCTGAGTTACAGCCATAAGGGGCTGCTACAGTACCCTCCTCCAGATGATAGGTGAAAAGCTCGAAGGTAACTGTAGCGAACCCACAAGCATGGGCTCCCAGCACAGGCATGAAATATTAACGCAAAGGTACAGGCATGAAATAGTAACGAAAAGGTACATGTATACATAGTAATACAATAAAGAGAAAAACAAAAAAGGCTCCAGTGGCCAGTTCACATGAAAACACTTTGGCAGAGTTTTTGGGGCCAGTAGACTCTTCGACCGGAACGGGTCATGGTCTTGATTGTAGGTGAATGTGAAGCAGAAGGAGCAGGTGTATGCACAAGAGAGAAAGATTGGGGTATTTGTGGCTCGGGTGTATGAGCGTCATTGTATGCCCTTTTTAGTCTATCCACCGAAATTGTCTCTCTGGACCCCTTAATGTCTACAGTGAAACGTTTGTCAGTACGTGCTAACACACGGTAGGGTCCAGAGTACGGTTGTGTGAGGGGTGGAGTAACCGCATCGTTTCTGTCGAATACATGTGTCCACGAGGCAATATCCCTTGGGACTGCAGCTTTAATAGTTTGTTTCCTAGTATTCATGGGCAGTAAGTCCTGAAAATAGGAGCGCAAACGAGATACGTAGGAAACAGGGTCCTGTAAAGCAAGATCAACAGGGGCAAGCATTTTCCCAGGCAACGCTAAAGGAGCACCATACAGTAATTTGGCCAGGGAGAACCCAAGGTCCTCCTTTATTGATGACCGAATTCCTAACAACACAATAGGAAAGTACTTGCTCCAACGTTGAGAGTCGGGATAGGCACGAAGAGCGACCTTTAATTGGCAGTGGAATCGTTCCACCATTCCGTCCGAAGCAGGATGATAAGCTGTGGTCCGAATCCATTGAGCACCAATGATCTTTGTGAGCTCAGAGAAGAGATGAGACTCAAATTGTCTACCACGGTCTGTGGTGACTGTAGTTGGTACCCCAAAGCGGGTAATCCACCCTGATACCAGGGCAAGCGCTACAGTCTCAGCAGTAATATCTTTTAAGGAGATGGCTTCAGGCCATCGCGAAAACGATCGATACAGGTCAAGAGGTACGAATATCCACTACTGAATGGCCAAGGTCCAACGATATCAATGTGGATGTATTGAAACCGAGCATCTGGAGTACTGAAAGTACCAGGTGGAGTTCGGATGTGTCTGTGGAGTTTAGATCTCTGACACTGCGTACAGGAACGGCACCAGACAGTAATTTCTCGCCTCATATTGGGCCAGAAAAATCTAGCCGTTATAAGCTTTACCGTGGCAGAAATTCCTGGGTGAGAAATGCTGTGCAAAGCAAGGAACACAATTTGACAGTGAGTCTCAGGAACATATGGTCGTGGTGAATCCTTAGATACATCACACAGAATTTGCCTGTCGGTGGTCGACAAGGGCAGATATTTGAAGATGCAAATCGCAAACTCGGCAGAAAGAGTATCCAACGATTGGAGTGCAGGTTGGTCTGCAGCTAAATGACTTAAGTCGATCTCCTGGGATGACGAGATGGAGCTGATTGGCAAACGTGACAATGCGTTGGAGCCAACAATGTGCTGGATATCACTTGTAAATTGCGAAATGTAATCCAGGTGTCTTGTCTCTCTGGCCGAATATCTGTCGGCTTTAGCCCTCAAAGCGAAGGTCAGAGGTTTGTGGTCAGTTAAAACAGTAAAATTTCTCCCCTCAAGAATATGAGAGAAATGTTTCACCGACAGATATATGGCTAATAATCCCAGCCCAAACGTGCTGTAACGCGTTTCTGCTGGTTTCAGCTTCCTTGAGAAAAATGCCAAAGATTGTTGGTTTGCAGCGTTGTACTACTGTAAAACTGCTCCCACAGCAGTATCAGATGCATCAACACAAAGCGAAAGCTTGGCCTCTGGTACCGGGTGGGCTAGCAAAGATGAACTAGCAAGTGCTGCCTTGGCAGTCTGGAAGTCTTTAAGCTGTCCTTGTGTCAAGGAAATATCCTCATTCTTCTTACGACGATTTTTCAAAATGTCAGTAAGGGAAGATAGCAAATTAGCACAATGAGGAACGAAACGCCTATAGAAATTGATTAGGCCTAAGAAGTGACGCAACTGGTGAAGTGTAGTAGGCGGAGGTAAATCCTGTATGGCTTGAACTCGCTGAGGGAGCAGCCTAATACCTTCGGCGTCGATGAGGTGGCCTAAAAAATTTAGCGAAGTGGAACCGAAAACACACTTTGCGGGATTCACACGAACGCGGTAATCCTGAAGTCACCGAAATAAGAGATGCATGTGGCGCATATGCTCTTCCGGAGAGGAACTAGCGATGAGAAGATCGTCTATATATGCATAAATGAAGTCCAGACCACGAGTGACTTCATCTATGAACCGCTGAAAAGTGCTAGTGGCGTTCCTGAGTCCGAAAGGCATGGTAAAAAATTTGAAGGATCCGAAAGGAGTTGTAATTGCCGTTTTCGGAATATCCTCCTTCCTAACCGGAATTTGGTGGTAAGCTCGCACTAAAGCTAGTTTTGAGAAAATCTTACACCCCTGCAATGAAGATGCGAAATCCTGGAGATGGGGGATGGGATACCTATCCGGGACGGTCATAGCATTTAACCTCCTATAATCCCCAGTGGGTCTCCAGTCGCCGGAAGTCTTGGGCACCATGTATAACGGTGAAGCCCAAGAACTCGTAGATGGGCGAATAATGCCCAGCTGCAGCATATGGTCGAACTCGGACTGTGCTGCCTTTAATTTGTCCGCCGGTAAGCGGCGTGGATGCGAAAACACTGGAGTATCGGTGGTGGAAATGAAATGTTCAGTTGAGTGTGTTGGCTCAGTGACTTGAAAATGTCCATCGGTGAGCTCCGGGAAAGAACCTAACAACGAATGGTAGGCGTCTCCAGCGGCAGCGATGAAGAATATGGGGCTGACTGTTGGAGCATTGGCTTTCCGGCCACGAATTGAAAAACCGGTGATGTCATCCACCAGGCGTTGGCCACGGACGTCCACAGTCAAAGAGAAGTTATGGAGGAAATCCGCTCCTAAGATAGGGTATGGCAAATCAGCAACTGTAAAAATCCACTTAAAATCCCTACGAAGATTTAGGAATTTGAGAGGAAGCGAGATTTGTCCGTATGTCTTTATAGACGAGTGATTAACGGCCTGCAGAGTAACAGATGACTCTACGGGGGTATCTTTCAGGCAATGGACCGGCCAAATACTGCAGGAGTCTCCTGTATCCATGAGGAAACCTCTTCCCGACATAAGGTCCTTAATGAAGAAATGGCGGTTTGGTGGCTTTATGTTGAGGTCAACTGCCCCCATCAGCGGACCTCTTTGGCGTTTTCCACCTTATGAAACGAGCAAGGTTGCACACAGTGGTTCGCACTCATGGTACCAGCATAAAGATGAAGCTGGTGACCTGGAGCAGCGTCTAAAAGATTGAAATCTCCTGCGCGAGTTTGAATGGGCACCACACCAAACCTTCATCTTCTGGAGCTCCAGGGTGAGTTCCTGAATGGACTTCTGCATTGCCATAATGGCTGAGTGAGATGCCATTGGTATACCGTAGGTAATCTGCAAAAAATCGTCTCCATTTGGAAAAATGTCTCCAACACAAGGGAAAAGGAAAACAAAATCGCTTGTTTTTCTCTGTCAAACAACTGGACAGGAAAAAGAATGTATCCGAGACACCATGTAAAGGAGCGACTAACTGAGCGATGTCATTAACAAGGTATAGGTAGGGAATTTAAAACTAAAACCAACATGGCGGACGATTTCGTGCCAAAAACACTATTGAAGGAGAAGAAAGCCGCCATCTTGTCATCCTCAAAAATTTTAGCCAGAGAAAAGAAAAGAAAAGACATTCATAGAATTGTTGTTTTGCTAGAAAACTAGCGGCAATATCATCTTATTTTTTTTTTTTTTTTTTTTGTGTTTGTGTGTAAATAAATGGAATGTTTGCTTTTCACATATGAGGAGTTTGATTGTTAAACGTTACAGATAAAGATGCTGATATTAGTAAAATACAGCCAGATCGGAATGAAGCGTGTTGTTCTGTATTAAATGTTTTTTTTTCTTTCTCCCCTTTTTTTTATATATACACATGGTACTGTTTCCCATTCTTTTTTTTTTTTAAAAACAACAGGTCACCAATTTAGAATGTTAGTATCAGTGTATATATATTATTAAGAATGACAATAAATGCAGGTGAGTGTTGTGACATGGTTTTACTTCACAGAAGTCAAATAAATTAATAGAAATAATTTTTACCACATGTTGATGGTCAGTTGGTCACAACTCCCAGACTGGAGTGTGTGGAGAAGAGCAGAAATCTTCTCTTGGTAAAGTTTAAGTGCTCCTTTCGGCTGGTGGTGCAGGAAGTGAGAGTTAATGCCTTGATGTTCTTAAATATATAGTCCCCAGGGGGACACAACTCCATTTAGTACATGGATCTGCCACTGGAAGTCGCAACCGTCACAAAGGGACGCAACTCCTATACGTGCTGAGTTACAGCCATAAGGGGCCGCTGCGTATATAAAGAATTAAAACAGTTTTGTATTCATAAATTTTTCAGTCTTTTGGGATGACTTCAACTAAAGCCTACACTTTTTCAAACTTCGACCATTAACCAACACTAAAACGTTCCTGGCATGAAAAAACAAAACACATCTTAAATTCACTGAAAAATTTATAAATGAAACACTATGCTTAATTCTTTATATGCATTTTTTTACCTTTGAATCATTTAAAACAAGTATTTTGCTTACCCACAGTAATAAACCCAAATCTTTGTGCGAGTTCTGCATTTTTCATGATTAGATGAAAGGCTTCCTGATGTCTCTTATTCACCAGTCCAGTCAGAAGAAAAGAAAATAATAAAACTTTCCTGAAGACACAACGCGATGCTATTTATAGAGCATGACCATCTTAGCTAAGTTTTATAAAACTTGACAGACACGATGCAGAGTCAATCTTTGCAGCTAAAGTCATATCATGACATGTTGACAGATTAAGATGATAAATGAGACTGGGTGAAAATTTTATGTTACTTCAAGACCAGAATAAATGTATATCATGGTAGGATGGGGATATGATATGATTAAATTCTTTTAACTAGAGATGAATACAATTTTGCAGGAAGAGATTATTGCCAGTTGAATCTATTTCAATATATGTCTGGTATTCTACTTTATATGTATGGACCCAAAACTCTAGCTGGAGTCATAGGGACAGTGTAGTGTCATACAGCATTTCTTAGGCTCTGCCAGGTTTAAAAAATGCCTATCTCTCCAGGACTGAACACAGTCTATTTCTGCCAATTCACCACCAAGGTATTCCTCTTTAATGTTCTGCAAATTTATTTATTGAAGAATGAAAAAATACTATCTGGTACTAACCATGCTGTACCATATTTCTTTAACTCCACTCCTTCTCTCTATAGAAGTAGTAATGCCCACCATTTACATTTTGGGGCTTAAATAGTTTCTTTATTCGGAGAAAAAACATTTTATTCATTAGTTTTATCTCATCCTGTTTTTGAACGACCTTATATGTTTCTAAATTTTCTTTTCATCTTGTTAGGCTCAGCAATTTGAATGGGCAAAGGAACATTATCCTTCCCTCTATAAAAAAATTAAAGCTGCTGTAAAAAGTGGACGTTTTATTCCTGTTGGTGGCACATGGGTAGAAATGGTAAGCTAATTTTTTATTTATTGACAGGCAAAATATTTTATGTAAATTAATTAACTGCTAAGATTTGAATGCAAATAATATTATACCTTCTTCATCTTCATCATGGCGAAACTCTCTGCAATGGGTGTGAGGGATGATCTTTTTAACTGGTTGAAATCCTTCATTCTCAGCCGAAAAGAGGTAGTCACGGTTCTAGGACAGCATTCTTCACCATATGAGATGTCATCTGGTGTACCACAGGGATCTGTTCTTGCTCCCCTTTTGTTTGTTGCATACATTAATGACATAGATGCCAACTTAAAGAATGCCACAGTACTGAAATATGCACATGACATCAAGCTGTATTTTGAAATCAAAAGGACAGATCCTGAAATCTATAACTCTTTCCTACAATCAGACCTGGACACAATGCAGCAATGGATTACAGACTGGCAACTCAAGCTGGCTGTGGACAAGTGTACCACCATGCATTTTGGGAGGAAAAATCCAGCGTCCACATACTCCCTCCACAACACTGATATCAAGAAGTCCTCTTGTAAACATGACCTGGGCATTACTATCAGCAGCGATTTGCATTGGACAAAGCACATCTCTAAAATTGTCAAGAAAGCCAAGGTATCTTGGCATCACTCAGCAAGACCTTTGTTAGCCGCTCTCCAGCCATCTATTTAAAGCTGTATACAGCTATAGTACGACCACACTTGGAATTTGCATCACCAGTCTGGAACCCCTATCTTGCTCAGAACATTGACCTCCTGGAAACTGTTCAGAGACATGCAACCAAGCGCATACCGTCCATCAGACACCTACCATACTCTGAACGCCTGGCTTCCCTAGGCATGGATTCATTGAAGCTCTGACGTCTGGCAATGGACTTGGTAAACACCCACAAAGTTATTAACCATCTCGCCAACAACAACCTTGAACACCTTTTTGATCTCCATATGTCTAACACACGTGGACATGGCTACAAAGTCAGAAAACAACACAGCTCCCATGACTTTTGGAAACATTCTTTCATGCTTAGAGTTGCTGAAGTATGGAACAAACTGCCTGCGTCAGTTGTTAGTTGCCAAGACACTGCATCCTTTAAAACCCTCATGCTTCCTGAAATTCGCCAAAACTACACCTGATGCCCCCTTCCATACACATGCACACATCATGACTCATACACTGTTCATTTTCCTGACGTTTGTACATTACCCTATGTACTATACATACACTTTTGATGAGTTGTAGTGCACCTGAGCACTGTACACAATATTTTCATTATTATTATTATTTATTCATCATTTAACGTCCATCTGATGTCAACACCCACTGCATGAAGAACTGGAAATGTCATGGCTGATGATGTGCAAACATATGCTGAGGCTACAACATCGCCATCTTTTCCTTAACAGTGAGCAGATGTGGTCACTGTTCACCAGATGCATGTTCCCCCAGATCATCTCCTTAATGGAGCTGCAGTCCTGGGTCAATCGGAGACTGAGTGAGAGCACTTGAAAACTGGAATGTTTTCAGGCACTCACAGCCCTCTGCCAATCAGGCAGTATAATCGATGGTAATTCCACCTTGGCATTCTATAGTGTTAATGGCAGATGAAAGCAACAACGTTCTTGGGGAAGTTCTAGGCATCAATGAAAATCAACTAGCCACACTTTTTGGGAGGACTTTCGCTCCATGGCCCATAGATAATTTCCAGAAGTCCCTGGCAGTGCTATTGAGGAGCTTTGCCAGTTCGAGATAAACTGTATAGGCATAGAATTGCCATCAACCAGGCCTGTTTGAGATGTGCTCAGGGCGACGAAACCATTCTACATGCAATCATCCTGTGTCTGAGCATTGCTGACTTGTGGGTTTATGTCAAACTCCTGCTGTCATGTAGGACGAATCCAGCTATCATCCAAGTCCATTGTGAAGATTGTCCCACCACTTTCCTTTAGTCAGGACGGGAAGGCTGTTTTTGTTTGTCTTGTGGCCATGGCGAAAGAGGTTGTATGGTAGACGCATTTGGAATGGTTGAAGACGCACTTTCCTCTTCAGCGAAGCCCTGATTAACTTCAGATGTGACTTGAAGAGGAAAATCAGGGTGGAGAAGGAAGTACTGCCTTCAAAGCAATTTGTTGAAGGGTGGGTGAGAGAGGTGAGCAAGGCTTGAGTGAATGGGCATGCTGTGAGTGTGAACCTGTAAAGTGGAGAACAACTGGGACAGGGCACTTACCCTAGAGATCAGGGTATTCATGGTTTTATGGGGTTTTTCCATGAGTCTCCTTCCTGTTGAGGAACCTCCTTTGTTTTCTTTTTTAACATTGTTAAAATTTGTTAACACTCAAAACCCCCACATACACACACACAATGTTTGCATTCTGTGCCGTCATAATGTTTTTCTTGATGTTAACCCTTGTGGGTGAAATCATTATTATTATTATTATTGTTGGAATTTTGCTTTGTGATTGTACAAGCTGACTCCAAGTCTCACCCAAACCCCGAAAGAGACAGTTATAAATTCAAGTGGGCATTCACACATAACACATCACATACATCACATACACACAGCATAGATTTTTTCACCATCCCCTCCTTCCTTTTACACACATGTACGCAGGCAGCAGATGTAAAGAGAGAGGAGTAGTTTGAGGTAGTCAAACTACTCCTTTCTCTTTACATGTTGTGATAGAATCACAAAAATTTATATATAGATATGTGAAAAAGAAATTATCATTTTAGTTTAGTTTCTAAATTTCTGTTTCGTATTAAATTAGATAATACTGCTATAAAATTCTCCATATTCATAAATGCTTTGTATTGTAGGATTCTAATATACCTAGTGGCGAATCACTTTTTAGGCAGTTCCTGTATGGGCAATTGTTTTTTAAAAAGGAATTTGATTCTTTTTGTTCTGAGGTAAAAACTGTTTGATTTTATTCATTGTATTATTGTTTTGCTGTTTTTTTATGTTGTTATTATGTGCTGGAGAGGTCTGCAAACACAGACTATACCCCAAATATAAATTACTAATGCTTGCTCTCACTGCCAGTCTGTATAATGTGATCAGTTCAAATATGTACAGTAATATCTATAATATAATAAAGGGAAGAGTGCGGGACAGCGTCCATTTTATATTTTTTTATCCCGTTAGTAAAATAAGTTGGATTACTTTGAATAAATAATGAATGAATATTATGTAATTTATCTTGATTAAACATAAATATTCTTATATATAAAGTATGGCTTATTTTAAGATTCACTTCTTTAAAATTTTCAAATGTCAACACTTCCGGTTAGCATCTGTTATATAATAACACTTATTACATTGCTTATATAAACGTTCATATATTTGCATCGTTATATAAGGTTTATTTTTCTATCGTTAATTTTATCCTTTTTCGTTTTCATAACATTTTAGTTCATTATATATGAGGTTTATATATAATATCATTTTTTTTTTATGTATCACGGATTACTTTACTGATTACAGAAGAGAGTGTAACACAGACTTCATTCAATTTCTGTGCATATTGTCAATTATGATTTCATTTGACATGTCATATCTGCAGGCATATATATTTGTGTATAATATCAATATACACACTACACATGCAAGCAGAAAACAACCCAAAGGGTGGTTTTTCTGCTAGTATTACTAATGCTTGCTCTCATTGCCAGTCTGTATAATGTGATCAGTTCATATATATATATACAGTCATATATTTGACTTTTCTGAATATTAACAGTTGGGTTTATGTCCATCCCTTTAAATCCATTAGTCCAACATAATAGTATTTCAGCTAACATGCCTTTTAATTATTTTTTCAACTGTAATTTTTATATCCAATACACTCTTATATCTAAATGAGCCCTTTAAACTAGCATATATACAAAAAGTGGGCAGTGAATTGGTTAACCCATTAGAACTTCAGATAGAATGCATTGTGGTATTTGTTGCGGTTCTCTACACTCCGAGTATGGTGCGAGCTACAGATGAAGAGGGTGTTGAGCTGGAGGTTGGGAATGGTGTGAAAAAATATAGTGATGTGAGAGGATTATTAAATAACATGACAGCTACATTTAGGTGTACAGTTTGTATGGAGAGAGCTACACATGGAAAGGATGTTGAGATAGATCTTCACTTCAATGTCACCCGTGTTACTAACTTTATTCTGTCATGTTGTGTATTAGATGATGATGTTGTTTCATGTTGTGTGTCTGTTGATATTGTTTCATGTTGTGTGTCTGTTGATGTTGTTTCATGTTGTGTGTCTGATGTTGTTTCATGTTGTGTGTCTGATGTTGTTTCATGTTGTGTGTCTGATGTTGTCATGTTGTGTCTCTGATGATGTTTTATGTTGTGTGTCTGTTGATGTTGTTTCATGTTGTGTGTCTGATGATGTTGTTTCATGTTGTGTGTCTGATGATGTTGCTTCATGTTGTGTGTCTGTTGATGTTGTTTCATGTTGTGTGTCTGATGTTGTTTCATGTTGTGTGTCTGATGATGTTGTTTCATGTTGTGTGTCTGTTGATGTTGTTTCATGTTGTGTGTCTGATGTTGTTTCATGTTGTGTGTCTGATGTTGTTTCATGTTGTGTCTGATGTTGTCATGTTGTGTCTCTGATGATGTTTTATGTTGTGTCTCTGATGATGTTTTATGTTATGTGTCTGTTGATGTTGTTTCATGTTGTGTGTCTGATGATGTTGTTTCATGTTGTGTGTCTGATGATGTTGCTTCATGTTGTGTGTCTGTTGATGTTGTTTCATGTTGTGTGTCTGATGATGTTGTTTCATGTTGTGTGTCTGATGATGTTGTTTCATGTTGTGTGTCTGTTGATGTTGTTTCATGTTGTGTGTCTGTTGATGTTGTTTCATGTTGTGTGTTAGATGATGTTGTTTCATGTTGTGTGTCTGATGATGTTGTTTTATGTTGTGTGTCTGATGATGTTGTTTCATGTTGTGTGTCTGTTGTTGTTTCATGCTGTGTGTCTGATGTTGTTGTTTCATGTTGTGTGTCTGTTGATGTTGTTTCATGTTGTGTGTCTGTTGATGTTGTTTCATGTTGTGTGTCTGTTGATGTTGTTTCATGTTGTGTGTCTGATGTTGTTTCATGTTGTGTGTCTGATGTTGTTTCATGTTGTGTGTCTGTTGTTGTTTCATGCTGTGTGTCTGTTGATGTTTCATGTTGTGTGTCTGAGGATGTTGTTTCATGTTGTGTGTCTATTGTTTTTTCATGTTGTGTGTCTGTTGATGTTGTTTCATGTTGTGTGTCTGTTGATGTTGTTTCATGTTGTGTGTCTGATGATGGTGTTTCATGTTGTGTGTCTGTTGATGTTGTTTCATGTTGTGTGTCTGATGATGTTGTCTCATGTTGTGTGTCTGTTGTTGTTTCATGTTGTGTGTCTGATGATGTTGTTTCATGTTGTGTGTCTGATGTTGTTTCATGTTGTGTGTCTGATGATGTTGTCTCATGTTGTGTGTCTGATGTTGCTTCATGTTGTGTATCTGTTGATGTTGTTTCATGTTGTGTGTCTGTTGATGTTGTTTCATGTTGTGTGTTAGATGATGATGTTGTTTTATGTTGTGTGTCTGATGATGTTGTCTCATGTTGTGTGTCTGATGTTGCTTCATGTTGTGTATCTGTTGATGTTGTTTCATGTTGTGTGTCTGTTGATGTTGTTTCATGTTGTGTGTTAGATGATGATGTTGTTTCATGTTGTGTGTCTGAGGATGTTGTTTCATGTTGTGTGTCTGTTGATGTTGTTTCATGTTGTGTGTCTGAGGATGTTTCATGTTGTGTGTCTGATGATGTTGTTTCATGTTGTGTGTCTGATGTTGTTTCATGTTGTGTGTCTGATGTTGTTTCATGTTGTGTGTCTGTTGTTGTTTCATGTTGTGTGTCTGTTGTTGTTTCATGTTGTGTGTCTGTTGTTGTTTCATGTTGTGTGTCTGTTGTTGTTGTTTCATGTTGTGTGTCTGATGATGTTTCATGTTGTGTGTCTGATGTTGTTTCATGTTGTGTGTCTAATGGTTTCATGTTGTGTGTCTGATGATGTTTCATGTTGTGTGTCTGTTGATGTTGTTTCATGTTGTATGTCTGATGATGTTTCATGTTGTGTGTCTGATGTTGTTTCATGTTGTGTGTCTGATGTTGTTTCATGTTGTGTGTCTGAGGATGTTGTTTCATGTTGTGTGTCAGTTGTTTTTTCATCTTGTGTGTCTGATGTTGTTTCATGTTGTGTGTCTGTTGATGTTGTTTCATGTTGTGTGTCTGATGTTGTTTCATGTTGTGTGTCTGATGATGTTGTTTCATGTTGTGTGTCTGATGTTGTTTCATGTTGTGTGTCTGATGTTGTTTCATGTTGTGTATCTGATGATGTTGTTTCATGTTGTGTGTCTGATGATGTTTCATGTTGTGTGTCTGATGATGTTGTTTCATGTTGTGTGTCTGATGATGTTGTTTCATGTTGTGTGTCTGTTGTTGTTTCATGCTATGTGTCTGATGATGTTGTTTCATGTTGTGTGTCTGATGATGTTGTTTCATGCTGTGTGTCTGATGTTGTTTCATGCTGTGTGTCTGATGTTGTTGTTTCATGTTGTGTGTCTGTTGATATTGTTTCATGTTGTGTGTTAGATGATGGTGTTTCATGTTGTGTGTCTGATGATGTTGTTTCATGTTGTGTGTCTGTTGATGTTGTTTCATGTTGTGTGTCTGATGATGTTTTATGTTGTGTGTCTGATGATGTTGTTTCATGTTGTGTGTCTAATGGTTTCATGTTGTGTGTCTGTTGTTGTTTCATGTGTGTCTGACGTAGTTTCATGTTGTGTGTCTGTTGATGTTGTTTCATGTTGTGTGTCTGTTGATGTTGTTTCATGTCGTGTGTCTGATGATGTTTCATTCGTGTGTCTGTTGTTTCATGTGTGTCTGATGTTGTTTCATGTTGTGTGTCTGAGGATGTTGTTTCATGTTGTGTGTCTGTTGTTGTTTCATGTTGTGTGTCTGTTGTTGTTGTTTCATGTTGTGTGTGTGATGTTGTTTCATGTTGTGTGTCTGAGGATGTTGTTTCATGTTGTGTGTCTGTTGTTGTTTCATGTTGTGTGTCTGTTGTTGTTGTTTCATGTTGTGTGTCTGATGATGTTTCATGTTGTGTGTCTGTTGATGTTGTTTCATGTTGTGTGTCTGATGTTGTTTCATGTTGTTTCATGTTGTGTGTCTGTTGTTGTTTCATGTTGTGTGTCTGTTGTTGTTTCATGTTGTGTGTCTGTTGTTGTTTCATGTTGTGTGTCTGTTGTGTGTCTGTTGTTGTTGTTTCATGTTGTGTGTCTGTTGTTGTTGTTTCATGTTGTGTGTCTGATGTTGTTTCATGTTGTGTGTCTGTTGTTGTTTCATGTTGTGTGTCTGTTGTTGTTTCATGTTGTGTGTCTGTTGATGTTTCATGTTGTGTGTCTGATGTTGTTTCATGTTGTGTGTCTAATGGTTTCATGTTGTGTGTCTGATGATGTTTCATGTTGTGTGTCTGATGTTGTGTGTCTGTTGATGTTGTTTCATGTTGTATGTCTGATGATGTTTCATGTTGTGTGTCTGATGTTGTTTCATGTTGTGTGTCTGATGTTGTTTCATTGTGTGTCTGAGAATGTTGTTTCATGTTGTGTGTCTGTTGTTTTTTCATGTTGTGTGTCTGATGTTGTTTCATGTTGTGTGTCTGTTGATGTTGTTTCATGTTGTGTGTCTGATGTTGTTTCATGTTGTGTGTCTGATGTTGTTTCATGTTGTGTGGTGATGTTGTTTCATGTTGTGTGTCTGTTGTTGTTTCATGTTGTGTGTCTGTTGATGTTTCATGTTGTGTGTCTGTTGTTGTTTCATGTTGTGTGTCTGATGTTGTTTCATGTTGTGTGTCTGATGTTGTTTCATGTTGTGTGTCTGATGTTGTTTCATGTTGTGTGTCTGTTGTTGTTTCTTGTTGTGTGTCTGATGTTGCTTCATGTTGTGTATCTGTTGATGTTGTTTCATGTTGTGTGTTAGATGATTATGTTGTTTCATGTTGTGTGTCTGTTGATGTTGTTTCATGTTGTGTGTTAGATGATTATGTTGTTTCATGTTGTGTGTCTGAGGATGTTGTTTCATGTTGTGTGTCTGTTGATGTTGTTTCATGTTGTGTGTCTGATGTTGTTTCATGTTGTGTATCTGATGATGTTGTTTCATGTTGTGTGTCTGAGGATGTTGTTTCATGTTGTGTGTCTGTTGTTGTTTCATGTTGTGTCTCTGATGTTGTTTCATGTTGTGTGTCTGTTGATGTTGTTTCATGTTGTGTGTCTGATGATGTTGTTTTATGTTGTGTGTCTGTTGATGTTGTTTCATGTTGTGTGTCTGATGATGTTGTTTTATGTTGTGTGTCTGTTGATGTTGTTTCATGTTGTGTGTCTGTTGTGTGTTTGATGTTGCTTCATGTTGTGTATCTGTTGATGTTGTTTCATGTTGTGTGTCTGTTGATGTTGTTTCATGTTGTGTGTCTGATGTTGTGTCATATTGTGTGTCTGATGATGTTGTTTCATGTTGTGTGTCTGATGTTGTTTCATGTTGTGTGTCTGTTGATGTTTCATGTTGTGTGTCTGTTGATGTTTCATGTTGTGTGTCTGTTGATGTTTCATGTTGTGTGTCTGATGTTGTTTCATGTTGTGTGTCTGATGTTGTTTCATGTTGTGTGTCTGATGTTGTTTCATGTTGTGTGTCTGTTGTTGTTTCTTGTTGTGTGTCTGTTGATGTTGTTTCATGTTGTGTGTCTGATGTTGTTTCATGTTGTGTGTCTGATGTTGTTTCATGTTGTGTGTCTGATGTTGTTTCATGTTGTGTGTCTGATGTTGTTTCATGTTGTGTGTCTGATGTTGTTTCATGTTGTGTGTCTGATGTTTCATGTGGTGTGTCTGTTGTTGTTTCATGTTGTGTGTCTGATGTTGTTTCATGTTGTGTGTCTGATGTTGTTTCATGTTGTGTGTCGGTTGTTGTTTCATGTTGTGTGTCTGAGGATGGTGTTTTATGTTGTGTATCTGATGATGTTGTTTCATGTTGTGTGTCTGATGATGTTGTTTCATGTTGTGTGTCTGTTGATGTTGTTTCATGTGTGTCTGTTGATGTTGTTTCATGTGTGTCTGTTGATGTTGTTTCATGTTGTGTGTCTGATGTTGTTTCATGCTGTGTGTCTGATGATGTCGTTTCATGTTGTGTGTCTGATGTTGTTTCATGTTGTGTGTCTGATGATGTTGTTTCATGTTGTGTGTCTGTTGCTGTCGTTTCATGTTGTGTATCTGATGTTGTTTCATGTTGTGTGTCTGATGTTGTTTCATGTTGTGTGTCTGTTGATGTTGTTTCATGTTGTGTGTCTGATGATGTTTCATGTTGTGTGTCTGATGTTGTTTCATGTTGTGTGTCTGATGTTTTTTCATGTTGTCTGTCTGATGATGTTGTTTCATGTTGTGTGTCTGATGATGTTGTTTTATGTTGTGTGTCTGATGATGTTGTTTCATGTTGTGTGTCTGATGATGTTGTTTCATGTTGTGTGTCTCTTGATGTTGTTTCATGCTGTGTGTCTGATGTTGTTGTTTCATGTTGTGTGTCTGTTGATGTTGTTTCATGTTGTGTGTTAGATGATGTTGTTTCATGTTGTGTGTCTGATGATGTTGTTTTATGTTGTGTGTCTGATGATGTTGTTTCATGTTGTGTGTCTGTTGATGTTGTTTCATGTTGTGTGTCTGTTGATGTTGTTTCATGTTGTGTGTCTGCTGATGTTGTTTCATGTTGTGTGTCTGATGTTGTTTCATGTTGTGTGTCTGATGTTGTCATGTAGTGTGTCTGTTGTTGTTTCATATTGTGTGTCTGATGTTGTTTCATGTTGTGTGTCTGTTGTTGTTTCATGTTGTGTGTCTGTTGATGTTTCATGTTGTGTGTCTGATGTTGTTTCATGTTGTGTATCTGATGATGTTGTTTCATGTTGTGTATCTGATGATGTTGTTTCATGTTGTATGTCTGATGTTGTTTCATGTTGTGTGTCTGAGGATGTTGTTTCATGTTGTGTGTCTGAGGATGTTGTTTCATGTTGTGTGTCTGTTGTTGTTTCATGTTGTGTGTCTGTTGATGTTGTTTCATGTTGTGTGTCTGATGTTGTTTCATGTTGTGTGTCTGATGATGTTGTTTCATGTTGTGTGTCTGATGTTGTTTCATGTTGTGTATCTGATGATGTTGTTTCATGTTGTGTATCTGATGATGTTGTTTCATGTTGTGTATCTGATGATGTTGTTTCATGTTGTGTGTCTGATGATGTTTCATGTTGTGTGTCTGATGTTGTTTCATGTTGTGTGTCTGTTGTTGTTTCATGTTGTGTGTCTGTTGATGTTTCATGTTGTGTGTCTCATGTTGTTTCATGTTGTGTATCTGATGATGTTGTTTCATGTTGTGGGTCTGATGTTGTTTCATGTTGTGTGTCTGTTGATGTTGTTTCATGTTGTGTGTCTGTTGTTGTTTCATGTTGTGTGTCTGATGTTGTTTCATGTTGTGTGTCTGTTGATGTTTCATGTTGTGTGTCTGATGTTGTTTCATGTGGTGTGTCTGATGTTGTTTCATGTTGTGTGTCTGATGTTGTTTCATGTTGTGTGTCTGTTGTTGTTTCATGTTGTGTGTCTGAGGATGTTGTTTCATGTTGTGTGTCTGTTGTTTTTTCATGTTGTGTGTCTGATGATGGTGTTTCATGTTGTGTGTCTGATGTTGTTTCATGTTGTGTGTCTGTTGTTGTTGTTTCATGTTGTGTGTCTGTTGTTGTTGTTTCATGTTGTGTGTCTGAGGATGTTGTTTCATGTTGTGTGTCTGTTGTTGTTTCATGTTGTGTGTTGTTTCATGTTGATGTTGTTTCATGTTGTGTGTTTGATGTTGTTACATGTTGTGTGTCTGTTGATGTTGTTTCATGTTGTGTGTCTGTTGATGTTGTTTCATGTTGTTCATGTTGTGTGTCTGATGTTGTTTCATGTTGTGTATCTGTTGATGTTTCATGTTGTGTGTCTGTTGATGTTGTTTCATGTTGTGTGTTAGATGATGATGTTGTTTCATGTTGTGTGTCTGAGGATGTTGTTTCATGTTGTGTGTCTGAGGATGTTGTTTCATGTTGTGTGTCTGTTGATGTTGTTTCATATTGTGTGTCTGAGGATGTTGTTTCATGTTGTGTGTCTGTTGTTGTTTCATGTTGTGTGTCTGATGTTGTTACATGTTGTGTGTCTGTTGATGTTGTTTCATGTTGTGTGTCTGATGTTGTTTCATGTTGTGTATCTGATGATGTTGTTTCATGTTGTGTGTCTGATGTTGTTTCATGTTGTGTGTCTGATGTTGTTTCATGTTGTGTGTCTGTTGTTGTTTCATGTTGTGTGTCTGTTGTTGTTTCATGTTGTGTGTCTGTTGTTGTTTCATGTTGTGTGTCTGTTGTTGTTTCATGTTGTGTATCTGTTGTTTCATGTTGTGTGTCTGATGATGTTTCATGTTGTGTGTCTGATGTTGTTTCATGTTGTGTGTCTAATGGTTTCATGTTGTGTGTCTGATGTCGTGTGTCTGTTGATGTTGTTTCATGTTGTATGTCTGATGATGTTTCATGTTGTGTGTCTGATGTTGTTTCATGTTGTGTGTCTGATGTTGTTTGATGTTGTGTGTCTGAGGATGTTGTTTCATGTTGTGTGTCTGTTGTTTTTTCATGTTGTGTGTCTGATGTTGTTTCATGTTGTGTGTCTGTTGATGTTGTTTCATGTTGTGTGTCTGATGATGTTGTTTCATGTTGTGTGTCTGTTGTTTCATGTTGTGTGTCTGATGTTGTTTCATGTTGTGTGTCTCATGATGTTGTTTCATGTTGTGTGTCTGATTATGTTGTGTATCTCATGATGTTTCATATTGTGTGTCTGTTGTTGTTTCATTTTGTGTGTCTGCTGATCTTGTTTCATGTGGTGTGTCTGTTGTTTTATGTTGTGTGTCTGATTTTGTTTCATGTTGTGTGGCTGATGTTGTTTCATGTTGTGTGTCTGCTGATCTTGTTTCATGTGGTGTGTCTGTTGTTTTATGTTGTGTGTCTGATTTTGTTTCATGTTGTGTGGCTGATGTTGTTTCATGTTGTGTATCTGATGATGTTTCATGTTGTGTGTCTGATGATGTTTCATGTTGTGTGTCTGATGATGTTGTTTCATGTTGTGTGTCTGATGTTGTTTCATGTTGTGTGTCTGATGATGTTGTTTCATGTTGTGTGTCTGACGATTTTGTTTCATGTTGTGTGTCTGATGATCTTGTTTTATGTGGTGTGTCTGTTGTTGTTTTTTCATGTTGTATATCTGATGTTGTTTCATGTTGTATGTCTGATGATGTTTCATGTTGTGTGTCTGATGTTGTTTCATGTTGTGTGTCTGTTGATGTTGTTTCATGTTGTGTGTCTGTTGTTTCATGTTGTGTGTCTGATGTTGTTTCATGTTGTGTGTCTGATGATGTTGTTTCATGTTGTGTGTCTGTTGTTTCATGTTGTGTGTCTGATGATGTAGTTTCATGTTGTGTGTCTGTTGATGTTTCATGTTGTGTGTCTGATGATGTTTCATGTTGTGTGTCTGATGTTGTTTCATGTTGTGTGTCTGTTGATGTTGTTTCATGTTGTGTGTCTGATGTTGTTTCATGTTGTGTGTCTGATGATGTTGTTTCATGTTGTGTGTCTGTTGATGTTGTTTCATGTTGTGTGTCTATTGATGTTGTTTCATGTTGTGTGTCTGATGTGGTTTCATGTGGTGTGTCTGTTGTTGTTTCATGTTGTGTGTCTGTTGCTGTTGTTTCATGTTGTGTGTCTGTTGCTGTTGTTTCATGTTGTGTGTCTGATGTTGTTTCATGTTGTGTATCTGTTGATGTTGTTTCATATTGTGTGTCTGTTGATGTTGTTTCATATTGTGTGTCTGATGTGGTTTCATGTTGTGTGTCTGATGTTGTTTCATGTTGTGTGTCTGTTGATGTTGTTTCATGTTGTGTGTCTGATGATGTTGTTTCATGTTGTGTATCTGATGATGTTGTTTCATGTTGTGTGTCTGATGATGTTTCATGTTGTGTGTCTGATGATGTTTCATGTTGTGTGTCTGATGATGTTTCATGTTGTGTGTCTGTTGTTGTTTCATGCTGTGTGTCTGATGGTGTTGTTTCATGTTGTGTGTCTGATGATGTTGTTTCATGCTGTGTGTCTTATGTTGTGTCATGTTGTGTGACTGAGGATGTTGTTTCATGCTGTGTGTCTGATGTTGTTTCATGTTGTGTGTCTGTTGATGTTGTTTCATGTTGTGTGTCTGATGTTGTTTCATGTTGTGTGTCTGAGGATGTTGTTTCATGTTGTGTGTCTGATGTTGTTTCATGTTGTGTGTCTGTTGATGTTGTTTCATGTTGTGTGTCTGATGTTGTTTCATGCTGTGTGTCTGATGATGTTGTTTCATGTTGTGTGTCTGATGATGTTGTTTCATGTTGTGTGTCTGATGATGTTGTTTCATGTTGTGTGTCTGATGTTGTTTCATGTTGTGTGTCATGTTGTGTGTCTGAGGATGTTGTTTCATGTTGTGTGTCTGTTGATGTTGTTTCATGTTGTGTGTCTGATGTTTTTTCATGTTGTGTGTCTGATGTTGTTGTTTCATGTTGTGTGTCTGATGTTGTTTCATGTTGTGTGTCTGATGTTGTTTCATGTTGTGTGTCATGTTGTGTGTCTGAGGATGTTGTTTCATGTTGTGTGTCTGTTGATGTTGTTTCATGTTGTGTGTCTGATGTTTTTTCATGTTGTGTGTCTGATGTTGTTGTTTCATGTTGTGTGTCTGATGTGGTTTCATGCTGTGTGTCTGATGTTGTTTCATGCTGTGTGTCTGATGATGTTTTTTCATTTTGTGTGTCTGATGTTGTTTCATGTTGTGTGTCTGATGTTGTTTCATGTTGTGTGTCTGATGTTGTTTCATGTTGTGTGTCTGAGGATGTTTCATGTTATGTGTCTGAGGATGTTGTTTCATGTTGTGTGTCTGTTGATGTTGTTTCATGTTGTGTGTCTGATGTCGTTTCATGTTGTGTGTCTGATGTTGTTTCATGTTGTGTGTCTGATGTTGTTTCATGTTGTGTGTCTGTTGATGTTGTTTCATGTTGTGTGTCTGATGTTGTTTCATGTTGTGTGTCTGAGGATGTTGTTTCATGGTAATCTTTAACAATCAATGTTATTTACTTTATAGCTATGGATTCCTGACACATTTGGTTATTCTGTGCAACTTCCTCAAATAATGCAATATTTTGGCATAAACAAGTTTGTAACTCAAAAGATGAATTGGAATCTTGTAAATAAATTTCCTGTAAGTACATTTATATTCTTGCGTAATCTCATTGCTTTCCTAAGTTTTTCTCATATTTTAAAAGCGAGTGAATTTTTAGATGTGAGATCCTTCTTTTAGCTCATGCATGATATCAGATCAAAACATTTTTGCCTAAATTATTAAAATATATTAATCATTGAGTTAAGGTGCTCTTTTCTTTATGAAAATTATTTCCAATTAAAATGTTTATGCTCATCATCATCATCATCGTCATTGCCTTTATCATCATCATCATAACTTAACGTCTGCTTTCCCTACTAGCAAGGGCTGGATGAGTCTACATAGACCAAGTCAGTTGTGAAGCAGGGCTACTGACGTCCCAGACAGGCTGACAGGCCTGCATCCTGCTTATTTATGGTCATACATTCTATTGACTGTAGAGAAGGTCTCATGTCTTTTGATACAAACTTAAGGATCCTCCAAACCCTTTCTTTGGCAAGCTTTCAATGGCTGCATGCCCTTCCTGTCAGTAACCACTTTACAGCATGTATTAGGAGGTTGTCATGTCGCCAACATAAATAATGAGTCCTTCCAATATGTACATTCATTTTTTTAAATAATTTAATTTCATTAAGAATTGAAAGAAAAATTGCAATGTGGTCCGTGTAGTAAGTCTAGTTTTTATATCAGTGTCATGCACTGGCTTAAATGTCACATTTTTTTTATAAAATGATTGATAAATTCTTTTTATTTTTTTAATTTTATTTTCCTTACTTTTCAGCACCATACTTTCTGGTGGGAAGGTCTTGACGGCACCCGTGTACTAACTCACTTTCCTCCTGGTGACTCATATGAAATGTCCGGAACAGTTGAAGAAGTATGTAAAGTGCTTACATTTCTTATTGTTTTTCCAGATCGAGGCTAGTACACATTAAAATGCAATGTCAAAAAAAGCACATGAAAAAACAAGCTTCTGTTGAAATTTATAGGAAAGATAAATAGCTAGATCCTTACTGGTGTAATTGAAAATTTAGAAATAGGGGATTGCAAACTAGATATCATAACAGAGGTCTCAAACAACCCACAAACTATTTTTCTCTGACAACAATTTTTTTCATTAATATTTTCCTAAAACTTGTTAATTTGTCCTTTACCATACTGGGCATACTATGGGAATGTGGTTAGAATGTCTCAGGAAAGAATCGCAGGACAGATTTTACAGGCAAAACCAACAGGTAGGAAACCCAGGGGTAGACACTGAAAAAGTAGGTGAAGAAGAAGACTCCTTCCATACTCTTGCAGCAGTATTAAGTATTAAATAAATAGCAGCTATCAGCTGTATTACAGATTATCACCTTTGGCTAAGTTAAAAATGTATGTGAAAATTGGGGTTTTTATGCTTAAATTTTAAAGGTAAATATCTTTTCAGCAGGTATATTAGACTCTGATTGTAATTAATAGGTACTGAAAACAGTGGAGAATTATCAAGATAAAGGACGAATATCTCATACCATGTTTTTGTTTGGTCATGGTGATGGAGGAAATGGACCAGAGTAAGTAATGAGAAATATATATATATATATATGGGTGTGAAGTGCAGTGCTGCGTGGTAGTGCAACATGGGCAATGACTGCAGAGGACATGTGTAGGCTGGAGAGAAATGAAGCAGCCATGCTTCGTTGGATGTGCAGTATTAGTGTGAAGGAATGACAGAGCTTGGATGAACTGAGGGAGAAACTTGATCTAAGAGGAAACAGAAATGATGTGCAAGAGAAGAGACCCAACTCTTGAAAACATCTGTACACATACTCCAACGTGTAAAGAATTTGCCAAAATGAATAAAGTCGGTAGAATGTTAAATACCATGCTTTGCAGTCTTTAATTAAGGCCTTTTCTGTTCTGAGTTCAAATCCCTCTGAGGGATTTCATCCTTGTGGGGTTGATAAAATAAAGCGCCAGTAAAGTACTAGGGCTGATTTAATCGACTTTCTCTTCAAATTGCTGGCCTTGTAGGGCAGTGGATTGGTAGTATCAGTAGAGTATCAAACAAAGTACTTTGCAGTATTTGTTTCAAGTCTTTATGCTCTTAGTTCAAATCCTGCTGTAATTTCATTATTCATTATTCTTTTAACAGTGAAAATATGCTGGAAAGACTAAACCGCTTAGAAGACATCAGTGGAATGCCAAAGTATGTACAACATTGTTTCCAATTTTTATGTTGATTTATATATAAATGCTTTTATATCAGTTCAGAATTTTTTTTATAGAAGGAAAGGCAGGGCCTCTGACTTGTGCAAGCCTTCCCATATTGGTGAGATTGATGTGGTTGATATTCAGCTTGAATATTTGTGAATAAATTTTTGAGTCTTCTTCTTTTTCTTCTTTTTTTTTTCTTCTTCTTCTTCTTTTTCTTCTTCTTCTTTGTTTTCTTCTTCTTCTTTGTTTTCTTCTTCTTCTTAGTCTTCTTCTTAGTCTTTTTCTTAGTCTTCTTCTTAGTCTTCTTAATCTTTTTCTTAGTCTTCTTAATCTTCTTAGTCTTCTTCTTCTTCTTAGTCTTCTTATTCATCTTCTTCTTCGTCTTCTTAGTGTTCTTCTTAGTCTTCTTCTTCGTCTTCTTCTTTGTTTTCTTCTTCGTCTTCTTCTTCGTCTTCTTAGTCTTCGTCTTAGTCTTAGTCTTCGTCTTAGTCTTAGTCTTCGTCTTAGTCTTAGTCTTCGTCTTAGTCTTAGTCTTCGTCTTAGTCTTAGTCTTCGTCTTAGTCTTAGTCTTCTTCGTCTTAGTCTTACTCTTCGTCTTAGTCTTCTTCGTCTTAGTCTTCTTCGTCTTAGTCTTCTTCATCTTCCTCTTAGTCTTCTTCGTCTTAGTCTTCTTCGTCTTAGTCTTCGTCTTCTTAGTCTTCGTCTTAGTCTTAGTCTTCTTAGTCTTAGTCTTCGTCTTAGTCTTCTTCATCTTAGTCTTCTTAGTCTTAGTCTTCGTCTTAGTCTTAGTCTTCTTAGTCTTAGTCTTCTTCGTCTTAGTCTTCTTCATCTTCCTCTTAGTCTTCTTCGTATTCGTCTTAGTTTTCGTCTTCGTCGTCTTCGTCTTCATCTTCTTCGTCGTCTTCGTCGTCTTCGTCTTCTTTGTCTTCGTCTTCTTAGTCTTCGTATTAGTCTCCTTCATCTTAGTCTTTGTCTTCTTCCTCTTCGTCTTCTTCGTCTTCGTATTAGTCTGCTTCATCTTCATCTTAGTCTTCTTCGTATTAGTCTTCTTCATCTTAGTCTTAGTCTTCTTCGTCTTCGTCTTCTTCGTCTTAGTCTTCTTCGTCTTAGTCTTAGTCTTCTTCGTCTTAGTCTTAGTCTTCTTCGTATTCGTCTTAGTCTTCGTCTTCTTCGTCTTCTTCGTCTTCGTCTTCTTCGTCTTCTTCGTCTTCTTCGTCTTAGTCTTTCTCTTAGTCTTCTTCATCTTCATCTTATTCGTCTTAGTCTTCGTCTTAGTCTTCTTCGTCTTCGTCTTATTCGTCTTCTTAGTCTTCATCTTCTTAGTCTTCTTCGTCTTCGTCTTAGTCTTAGTCTTCTTCTTCGTCTTCTTCTTCGTCTTCGTCTTCATCTTCTTCGTCTTCGTCTTCGTCTTCTTCGTCTTCTTAGTCTTCTTAGTCTTGTTCGTCTTCTTCGTTTTCTTAGTCTTCTTAGTCTTCTTAGGCTTCTTAGGCTTCTTAGGCTTCTTAGTCTTCTTAGTCTTCTTAGTCTTCTTAGTCTTCTTAGTCTTCTTAGTCTTCTTAGTCTTCTTAGTCTTCTTAGTCTTCTTAGTCTTCTTCGTCTTCTTCGTCTTCTTCGTCTTCTTCGTCTTCTTCGTCTTCTTCGTCTTCTTCGTCTTCTTAGTCATCTTCGTCTTCTTCGTCTTCTTCATCTTCTTAGTCTTCTTTGTCTTCTTTGTCTTCTTAGTCTTCTTAGTCTTCTTCCCTCTTCTTAGTCTTCTTCCCTCTTCTTAGTCTTCTTAGTCTTCTTCCCTCTTCTTTGTCTTCTTCCCACTTCTTAGTCTTCTTAGTCTTCTTCGTCTTCTTCCTCTTCTTAGTCTTCTTCCCTCTTCTTCGTCTTCTTAGTCTTCTTCCCTCTTCTTAGTCTTCTTCCCTCTTCTTAGTCTTCTTCGTCTTCTTAGTCTTCTTCCTCTTCTTAGTCTTCTTCCTCTTCTTAGTCTTCTTCCCTCTTCTTAGTCTTCTTAGTCATCTTCGTCTTCTTAGTCTTCTTCGTCTTCTTCGTCTTCTTCGTCTTCTTCGTCTTCTTAGTCATCTTCGTCTTCTTAGTCATCTTCGTCTGCGTCTTCTTAGTCTTCTTAGTCTTCTTAGTCTTCTTAGTCTTCTTAGTCTTCTTAGTCTTCTTCGTCTTCTTCGTCTTCTTTGTCTTCTTAGTCTTCTTAGTCTTCTTAGTCTTCTTCGTCTTCTTTGTCTTCTTAGTCTTCTTCGTCTTCTTTGTCTTCTTAGTCTTCTTAGTCTTCTTCCTCTTCTTAGTCTTCTTCCCTCTTCTTAGTCTTCTTAGTCTTCTTCCCTCTTCTTAGTCTTCTTCCCTCTTCTTAGTCTTCTTAGTCTTCTTCGTCTTCTTCCTCTTCTTAGTCTTCTTCCCTCTTCTTAGTCTTCTTAGTCTTCTTCCCTCTTCTTAGTCTGCTTCGTCTTCTTCGTCTTCTTCGTCTTCTTCGTCTTCTTCGTCTTCTTCGTCTTCTTAGTCTTCTTAGTCGTCTTAGTCTTCTCAGTCTTCTTAGTCTTCTTAGTCTTCTTAGTCTTCTTAGTCTTCTTAGTCTTCTTAGTCTTCTTCGTCTTCTTCGTCTTCTTCGTCTTCTTAGTCATCTTCGTCTTCTTTGTCTTCTTAGTCATCTTCGTCTTCTTCGTCTTCTTCATCTTCTTAGTCTTCTTTGTCTTCTTTGTCTTCTTAGTCTTCTTAGTCTTCTTCCCTCATCTTAGTCTTCTTAGTCTTCTTCCCTCTTCTTAGTCTTCTTCCCTCTTCTTAGTCTTCTTCCCTCTTCTTAGTCTTCTTCCCTCTTCTTCGTCTTCTTCCCTCTTATTAGTCTTATTAGTCTTCTTCGTCTTCTTCCTCTTCTTAGTCTTCTTCCCTCTTCTTCGTCTTCTTAGTCTTCTTCCCTCTTCTTAGTCTTCTTCCCTCTTCTTAGTCTTCTTCGTCTTCTTAGTCTTCTTCCTCTTCTTAGTCTTCTTCCCTCTTCTTAGTCTTCTTAGTCATCTTCGTCTTCTTAGTCTTCTTAGTCTTCTTAGTCTTCTTCGTCTTCTTCGTCTTCTTCGTCTTCTTAGTCATCTTCGTCTTCTTAATCATCTTCGTCTTCGTCTTCTTCATCTTCTTAGTCTTCTTAGTCTTCTTAGTCTTCTTCGTCTTCTTCGTCTTCTTTGTCTTCTTCGTCTTCTTTGTCTTCTTTGTCTTCTTAGTCTTCTTCGTCTTCTTTGTCTTCTTAGTCTTCTTAGTCTTCTTCCTCTTCTTAGTCTTCTTCCCTCTTCTTAGTCTTCTTAGTCTTCTTCCCTCTTCTTAGTCTTCTTCCCTCTTCTTAGTCTTCTTAGTCTTCTTCCCTCTTCTTAGTCTTCTTCCCTCTTCTTAGTCTTCTTCGTCTTCTTCCTCTTCTTAGTCTTCTTCCCTCTTCTTAGTCTTCTTAGTCTTCTTCGTCTTCTTCCTCTTCTTGGTCTTCTTCCCTCTTCTTCGTCTTCTTAGTCTTCTTCCCTCTTCTTAGTCTTCTTCCCTCTTCTTAGTCTTCTTAGTCTTCTTCGCTCTTCTTAGTCTTCTTCCCTCTTCTTAGTCTTCTTAGTCTTCTTCCCTCTTCTTCGTCTTCTTCCCTCTTCTTAGTCTTCTTAGTCTTCTTCGTCTTCTTCCTCTTCTTGTTCTTCTTCCTTCTTCTTCGTCTTCTTAGTCTTCTTCCCTCTTTTTAGTCTTCTTCCCTCTTCTTAGTCTTCTTAGTCTTCTTCATCTTCTTCCTCTTCTTGGTCTTCTTGCCTCTTCTTCGTCTTCTTAGTCTTCTTCCCTCTTCTTAGTCTTCTTCCCTCTTCTTAGTCTTCTTAGTCTTCTTAGTCTTCTTCCTCTTCTTAGTCTTCTTCCCTCTTCTTCCCTCTTCTTAGTCTTCTTAGTCATCTTCGTCTTCTTAGTCTTCTTAGTCTTCTTCGTCTTCTTCGTCTTCTTCGTCTTCTTCGTCTTCTTCGTCTTCTTAGTCTTCTTCGTCTTCTTAGTCTTCTTAGTCTTCTTCGTCTTCTTAGTCTTCTTAGTCTTCTTAGTCTTCTTCGTCTTCTTAGTCTTCTTAGTCTTCTTAGTCTTCTTCGTCTTCTTCCCTCTTCTTAGTCATCTTCATCTTCTTAGTCTTCTTAGTCTTCTTCGTCTTCTTTGTCTTCTTTGTCTTCTTTGTCTTCTTTGTCTTCTTAGGCTTCTTAGTCTTCTTCGTCTTCTTAGTCTTCTCAGTCTTCTTAGTCTTCTCAGTCTTCTTAGTCTTCTTAGTCTTCTTCGTCTTCTTCGTCTTCTTAGTCTTCTCAGTCTTCTTCGTCTTCTTCGTCTTCTTCGTCTTCTTCGTCTTCTTAGTCATCTTCGTCTTCTTCGTCTTCTTCGTCTTCTTCGTCTTCTTCGTCTTCTTCGTCTTCTTCGTCTTCTTCATCTTCTTAGTCTTCTTAGTCTTCTTAGTCTTCTTCGTCTTCTTCGTCTTCTTTGTCTTCTTAGTCTTCTTCGTCTTCTTTGTCTTCTTAGTCTTCTTAGTCTTCTTCCTCTTCTTAGTCTTCTTCCTCTTCTTAGTCTTCTTCCCTCTTCTTAGTCTTCTTAGTCTTCTTCCCTCTTCTTAGTCTTCTTCCCTCTTCTTAGTCTTCTTCCCTCTTCTTAGTCTTCTTCCCTCTTCTTAGTCTTCTTAGTCTTCTTCCCTCTTCTTAGTCTTCTTAGTCTTCTTCCCTCTTCTTAGTCTTCTTCCCTCTTCTTAGTCTTCTTCCCTCTTCTTAGTCTTCTTCCTCTTCTTAGTCTTCTTCCCTCTTCTTAGTCTTCTTAGTCTTCTTCCCTCTTCTTAGTCTTCTTAGTCTTCTTCTCTCTTCTTAGTCTTCTTAGTCTTCTTCCCTCTTCTTAGTCTTCTTCCCTCTTCTTAGTCTTCTTAGTCTTCTTCCCTCTTCTTCGTCTTCTTCCCTCTTCTTAGTCTTCTTCGTCTTCTTCCTCTTCTTAGTCTTCTTCCCTCTTCTTCGTCTTCTTAGTCTTCTTCCCTCTTCTTAGTCTTCTTCCCTCTTCTTAGTCTTCTTCCCTCTTCTTAGTCTTCTTCGTCTTCTTAGTCTTCTTAGTCTTCTTCGTCTTCTTCCTCTTCTTAGTCTTCTTCCCTCTTCTTCGTCTTCTTAGTCTTCTTCCCTCTTCTTAGTCTTCTTCCCTCTTCTTAGTCTTCTTCGTCTTCTTAGTCTTCTTCCTCTTCTTAGTCTTCTTCCCTCTTCTTAGTCTTCTTAGTCTTCTTCGTCTTCTTCCTCTTCTTAGTCTTCTTCCCTCTTCTTAGTCTTCTTAGTCTTCTTCCCTCTTCTTAGTCTTCTTAGTCTTCTTCCCTCTTCTTCGTCTTCTTCGTCTTCTTCGTCTTCTTCGTCTTCTTCGTCTTCTTCGTCTTCTTCGTCTTCTTAGTCTTCTTAGTCTTCTCAGTCTTCTTAGTCTTCTCAGTCTTCTTCGTCTTCTTCGTCTTCTTCGTCTTCTTCGTCTTCTTCGTCTTCTTAGTCTTCTCAGTCTTCTTCGTCTTCTTCGTCTTCTTCGTCTTCTTCGTCTTCTTCGTCTTCTTAGTCTTCTCAGTCTTCTCAGTCTTCTTCGTCTTCTTCGTCTTCTTCGTCTTCTTCGTCTTCTTCGTCTTCTTAGTCATCTTCGTCTTCTTAGTCTTCTCAGTCTTCTTCGTCTTCTTCGTCTTCTTCGTCTTCTCAGTCTTCTTCGTCTTCTTCGTCTTCTTCGTCTTCTTCGTCTTCTTCGTCTTCTTCGTCTTCTTCGTCTTCTTAGTCATCTTCGTCTTCTTCGTCTTCTTAGTCATCTTCGTCTTCTTCGTCTTCTTCGTCTTCTTCGTCTTCTTCGTCTTCTTAGTCTTCTTCCCTCTTCTTAGTCTTCTTAGTCTTCTTCCCTCTTCTTAGTCTTCTTAGTCTTCTTCCCTCTTCTTCGTCTTCTTCCCTCTTCTTAGTCTTCTTAGTCTTCTTCGTCTTCCTCTTCTTAGTCTTCTTCCCTCTTCTTCGTCTTCTTAGTCTTCTTCCCTCTTCTTCGTCTTCTTAGTCTTCTTCCCTCTTCTTAGTCTTCTTCCCTCTTCTTAGTCTTCTTCCCTCTTCTTAGTCTTCTTCGTCTTCTTAGTCTTCTTCCTCTTCTTAGTCTTCTTCCCTCTTCTTAGTCATCTTCGTCTTCTTAGTCTTCTTCGTCTTCTTCGTCTTCTTCGTCTTCTTAGTCATCTTCGTCTTCTTAGTCATCTTCGTCTTCGTCTTCTTCATCTTCTTAGTCTTCTTAGTCTTCTTCCTCTTCTTAGTCTTCTTCCCTCTTCTTAGTCTTCTTAGTCATCTTCGTCTTCTTAGTCTTCTTAGTCTTCTTAGTCTTCTTCGTCTTCTTCGTCTTCTTCGTCTTCTTCGTCTTCTTCGTCTTCTTCGTCTTCTTAGTCTTCTTCGTCTTCTTAGTCTTCTTCTTCTTATTAGTCTTCTTAGTCTTCTTCGTCTTCTTTGTCTTCTTAGTCTTCTTCCCTCTTCTTAGTCTTCTTCGTCTTCTTAGTCTTCTTAGTCTTCTTCGTCTTCTTCCCTCTTCTTAGTCTTCTTCGTCTTCTTTGTCTTCTTAGTCTTCTTCCCTCTTCTTAGTCATCTTCGTCTTCTTAGTCTTCTTAGTCTTCTTCGTCTTCTTAGTCTTCTTCGTCTTCTCAGTCTTCTTCGTCTTCTTCGTCTTCTTCGTCTTCTTCGTCTTCTTAGTCTTCTCAGTCTTCTTCGTCTTCTTCGTCTTCTTCGTCTTCTTAGTCATCTTCGTCTTCTTAGTCTTCTCAGTCTTCTTCGTCTTCTTCGTCTTCTTTGTCTTCTTAGTCATCTTCGTCTTCTTCGTCTTCTTCGTCTTCTTAGTCATCTTCATCTTCTTCGTCTTCTTCATCTTCTTAGTCTTCTTAGTCTTCTTAGTCTTCTTCGTCTTCTTCGTCTTCTTTGTCTTCTTAGTCTTCTTAGTCTTCTTTGTCTTCTTAGTCTTCTTAGTCTTCTTCCTCTTCTTAGTCTTCTTCCCTCTTCTTAGTCTTCTTAGTCTTCTTCCCTCTTCTTAGTCTTCTTCCCTCTTCTTAGTCTTCTTCCCTCTTCTTAGTCTTCTTCCCTCTTCTTAGTCTTCTTAGTCTTCTTAGTCTTCTTAGTCTTCTTCCCTCTTCTTAGTCTTCTTAGTCTTCTTCGTCTTCTTCCTCTTCTTAGTCTTCTTCCCTCTTCTTAGTCTTCTTAGTCTTCTTAGTCTTCTTCCCTCTTCTTAGTCTTCTTCCCTCTTCTTAGTCTTCTTAGTCTTCTGCCCTCTTCTTAGTCTTCTTGGTCTTCTTCCCTCTTCTTCGTCTTCTTCCACTTCTTAGTCTTCTTCCCTCTTCTTCGTCTTCTTAGTCTTCTTCCCTCTTCTTAGTCTTCTTCCCTCTTCTTAGTCTTCTTCGTCTTCTTAGTCTTCTTCCTCTTCTTAGTCTTCTTCCCTCTTCTTAGTCTTCTTAGTCTTCTTCCCTCTTCTTAGTCTTCTTAGTCTTCTTCCCTCTTCTTAGTCTTCTTCCCTCTTCTTAGTCTTCTTAGTCTTCTTAGTCTTCTTCCCTCTTCTTAGTCTTCTTAGTCTTCTTCCCTCTTCTTAGTCTTCTTAGTCTTCTTCCCTCTTCTTAGTCTTCTTCCCTCTTCTTCCCTCTTCTTAGTCTTCTTCCCTCTTCTTCGTTTTCTTCCCTCTTCTTAGTCTTCTTAGTCTTCTTCGTCTTCTTCCCTCTTCTTCGTCTTCTTAGTCTTCTTCCCTCTTCTTCGTCTTCTTAGTCTTCTTCCCTCTTCTTAGTCTTCTTCCCTCTTCTTAGTCTTCTTAGTCTTCTTCCCTCTTCTTAGTCTTCTTCCCTCTTCTTAGTCTTCTTAGTCTTCTTCCCTCTTCTTAGTCTTCTTAGTCTTCTTCCCTCTTCTTAGTCTTCTGAGTCTTCTTCGTCTTCTTCGTCTTCTTCGTCTTCTTAGTCATCTTCGTCTTCTTCGTCTTCTTAGTCATCTTCGTCTTCTTCGTCTTCTTCGTCTTCTTCGTCTTCTTCATCTTCTTAGTCTTCTTAGTCTTCTTCGTCTTCTTTGTCTTCTTAGTCTTCTTCGTCTTCTTTGTCTTCTTAGTCTTCTTAGTCTTCTTCCTCTTCTTAGTCTTCTTCCCTCTTCTTAGTCTTCTTAGTCTTCTTCCCTCTTCTTAGTCTTCTTCCCTCTTCTTAGTCTTCTTCCCTCTTCTTAGTCTTCTTAGTCTTCTTCCCTCTTCTTAGTCTTCTTCCCTCTTCTTAGTCTTCTTAGTCTTCTTCCCTCTTCTTAGTCTTCTTAGTCTTCTTAGTCTTCTTATTCTTCCCTCTTCTTAGTCTTCTTAGTCTTCTTCGTCTTCTTCCTCTTCTTAGTCTTCTTCCCTCTTCTTAGTCTTCTTAGTCTTCTTCCCTCTTCTTAGTCTTCTTCCCTCTTCTTAGTCTTCTTCCCTCTTCTTAGTCTTCTTAGTCTTCTTCCCTCTTCTTAGTCTTCTTGGTCTTCTTCCCTCTTCTTCGTCTTCTTCCCTCTTCTTAGTCTTCTTCGTCTTCTTCCACTTCTTAGTCTTCTTCCCTCTTCTTCGTCTTCTTAGTCTTCTTCCCTCTTCTTAGTCTTCTTCCCTCTTCTTAGTCTTCTTCGTCTTCTTAGACCTCTTCCTCTTCTTAGTCTTCTTCCCTCTTCTTAGTCTTCTTAGTCTTCTTCCCTCTTCTTAGTCTTCTTCCCTCTTCTTAGTCTTCTTAGTCTTCTTAGTCTTCTTCCCTCTTCTTAGTCTTCTTAGTCTTCTTCCCTCTTCTTAGTCTTCTTAGTCTTCTTCCCTCTTCTTAGTCTTCTTCCCTCTTCTTCCCTCTTCTTAGTCTTCTTCCCTCTTCTTCGTTTTCTTCCCTCTTCTTAGTCTTCTTAGTCTTCTTCGTCTTCTTCCCTCTTCTTCGTCTTCTTAGTCTTCTTCCCTCTTCTTAGTCTTCTTCCCTCTTCTTCGTCTTCTTAGTCTTCTTCCCTCTTCTTAGTCTTCTTCCCTCTTCTTAGTCTTCTTAGTCTTCTTCCCTCTTCTTAGTCTTCTTCCCTCTTCTTAGTCTTCTTAGTCTTCTTCCCTCTTCTTAGTCTTCTGAGTCTTCTTCGTCTTCTTAGTCATCTTCGTCTTCTTCGTCTTCTTAGTCATCTTCGTCTTCTTCGTCTTCTTCGTCTTCTTCGTCTTCTTCATCTTCTTAGTCTTCTTAGTCTTCTTAGTCTTCTTAGTCTTCTTCGTCTTCTTCGTCTTCTTCGTCTTCTTTGTCTTCTTAGTCTTCTTCGTCTTCTTTGTCTTCTTAGTCTTCTTAGTCTTCTTAGTCTTCTTCCCTCTTCTTAGTCTTCTTCCCTCTTCTTAGTCTTCTTCCCTCTTCTTAGTCTTCTTAGTCTTCTTCCCTCTTCTTAGTCTTCTTCCCTCTTCTTAGTCTTCTTAGTCTTCTTCCCTCTTCTTAGTCTTCTTCCCTCTTCTTAGTCTTCTTAGTCTTCTTCCCTCTTCTTCGTCTTCTTCCCTCTTCTTAGTCTTCTTAGTCTTCTTCGTCTTCTTCCTCTTCTTAGTCTTCTTCCCTCTTCTTCGTCTTCTTAGTCTTCTTCCCTCTTCTTAGTCTTCTTAGTCTTCTTCGTCTTCTTCCTCTTCTTAGTCTTCTTCCCTCTTCGTAGTTTTCTTAGTCTTCTTCCTCTTCTTAGTCTTTTTACCTCTTCTTAGTCTTCTTAGTCATCTTCGTCTTCTTAGTCTTCTTCGTCTTCTTCGTCTTCTTCGTCTTCTTAGTCTTCTTCGTCTTCTTCGTCTTCTTCGTCTTCTTCGTCTTCTTCGTCTTCTTAGTCTTCTTCGTCTTCTTAGTCTTCTTAGTCTTCTTCGTCTTCTCAGTCTTCTTAGTCTTCTTAGTCTTCTTAGTCTTCTTCGTCTTCTTTGTCTTCTTAGTCTTCTTCCCTCTTCTTAGTCATCTTCGTCTTCTTAGTCTTCTTAGTCTTCTTCGTCTTCTTAGTCTTCTTCGTCTTCTTAGTCTTCTTTGTCTTCTTTGTCTTCTTTGTCTTCTTAGTCTTCTTTGTCTTCTTTGTCTTCTTAGGCTTCTTAGTCTTCTTCGTCTTCTTAGTCTTCTCAGTCTTCTTCGTCTTCTACGTCTTCTTCGTCTTCTACGTCTTCTTCGTCTTCTTCGTCTTCTTAGTCTTCTCAGTCTTCTCAGTCTTCTTCGTCTTCTTCGTCTTCTTCGTCTTCTTAGTCATCTTCGTCTTCTTAGTCTTCTCAGTCTTCTTTGTCATCTTCGTCTTCTTCGTCTTCTTAGTCATCTTCATCTTCTTCGTCTTCTTCATCTTCTTAGTCTTCTTAGTCTTCTTAGTCTTCTTAGTCTTCTTAGTCTTCTTAGTCTTCTTCGTCTTCTTCGTCTTCTTTGTCTTCTTAGTCTTCTTTGTCTTCTTAGTCTTCTTAGTCTTCTTCCTCTTCTTAGTCTTCTTCCCTCTTCTTAGTCTTCTTAGTCTTCTTCCCTCTTCTTAGTCTTCTTCCCTCTTCTTAGTCTTCTTCCCTCTTCTTAGTCTTCTTCCCTCTTCTTAGTCTTCTTAGTCTTCTTAGTCTTCTTAGTCTTCTTCCCTCTTCTTAGTCTTCTTAGTCTTCTTCGTCTTCTTCCTCTTCTTAGTCTTCTTCCCTCTTCTTAGTCTTCTTAGTCTTCTTCCCTCTTCTTAGTCTTCTTCCCTCTTCTTAGTCTTCTTAGTCTTCTTCCACTTCTTAGTCTTCTTCCCTCTTCTTCGTCTTCTTAGTCTTCTTCCCTCTTCTTAGTCTTCTTCCCTCTTCTTAGTCTTCTTCGTCTTCTTAGTCTTCTTCCTCTTCTTAGTCTTCTTCCCTCTTCTTAGTCTTCTTAGTCTTCTTCCCTCTTCTTAGTCTTCTTAGTCTTCTTAGTCTTCTTCCCTCTTCTTAGTCTTCTTAGTCTTCTTCCCTCTTCTTAGTCTTCTTAGTCTTCTTCCCTCTTCTTAGTCTTCTTCCCTCTTCTTCCCTCTTCTTAGTCTTCTTCCCTCTTCTTCGTTTTCTTCCCTCTTCTTAGTCTTCTTAGTCTTCTTCGTCTTCTTCCCTCTTCTTCGTCTTCTTAGTCTTCTTCCCTCTTCTTCGTCTTCTTAGTCTTCTTCCCTCTTCTTAGTCTTCTTCCCTCTTCTTAGTCTTCTTCCCTCTTCTTAGTCTTCTTCGTCTTCTTAGTCTTCTTCCCTCTTCTTAGTCTTCTTCCCTCTTCTTAGTCTTCTTAGTCTTCTTCCCTCTTCTTAGTCTTCTTCCCTCTTCTTAGTCTTCTTAGTCTTCTTCCCTCTTCTTAGTCTTCTGAGTCTTCTTCGTCTTCTTCGTCTTCTTCGTCTTCTTCGTCTTCTTAGTCATATTCGTCTTCTTCGTCTTCTTAGTCATCTTCGTCTTCTTCGTCTTCTTCGTCTTCATCTTCTTAGTCTTCTTAGTCTTCTTCGTCTTCTTCCTCTTCTTAGTCTTCTTCCCTCTTCTTAGTCTTCTTAGTCTTCTTCCCTCTTCTTAGTCTTCTTCCCTCTTCTTAGTCTTCTTCCCTCTTCTTAGTCTTCTTAGTCTTCTTCCCTCTTCTTAGTCTTCTTCCCTCTTCTTAGTCTTCTTAGTCTTCTTCCCTCTTCTTAGTCTTCTTCCCTCTTCTTAGTCTTCTTAGTCTTCTTCCCTCTTCTTCGTCTTCTTCCCTCTTCTTAGTCTTCTTAGTCTTCTTCGTCTTCTTCCTCTTCTTAGTCTTCTTCCCTCTTCTTCGTCTTCTTAGTCTTCTTCCCTCTTCTTAGTCTTCTTAGTCTTCTTCGTCTTCTTCCTCTTCTTAGTCTTCTTCCCTCTTCGTAGTTTTCTTAGTCTTCTTCCTCTTCTTAGTCTTTTTACCTCTTCTTAGTCTTCTTAGTCATCTTCGTCTTCTTAGTCTTCTTCGTCTTCTTCGTCTTCTTCGTCTTCTTAGTCTTCTTCGTCTTCTTCGTCTTCTTCGTCTTCTTAGTCTTCTTCGTCTTCTTCGTCTTCTTAGTCTTCTCAGTCTTCTTAGTCTTCTTAGTCTTCTTAGTCTTCTTCGTCTTCTTTGTCTTCTTAGTCTTCTTCCCTCTTCTTAGTCATCTTCGTCTTCTTAGTCTTCTTAGTCTTCTTCGTCTTCTTAGTCTTCTTTGTCTTCTTTGTCTTCTTTGTCTTCTTTGTCTTCTTAGTCTTCTTTGTCTTCTTTGTCTTCTTAGGCTTCTTAGTCTTCTTCGTCTTCTTAGTCTTCTCAGTCTTCTTCGTCTTCTTCGTCTTCTTCGTCTTCTTAGTCTTCTCAGTCTTCTTCGTCTTCTTCGTCTTCTTCGTCTTCTTAGTCATCTTCGTCTTCTTAGTCTTCTCAGTCTTCTTCGTCTTCTTCGTCTTCTTTGTCTTCTTAGTCATCTTCGTCTTCTTCGTCTTCTTCGTCTTCTTAGTCATCTTCATCTTCTTCGTCTTCTTCATCTTCTTAGTCTTCTTAGTCTTCTTAGTCTTCTTAGTCTTCTTAGTCTTCTTCGTCTTCTTTGTCTTCTTAGTCTTCTTTGTCTTCTTAGTCTTCTTAGTCTTCTTCCTCTTCTTAGTCTTCTTCCCTCTTCTTAGTCTTCTTAGTCTTCTTCCCTCTTCTTAGTCTTCTTCCCTCTTCTTAGTCTTCTTCCCTCTTCTTAGTCTTCTTCCCTCTTCTTAGTCTTCTTAGTCTTCTTAGTCTTCTTAGTCTTCTTCCCTCTTCTTAGTCTTCTTAGTCTTCTTCGTCTTCTTCCTCTTCTTAGTCTTCTTCCCTCTTCTTAGTCTTCTTAGTCTTCTTCCCTCTTCTTAGTCTTCTTCCCTCTTTTTAGTCTTCTTAGTCTTCTTCCCTCTTTTTAGTCTTCTTAGTCTTCTTCCCTCTTCTTAGTCTTCTTGGTCTTCTTCCCTCTTCTTCGTCTTCTTCCCTCTTCTTAGTCTTCTTCGTCTTCTTCCACTTCTTAGTCTTCTTCCCTCTTCTTCGTCTTCTTAGTCTTCTTCCCTCTTCTTAGTCTTCTTCCCTCTTCTTAGTCTTCTTCGTCTTCTTAGTCTTCTTCCTCTTCTTAGTCTTCTTCCCTCTTCTTAGTCTTCTTAGTCTTCTTCCCTCTTCTTAGTCTTCTTCCCTCTTCTTAGTCTTCTTAGTCTTCTTAGTCTTCTTCCCTCTTCTTAGTCTTCTTAGTCTTCTTCCCTCTTCTTAGTCTTCTTAGTCTTCTTCCCTCTTCTTAGTCTTCTTCCCTCTTCTTCCCTCTTCTTAGTCTTCTTCCCTCTTCTTCGTTTTCTTCCCTCTTCTTAGTCTTCTTAGTCTTCTTCGTCTTCTTCCCTCTTCTTCGTCTTCTGAGTCTTCTTCCCTCTTCTTCGTCTTCTTAGTCTTCTTCCCTCTTCTTAGTCTTCTTCCCTCTTCTTAATCTTCTTCCCTCTTCTTAGTCTTCTTCGTCTTCTTAGTCTTCTTCCCTCTTCTTAGTCTTCTTCCCTCTTCTTAGTCTTCTTAGTCTTCTTCCCTCTTCTTAGTCTTCTTCCCTCTTCTTAGTCTTCTTAGTCTTCTTCCCTCTTCTTAGTCTTCTGAGTCTTCTTCGTCTTCTTCGTCTTCTTCGTCTTCTTAGTCATCTTCGTCTTCTTCGTCTTCTTAGTCATCTTCGTCTTCTTCGTCTTCTTCGTCTTCTTCGTCTTCTTCATCTTCTTAGTCTTCTTAGTCTTCTTAGTCTTCTTAGTCTTCTTCGTCTTCTTCGTCTTCTTTGTCTTCTTAGTCTTCTTCCTCTTCTTTGTCTTCTTAGTCTTCTTAGTCTTCTTCCTCTTCTTAGTCTTCTTCCCTCTTCTTAGTCTTCTTAGTCTTCTTCCCTCTTCTTAGTCTTCTTCCCTCTTCTTAGTCTTCTTAGTCTTCTTCCCTCTTCTTAGTCTTCTTCCCTCTTCTTAGTCTTCTTAGTCTTCTTCCCTCTTCTTAGTCTTCTTCCCTCTTCTTAGTCTTCTTAGTCTTCTTCCCTCTTCTTCGTCTTCTTCCCTCTTCTTAGTCTTCTTAGTCTTCTTCGTCTTCTTCCTCTTCTTAGTCTTCTTCCCTCTTCTTCGTCTTCTTAGTCTTCTTCCCTCTTCTTAGTCTTCTTAGTCTTCTTCGTCTTCTTCCTCTTCTTAGTCTTCTTCCCTCTTCGTAGTTTTCTTAGTCTTCTTCCTCTTCTTAGTCTTTTTACCTCTTCTTAGTCTTCTTAGTCATCTTCGTCTTCTTAGTCTTCTTCGTCTTCTTCGTCTTCTTCGTCTTCTTAGTCTTCTTCGTCTTCTTCGTCTTCTTCGTCTTCTTAGTCTTCTTCGTCTTCTTAGTCTTCTTAGTCTTCTTCGTCTTCTCAGTCTTCTTAGTCTTCTTAGTCTTCTTAGTCTTCTTCGTCTTCTTTGTCTTCTTAGTCTTCTTCCCTCTTCTTAGTCATCTTCGTCTTCTTAGTCTTCTTAGTCTTCTTCGTCTTCTTAGTCTTCTTTGTCTTCTTTGTCTTCTTTGTCTTCTTAGGCTTCTTAGTCTTCTTCGTCTTCTTAGTCTTCTCAGTCTTCTTCGTCTTCTTAGTCTTCTCAATCTTCTTCGTCTTCTTCGTCTTCTTCGTCTTCTCAGTCTTCTTCGTCTTCTTCGTCTTCTTCGTCTTCTTCGTCTTCTTCGTCTTCTTCCCTCTTCTTCGTCTTCTTCGTCTTCTTAGTCATCTTCGTCTTCTTAGTCTTCTCAGTCTTCTTCGTCTTCTTCGTCTTCTTCGTCTTCTTCGTCTTCTTAGTCATCTTCGTCTTCTTAGGCTTCTTAGTCTTCTTCATCTTCTTAGTCTTCTTTGTCTTCTTAGGCTTCTTAGTCTTCTTTGTCTTCTTAGTCTTCTTCATATTCTTAGGCTTCTTAGTCTTCTTCGTCTTCTTAGTCTTCTTCATCTTCTTCATCTTCTTAGGCTTCTTAGTCTTCTTAGTCTTCTTCGTCTTCTTTATCTTCTTCATCTTCTTAGTCTTCTTCGTCTTCTTAGTCTTCTTCATCTTCTTAGTCTTCTTAGTCTTCTTCATCTTCTTCATCTTCTTAGGCTTCTTAGTCTTCTTCATCTTCTTAGTCTTCTTCATCTTCTTAGTCTTCTTAGTCTTCTTAGTCTTCTTAGTCTTCTTCATCTTCTTCATCTTCTTTGTCTTCTTCATCTTCTTCATCTTCTTAGGCTTCTTAGTCTTCTTCATCTTCTTAGTCTTCTTCATCTTCTTAGTCTTCTTAGTATTCTTAGTCTTCTTCATCTTCTTCATCTTCTTAGACTTCTTAGTCTTCTTCATCTTCTTAGTCTTCTTAGTCTTCTTCATCTTCTTCATCTTCTTAGTCTTCTTAGGCTTCTTAGTCTTCTTCATCTTCTTCATCTTCTTAGGCTTCTTAGTCTTCTTAGTCTTCTTAGTCTTCTTAGTCTTCTTAGTCTTCTCAGTCTTCTCAGTCTTCTTAGTCTTCTTAGTCTTCTTCGTCTTCTTAGTCTTCTTCATCTTCTTAGGCTTCTTAGTCTTCTTCGTCTTCTTCGTCTTCTTAGTCTTCTTCGTCTTCTTAGTCTTCTTCGTCTTCTTCGTCTTCTTCGTCTTCTTCGTCTTCTTCGTCTTCTTCGTCTTCTTCGTCTTCTTAGTCTTCTTCCTCTTCTTAGGCTTCTTAGTCTTCTTCGTCTTCTTCATCTTCTTCATCTTCTTCGTCTTCTTCGTCTTCTTCATCTTCTTAGTCTTCTTAGGCTTCTTAGTCTTCTTCGTCTTCTTCGTCTTCTTAGTCTTCTTCGTCTTCTTCGTCTTCTTAGTCTTCTTAGTCTTCTTCATCTTCTTAGGCTTCTTAGTCTTCTTAGGCTTCTTAGTCTTCTTCGTCTTCTTAGTCTTCTTCGTCTTCTTAGTCTTCTTCGTCTTCTTAGTCTTCTTCGTCTTCTTCGTCTTCTTAGTCTTCTTCATCTTCTTCATCTTCTTCATCTTCTTAGGCTTCTTAGTCTTCTTAGGCTTCTTAGTCTTCTTCGTCTTCTTAGTCTTCTTCGTCTTCTTAGTCTTCTTCATCTTCTTAGGCTTCTTCATCTTCTTAGTCTTCTTCGTCTTCTTTGACTTCTTAGTCTTCTTCGTCTTCTTAGTCTTCTTAGTCTTCTTCGTCTCCTTCGTCTTCTTCGTCTTCTTAGTCTTCTTAGTCTTCTTTGTCTTCTTTGTCTTCTTTGTCTTCTTAGTCTTCTTAGTCTTCTTAGTCTTCTTAGTCTTCTTAGTCTTCTTAGTCTTCTTAGTCTTCTTAGTCTTCTTCCTCTTCTTAGGCTTCTTAGTCTTCTTAGTCTTCTTCGTCTTCTTGTTAGTCATCTTCGTCTTCTTCTTAGTCTTCTTAGTCTTCTTAGTCTTCTTCGTCTTCTTAGTCTTCTTAGTCTTCTTAGTCTTCTTAGTCTTCTTCGTCTTCTTAGTTTTCTTCGTCTTCTTAGTCTTCTTAGTCTTCTTAGTCTTCTTAGTCTTCTTCCTCTTCTTAGGCTTCTTAGTCTTCTTCCTCTTCTTAGGCTTCTTAGTCTTCTTCCTCTTCTTAGGCTTCTTAGTCTTCTTCCTCTTCTTAGGCTTCTTAGTCTTCTTCGTCTTCTTAGGCTTCTTCGTCTTCTTAGGCTTCTTAGTCTTCTTAGGCTTCTTAGTCTTCTTCGTCTTCTTCGTCTTCTTATTCTTCTTCGTCTTCTTCGTCTTCTTAGTCTTCTTCCTCTTCTTCGTCTTCTTAGTCTTCTTCCTCTTCTTCGTCTTCTTCGTCTTCTTCGTCTTCTTCGTCTTCTTAGTCTTCTTAGTCTTCTTAGTCTTCTTCCTCTTCTTAGTCTTCTTAGTCTTCTTCGTCTTCTTCGTCTTCTTAGTCTTCTTAGTCTTCTTCCTCTTCTTAGGCTTCTTAGTCTTCTTCGTCTTCTTCGTCTTCTTAGTTTTCTTAGTCTTCTTAGTCTTCTTAGTCTTCTTAGTTTTCTTAGTCTTCTTCGTCTTCTTCGTCTTCTTCGTCTTCTTAGTCTTCTTCCTCTTCTTAGGCTTCTTAGTCTTCTTAGTCTTCTTAGTCTTCTTCGTCTTCTTCGTCTTCTTAGTCTTCTTCATCTTCTTAGGCTTCTTCGTCTTCTTAGTCTTCTTCGTCTTCTTCGTCTTCTTAGGCTTCTTAGTCTTCTTCGGCTTCTTAGTCTTCTTCGTCTTCTTAGTCTTCTTTGTCTTCTTCGTCTTCTTAGTCTTCTTAGTCTTCTTCGTCTTCTTAGTCTTCTTAGTCTTCTTCGTCTTCTTCGTCTCCTTAGTCTTCTTAGGCTTCTTCGTCTTCTTAGTCTTCTTCGTCTTCTTAGTCTTCTTAGTCTTCTTCATCTTCTTAGGCTTCTTCGTCTTCTTAGTCTTCTTAGTCTTCTTAGTCTTCTTCATCTTCTTAGGCTTCTTCGTCTTCTTAGTCTTCTTCGTCTTCTTAGTCTTCTTCATCTTCTTCGTCTTCTTCGTTTTCTTAGTCTTCTTAGTCTTCTTCATCTTCTTAGGCTTCTTAGTCTTCTTAGTCTTCTTAGTCTTCTTCGTCTTCTTAGGCTTCTTAGGCTTCTTCGTCTTCTTAGTCTTCTTCATCTTCTTAGGCTTCTTAGGCTTCTTAGGCTTCTTCGTCTTCTTAGTCTTCTTAGTCTTCTTCGTCTTCTTAGTCTTCTTAGTCTTCTTCGTCTTCTTCCCTCTTCTTAGTCTTCTTAGTCTTCTTCCTTTTCTTCGTCTTCTTCCTCTTCTTAGTCTTCTTCCCTCTTCTTAGTCTTCTTCCTCTTCTTAGTCTTCTTCCCTCTTCTTAGTCTTCTTAGTCTTCTTCCTCTTCTTCATCTTCTTCATCTTCTTCTTCGTCTTAGTCTTCGTCTTCGTCTCCATCTTCTTCTTCTTCTTAGTCTTCGTCTTCGTCTTCTTCGTCTTCGTCGTCTTTGTTTTCTTCGTCTTAGTCTTCGTCTTCTTCGTCTTAGTCGTCTTTGTTTTCTTCGTCTTAGTCTTCGTCTTCTTCGTCTTAGTCTTCTTGTCATAGTCTTCGTCGTCATCGTTATTCTCCTATTTAGTTTTGGGAGGGTAATTGCAGTATTGTTGAGTCAAGCTAGCTGATGAACAGTGTGGTTTTCACCCTGGATGCAGCATATAATTCCCACTTATTGTATTTAGACAATACTTATATTGACACTGGAAATAGCAGCCAAAACGGTTGAAATCAGCTCAACAATGATAGAGCAGTTAATATTAATTTATAACTGTTCTTGCTTTTTTACACTGATTCTTAATCTTCTGATGAGATACAACCCTATTTAAACAAATACTAGTGTAAAGTATAAAAATTATTCCACATGGTTGTATTATTATATTTATCATTATTGTCATTACTATTATTATTATTATGGATTACATTTTGCCTGGTTGTGTGTTAAATGAAAACTTTGTCTTAAAACAATTGTAAAGATTAAATGATTTAAGAACTTCTATCTGTCATCTTAATATATATATATATATATATGTCATCTATATATATATATATATATATATATATATATATATATATTTAGCAAGGGTAAACATCTATAAATGTTAATTTAGCGATGATGTGGTTGCCAGATGGATTTGTTCATTTGTAATAGTAGTGATGAAGTGTGAAGATGGTGTGTGAGTAGCTTGAAGCATGTCCCAGTGAGTGAAAAGATCTTTGACATGTTTGAGGAAACAAATAGTTGTACTTGTTGTGGTATGAAGTGATATCACATGGATAAGAATTAGTAAATGAACAAGACGTCACTAATTTTAATGTTTTTATGTGTAACAGGATTTACTTCAAAATCATATGTAACAATGACCAATGGAAAAAGATGCAAGTATAGATGCAGTATGTTATGTGCACAAACGTAGAATAACATAGCAGTGATATTTACTGACTTGTATTGGTAGCAATCTCAGCTGGTGCTCATCCCTGTGAGGCTGGCCTGTGAGTGTGTGTGTGGCTATATCACGAGGTTGACCAAACAAAGTATGTTTGTTGCAGAATTGAAAGCAGACTGTATTTTGCAAAGTCGAAAAACAGACTATTCTGGAGGTCAAAAATCTCTTATCGGGCACTCTGGCACCATGAGCTTCTTACAAGATAATATTATCTAGGTTTTGGCTCTGAGGTCACAGATCCGTCTTTTCATGGTCGTGTGTTGTAGGCTAAGAAAACCATCATGGGCAAAATATATTGAGGTTTCCCTACATATATATATATATTCTTACACATACATATACATTTATACATTATGCTCCTTTTATATGCAACTTCAGGGTGTGCATGAGTTCTCCATCAGAATTCTTTGCTGCTGCAAGCTATGAAGACACTTCCATGTTGTGTAAATGGAAAGGAGAACTTTATCTTGAACTTCATAATGGAACTTATACAACACATGCAAAGGTAAAATATTTTTAACATTCAAACTCTCCAACACCTGCTTAGTTCATGTTTAACTTTTGAACTCTGCAACAACTTCATAATTCACCAATCACTTCAGCATCTTTTTAGTTTACCGAACTCTCCAACAGCTTCTTAGTTTATGTTTAGAAAGACAAGGAAATGTGTTAAGTTGTTGAAAACATTAACCTATATTTACTATGCTAGTTACTTGTCAATAACTGATGGAGGGGTGGTGTTAGTAAAAAAATTATTTGGTAGAGCTTTCCATAATTGTCAGATTTGTAGAAGAAAAATGTCTAAGTGGATAGAGTATTGGATCATTTGTTAAAAGATACTGGATCACTTATTAAAGGACACTGGATCACTTATTAAAAGACACTGTTTCTTATTAAAAGACACTGGATCACTTATTAAAGAACACTGGATCACTTATTAAAAGACACTGGGTCACTTATTAAAGAACACTGGATCACTTATTAAAAGACTCTGGATCACTTATTAAAATACTCTGGATCACTTATTAAAAGACACTGTTTCTTATTAAAAGACACTGGATCACTTATTAAAGGACACTGGATCACTTATTAAAAGACACTGTTTCTTATTAAAAGACACTGGATCACTTATTAAAGAACACTGGATCACTTATTAAAAGACACTGGGTCACTTATTAAAGAACACTGGATCACTTATTAAAAGACACTGGGTCACTTATTAAAGAACACTGGATCACTTATTAAAAGACTCTGGATCACTTATTAAAATACTCTGGATCACTTATTAAAAGACACTGGATTGCTTATTAAAGGGTATTGGATCATCTATCAAAAGACACTGGATTGCTTATTAAAAGACTCTGGATCACTTATTTTTAAAAATTTAGTTGAAATTGATTGCCCTGCATTTTGTTGTGTACATTGCATTTAATTATATATGCCTGAATTGACATAGATATGTGCCTCAGTTGACCTAAGTTATTACTACATCATTAGAGAATATCACATATAAAAGATTAGCATTCCATCCAGTGTTGTAGCATGAAACCTCAGCTAAGCACCAGTCTATAGAAGCCATTAGTCTTTTAAAACTTTTACTTTTTTATTTAAAATTTTCAAATCTGGATATAAATTCAAAAATATACCCATTGTACATCTTCAAGACTAAAATAGCGGGATTAGCACCTGGAGAGAGGGTTGTATTGGGGTTGACATTCAATTGAGTGGGTAGAGATGTCTGTTGCCAGCTAGCTCTCCACGTCTGAAGCATGTTGAAATCTGAGTTTCACTGCTTTGTTGCATGACAAGAGATAGGTCAGTGTTGATCTAGTATCTGAGAATCCAGTATCAGCCATCTCATGGAGCAGATGACTTGGGTCTATTGAGGCCTTGGTTACCAATCTATGTGTGTCATCTTCTCTATGAAGAGGTACATGTGCAATGCCTGAGACCCCAAATTTGTTGACTTCTTCATAGTGGGCCCTGGAAACTGATCTCTGATATTGATTAGGTGAATGAAACAATCTGAGACAGCTGTAGTATATTGTTGATCGTATGTCCTATCTTTCACTCTGAGACAGCCTCTGCTCCTCTAAACTCTCTTCCATCAAAACCTATCCATTGGACATATTACATTTCCTAGCATTTATACTGTAACTCCCTTCTTCCCCACACACCAGTCAGCCATTCCTCCACAGAACTACAATACTTAAAAACCTTTTCCCCCACAAAACTAACCTGAACAAATTTAAATTGTATATTAACCTTATTAATCTTACACAATTATTAATATCTCCTTGCTGCCAGCCCCATCTTTATTTCAGAAATAATAATACCCTGTTACTTTATTATCTTTTAGTTACTCTATTCCTGCAAAACTTTTCTGGCTTTCCTAAACCAAACGATAAGGATAGTTAAGTAAAGATATTGATAATCATCACCATCATCATTGCATCCACTTTTCAATGCTTGCATGGGTTGGATGAGTTCTTTTTAGCACAGCCTCTTTCCACTCATCTCATTCCTTTGTCATCTCCTGTGAATTTCAGTGATCTGAGTTCCTCTCTCACCATCTCCTCCCAAGTTTTCCTTGGTCTTCCTCTAGGATTTCTTGGCTCTTCACCCATCGATACATGTTACATGTCCATATCATCATCGATACATGGTACATACATCAGCATAACCTTCTCTCTTGTACACCATTTTTAATTCCTCTTAAATCCAGTTTTTCCCTCAGTTCATCCAAGCTCTGCTTTTTACAATGCACATTTAATGGAGCATGGCTGCTTCATTTTCCTCCAGCCTTTCCATATTCTCTACATTTACTGCCCATGTTTCACTACCATGCAACATTGCGTTTCACACACAGGCATCATAAGGTCGTTTTGTTGTACATAGGGGTAAACCTTTTGTTGTCAACAGTGAGAGTAGCTCCCTAAACCTCTTCTGTCCTGCCTTTATTCTAGCTGCTATGTTCTCATAGCATGCTCCTCCACTGCTAATTAGATCGCCTAGGTATCAGAAAACGTTTGACTATCCGTTTGTTAGAGGAAGTATAGATGGTTAAAGATTCTACAGAGAGGACTAAGGAAAGATGTTTCATATGTTATTGCTTAGCTCCAGATAAGCCCTGATTGAAAAGACTTTCTAGCTGTGACCATCCCATCTTTTTATCAGACATAATGGTAAGTGACCAGTTTGTTAACTAGCTTTCTGAAGTTCATTTCAAATTTTATGGTCATTTTAACAGAGAACTCTTCATTTGTTATTGTATGGGGGGACAAACCCAACAAGCTTAGTTGTGTACGAGTCCTGGTGTTTCTCACTATTACTCTTAAAATCTCTATGATGACAATATGGCTGTCTTCAATTCTTTCTGTAGCCTACACAAGGCTCTTAATAAATAATTTAATTCTCTATCTGCCAGTGCCACTTGTTAGATATAAACAGAGAGCTTGGTAGCTGTCACATTGCCTATTACTAGTCTGATTTTAATTATTGTATCACCTATCCTGGCTACCTCAATTAATTTTATCTATACATTTTTTTATTTTATTTATTAAGTTACTATTTTAGTCAAAAAAAGAAGGGCAGTGTCCATAGCTGTTTGTGAGGCTACAAGACTGGTGAGAAGGAAAGATGTTAACCTGAAGCCAAAGATCCGGCACACTTATTTGTTTCAGAATGAATTTCACTAAAGCCACCCAAGGGCTGAGTAGTGGTATTGAACTAAGTGAAGGATTAAGCCTAACACTCTAATTGATTAAGCATGCCTACAGCACCCATAGCAAAGTTGCTACCAGACAAGATGTGCTTATATTTGTGTTACCTCTTTCTGTGAAACTCCTTTCAAAAGTCTCTCTCTCTCTCTCTCTCTCTCTCTCTCTGAAATAGACTGTTTTGTTTTCATCTTTATGTATTTGAGAAACAAAGTACCAGTTAATTATTTTCTCTCTCTCTCTCTCTCTCTCTCTCTCTCTCTCTCTCTCTCTCTCTCTCTCTCTCCACACACTTCCACTTATTATTTTTCCAACATCCTAACTCCATCATGTGACTTAGCTTACAAACATTGATACATTACTTTTTTCTTTTTAGATGAAAATGTATAATCGGAAGTGTGAATTCTTACTTTATAATGTGGAGGTCATGAGTACTATGGCAATGTTGTCAAAGGAATTTATATATCCTCAAGAAGAAATTGCAAAGCTTTGGAAGTTATTACTTTTGAATCAATTCCATGATGTTATCCCTGGAACTTCTATCAATATGGTTAGTATTTCTTGACATATTGAATCATCATCATCATCACGTTTTACGTCCGTTCTTCCACGCTAACATGGGTTAGACGGGTTGTCCTGTTGTGGGCAGTGTCCGGTCAGCTGACACGGGAACTGATTCTGGCTTGATTTCTACAGCTGGGTGCCCTTCCTAACACCAACCTCATTTACAGTGAGGTTGGTGTTAGGAAGTGTCTTGCTCAAGGAAACAACACATCACCCGGGCCGAGAATTGAACTCACAACCTTTTGATTGGAAGCCCAATGCTCTAACCACTAAGCCATGCGCCTTCACATATAGGATTGATACTTTTTTCATCAACCTTAAAAGGGTGAATGGCAACACAATTCACCCCGGTGGGATTTGAACTCAGAGCACAGAGAGTCGTAATGAATACTGTAAAGTATTCTATCTGACGTTCTAATGATTCTGCTAATTCACCGTCTTAATGTGAGATTTACTTTATATTAAATAGAGGCTGTAATTATAATCAGTACTCATAGTGTGAGATATCTAGTCAGTCATGGCTTACCAGCTCTATACAGATATTTAAATTGATTAAATAAATAAGCATTAACTCAATAATATATGATTTGTTTACCAATAGGTTTACAAGGACGCTGAGGAGCATTACAAACGTAAGTTAATTTCTTTTCAGGTTTTTCATATGAAGGTTTTCTCTCTTAATAGGATTAGGTGGTGTTGTGTCAATATAGCTGAGGTTTTTATTGAGAAATCAGTTGAATGCTTTTTTGGTTTTTAACTCTTTAGGATTTAAACAGGCCATATCCAGCCAGAATTCTCTCACCTCTTCCTGTTCAAACTAGCCCCAACCAGCCTCTCATACAGATGATAAGGCATTGTTCTCAAAATAGATAATATCAAAATCTCATAGATTCGATATGTGAGATACAGCCTTTACCACAAAAATGCAACAGTAAATATAGAATAATGTAAATGCTAAAGGGTTAAAGTATGTTTAATGTGAATGTAATATGGCGAGAATAACATATTGTCTACATTAATTGTTTGTATTTCGTCTACAATATATAATGTTGAATTAGTTTCAGATGATTAGTTAATTGTGTTAAATGTTGTATTTTGTAGCTAAATAATTCTATTTCACGTGGTGGGTCTTGGTTGGTTTTGATTAGTTGTATTCGTTTATTTCTATTTCGATGTTGGGTGGGATTATGACTAAAGAAATTATATATATATAGTGTGTGTGTGTGTCTATATATCATCATCATCACCGTTTTACGTCCATTCTTCCACGTTAGCATGGGTTAGATGGGTTGTCCTGTTGTGGGCAGTGTCCGGTCGGCTGACCTTGTCTTGCTCCATACAGGGACTGATTCTGACTTGATTTCTACAGCTGGGTGCCCTTCCTAAAACCAACCTCATTTACAGTGAGTGCTGGGTGCTTTTTTGCTGTGGCACCTCCATATATTTGGTAGACCTGTAATAAATTGAACTTCTAATCTTGGTAGCTTTTTAAAGATTGGTTTAAGCATGACCTCACTCTCAGACTGATAGTTTCTACATTGAAACAAATAATGCCAAAGAGTTTCTGGATTGCACCTCTCAAAGACAGTAACACAAGAGTGAGATATTTGGCATTATGCAGAAGACCTTCCCTCCTATGCACACGGTCTGAAACCTACATCTAGTAGGCACTGCATAAACACTATACACCTCCCACAACCCAACACCCACCCAACCATTTCTATTCATACCACTCTTACACTGTAAAGTTGTGTTGGTATCACAACAAAAACTATCCAACCCACACTGTAAAGTGGTCGTGTAGTTGTCACGACAAAAAGCACCCAGCCCACACTGTAAAGTGATTGTATAGGAATCATGACAAAAATCTCCCACCACACACTGTAAATGTGGTTGGCATTAGGAAGGGCATCCAGCTGTAGAAATACAATAGTAAATATAGAGTAATGTAAATGCTAAAGGGTTAAAGTTTTCTTAATGACTACAATGTGTTAGCTGTGACTTAGCTGTTGTCTATGTGGATGGCGTCCATATATAATTGTTTCTACTTTTGGTACAAGGCCAGCAATTATCCCAGTGTATTACTGGTACTTTATTTTATCGACCCCGTAAGGATGAAAGGCAAAGTTAACCTCGGTGGGATTTGAACTCAGACCATAAAGGACCGTAACTCTTTGCTGCAAAGCATGGCGTCCGACCCTCTACCGATACTGCCAATCCACCACCGGCATCCATATATAATAACCATCAATCATTAAGACTATTATAGTTTCTAAGTAGTTTTAGATTCATTCTATCTAAATCGTTATTTATTCTTATTTCATTTTTCTTTTTTAGTCTCTATCACTGATATATTCCATATTCTTTTATTTTATTTTAGATATTGAAACTTGTGGGAATGAACTTCTAAATAAAGCGACAAAAACTTTTGTAAGTGTTACCATCTTTTATTTTTCTTCCTTAGTTTCTGTATATGTTCTGGTCTCTCCCATCCTCTTTGCTAAGGGTTGGGGACCATGGACAGCTGCACCAATCCATATCTCTATGATGCTGTATGTCCATAATTTTCACCAAGAAAAAAGTGATGCTGGTGGGTCCAGAATCCTCAATCCGTCCATTACTCAGAAACTGGCTACCGAGCCATAGCTCATCTGACTTCATCAAAGGATGAAGATGTTGGCCACTTGAAAGGTTGTCACCAAGGTGACTAAGGAGTCCCATCTACACCAATTTTGAAATCAGTGATTCTTCACGTAGACAGATTCCCAACCAAGGTTAACAAGCTCTGTCTACTCATGTTGAATTGCCTTTGACTTTCCTGAGTTCCTTTGACCAGTTGTGTTTTTCATCCTGCAGGGTATCCAAATATCATCTTCCTCTCCAAGCAATCTTGATGGGATTGTCAGTTTAGTCACTGACAACCCAACCATGTGACAGATTGTACTGGGTTACATGTTACCAGTAGTGCTCAAAAGCAACCTGACATTATTTCAGTATATACCCAAGACCAAAGTAAGATACACACCTTACCTACAACCAGATGCATGTGCATCAGTGTGCAATAATTATGCTTTTTTTTTATTACAACTACCTGTTAATTCTGCTAAACAATTTATATTGAAATCATCTATAAGAAATCATCTGATTTTTTTAGGGAAATCATATTTCCTATACCAATCAAGTAGTTTCCTCTTTTTCTCTCCATTATTCCTTTTCATACCATTCCCTCACGCTGTCTCCCCCACACATTCATCTCTGCCTTTCACTTTTCACTCACAATCATGTTGATTGACTGCTCTGGTGCTGGACCAATTATATAAATTCTAACGAAAAAACAAATTTTACCCTGATCATGGCCAGTGACAAGAGAAAGTAAAAAAAAAATTGCAATACCTTGGGGGAAATGTTATCTGGAGAAGCTCAGTTCAAAAGCAAAGGAGTCATAGGATCTTTTAAATTTTGTTACTTTGTTATGTAAGAATTTGAAGCAATGATTTCCTGCAAATCAGCTTGAAGGGTAGCCAGCTTTGAGTTTCCTTTTTCTAAGGAATTTCAGAAGGAATTTCTTTCACTTTTCATTGCATCTATATAATATATTTAATTGAAAAAGACAACTAGATCATTAAATTTGATGGAAAAAAACATCAGTGTGCTTCAATATAACTTCAAATATTAAATATAACTTCAAATATTCAATATAACTTCAAATATTTAATGTAACTTCAAATATTTAATATCCCCAAAACGTCAAACAAAAAACCTTGAAAACATTTCAAAGATTATTTTTAGTTATCTCTCAACTTCCTGCTATAATTACAACTTTTCAAGCATCAAGTGTTGATTATGGATTTAGTGTGATGAATACTGTTAAATTAAAATCAAGAAATGGATTGGAAAAAGTCACCAGGATGTGCTCATTCATACAAAGTCCTATAGATGGAGTAGAAGGGAAATAAACCCTGAAAAACTTTACATGCACTGAGAAAATGCAAAGTACAGAAGAAAAAAATAACCCTCCTGACAGATGAATGCTCACACAGGGTTTAACAGTCTTGTTGATATTTTTCTTTTAAATAGTTATAATTTAACCGTTTTAAAATATAGAACAGCATCATTTTAATTGATTTTTATCTTTAACATAAACATTTTTATGTTAAATCTGTCTCTATCTTTCAATTGCATAATCCCGACAGGATCCTTGCACACGTCATGGCCACAAAATCCTTCCACTTCTTCTTGTCCAGAACAATCCTTTCCAGTGTGAGCAGAGGTATTCCAGCGTCCTTTCAAATTGGACCTTTTCATCTCTTGAGAGGTCTACCCTGTTACCTTTTCCCAGAAAATTCATACTTATAGGACTTTCTAACATCTCCTCTCCTCATGACATGCCCAAACCAGTTTAGTCGCCTTTTTATTTGAGTAATGACAACTATAATAATGGCAATAATAAAAAAAGAAAAGGAAATAAAACAAAAAAAAAAGAATAAGGAAATATAGAGTAAAAAGAGTTCACTCCAAGAGTCCTGTGGAAATCAGCCATTCTGACTCTATCTCTGAACATCTTGTCTTCCATACTCCTCAGACAGTTGTATTCAATAAGTTTTTTAATGTCTTCTTTTCTCCAAGTCCAGGTTCCACAGGTATAAATATTTTTATGTTAAACATAATATATACATGCATGATAGTGGAACATGGGCAGTGACTGCAGAGGACCTGCATAGGCTAGAGAGAAATGAAGCAATCATGCTTTGCTGGATGTGCAATGTAAATGTGAGAGAAAGGCAAAGCTTGGATGAAGTGAGGGAGAAAATGGATTTAGGAGGAATCCGAAGTGGTGTGCAAGAGAGAAGACTGCATTGGTATGGGCATGTGATGCACATGGATGATGATTACTGAGTGAAGAAGAGCCAGGAAATCCCAGTGGAAGAAAGCTGCAGTAGAGGTAGACCAAGGAAGACCTGGGCAGAGGTGGTGAGAACTGATATCAAATTGCTAAGATTCACAGAGATGATGGTAAAGGAATGCAGTGAGTGGAGAGATGCTGTGCTGAAAAGGACCCATCCAACCCATGCAAGCGTGGAAAAATAGATGTAAAAACAATGATGACAATGATGCATATGTTAAACAATTATTTATTTTAGACCAATATACTTATTATTTATATAATTACAAAATACATAATAATGAATAATCAAGAAAGCATGAAAAAAGTAATGAAACATTTCTTTTATAACTTCTTATTACAAGTAACTGACCTTTGTTTTCTAAACTTTAAAAAGAAATCAATTATCATCTTAAAATTAAAATAGTATTGTTGTTTGCTTGCGACAAAAAATATACAAACTAGTTTCTTCTGTTTACCTTTTGATGAAGGGATTTTATCATGAAATATATAAGGACCTATTAAGAACTGCAAGGCAACCTCCGAACATCATTGTTATCATATTTTTAACATTTACCATATAATTCACATTATAGTAGCTTTCAAACAAAACACTATTTTAAAATTAAAAATGTATCCACTTTACATTTCTTCAGACCCATGTAGTCCATCAAAAAGCTAAACCCAGAGAGAAGCAGAGAGTATGAGCAGTGATTGCTTAGGGACAATTCAAGACAAGCAGTCACTCCTAGGAGACTTTCAAGTCAGGATTATGGACAATTTCCAAAAGTCCTTGGCCTGGCAGTGCTTTGGGGAAGAGAACCCCATTGCTTGTTTGAAACAAGCAAGCAACTGAATTTGTTTGCTATGTGTGCAGGGTGATGAAATCATTCTGCTTGCACTTGTTCAGTGTCTGTACATTGCCAATGTGGGCTTGTGTCAAGAGCTGCTGTCATATATAGGATGGATCCAGTTATCAATCATATCTGTTGCAAAGATTTACCTACCACCTATCTTTAGCCAAACAGCCCAGCTTAGTCTTTCTTTGCCTGGTATCTATGGCAAAGGATGTTGTATGGTAAATTTAGTTTAAAAGGTTTCAGGTCAGTGATTTTCATCTCTTGACAAGCCTCACTTGAAGAGGAGAGTGAAATGTGAAGCACATCTCTTGGCAAGCCTTACTTAAAGAGGCGAGTGAAGTGTGAAGTATTGATTTCATCTGTATTTTATGGAAGATTGTTATTTAGCTCCAGGCCAGTTCTGATTCAACAGACATGTGATCAGAGATATTCCATCCATGGCCAGGCCATCTATTTTTCTTTGAAGCAAAAACCTAGGATCACATTGTCCAATGGATCCTTTTCAAAGATGGTGCAGTGTGTTTAATCTAGAATGTTCCGACTCTCTGTGCTCTGAGTTTAAATACTGCTGAGGTCAACTTTTTTATCTTTTTGAGGTTGATAAAAGTACCAGTCAAGTATTGGGATCAATTCTTCCTCTATATCTCTTTCTCACTACCCCCCCCCCCTCTCTCTCTCTCTCTCTCACACATACACACAAATCTGCTGTATTCAGACCCCAGAGGGGAGATGGGTTTCACCAGGTTTAAAAAATGCCCCAGAAATTCTGAATGCCACTACAACAAGTCCACCAGGAGCTACGACCTGATACATACATACTCTCTGTAGTATGGAGACTGCTCCCTGTAAGGGATTCTTCTGGATTATATAAATGTTGATTGATGCTGCTTTGAATATGATTAGGGAACTTTACAATTCCCTTAGTTTTTAGTTCTAGAGTTCCAGTGACCACTGAAATTATTCCAGTGGTCATATTCCACACCCTGTTGATTTCGATCCCCAGATATTTATACTTGTTCAGCTTTTTTTGTGATTTTCATAGAGGCGTTGCTCTGTTGATAAGTATCCTGCTTATTATTGATAACAATATCAAGATTGTATTTCTCTATCAGTGTGAATGATTTTATTCCTGACGATATTGACATTTTTGTTATCAGTGACCCTCTTTTGGTTGATTATACCAATTTTCAATCGTTTTCATTATATAATTCCTGTATATTTTCTAACGCAAATATACTACTGCCTTGCTATGCCTATATAAGTATTCATTCTTCCCCAGTTCTAAACATTCAGACCCAATGTCATCAATAGTTTTTTTTTTCTTTCCATTCACCGGATTACGGGCCTCTTCCATCATAGATGATGTGATGGTAATAGGATTGTCTTGTACAGCAATTATCAGGATTTCCATCTCTGCTTTCTGTCCACTGCCACTTCATCTCTGGTGTGTCTTTTGTTAATTCATATCACCCTCTTGTATACTTTTGGGATATTTCCCATGTATTACTTATTCCTCTCAGATTTTCTGCAATTACAGATAAACATGGTGTTTTTCCATCTGCTTCACTCATTTTTCAAAGATGGTAGTAACTTCATCTTTTGTTGGTAGGATTTCTGCGAAATGAAGCTCTTCCTTGAAGTGTGCAAATCTGATGTTCTATGATTTCTTTTTTTTTTTTTTTTTTTTTTTTGCCGGCTCATAGTGGTAGTTTTGAAGGTGAATTCATGTTGGACTAACCCTCATCTTCCTCAAGTTCTTGCTAACTACAACTTGTCAACATCTGCTCTGGGTGGTGCATTTTGTCTATGGTCTGCATATTTCTTGTTTTGATGTCTAGTCTTAGTGTCATTAATTTTTCAGTTTATGCTGTTGAAGCTATATATCATTATGGGTACTGCTAGAGTGTTAATAGCTTTAAATTTGTTTGTTGTATCATACACACTCTACTGTAGTACTTTTGATTGTTGTTGTTGTTCTTTTTCTTTAATTGAAGTGTGTGGAAACAAAAACTAAAAGTATTAATACCTTGATGTGGCCAAGAAAAGAGGTTGCATTTGAAAATAGCCAATTCGGTATGGATGTTTTTACTTTTTCATTTATATTATTAAATGTCTTTATTGGGCACTGGCCTGAAATTTTTTATTATTAAATATTTTAAATATGTTGTCATTGACTGTTCATTGGAAGAAAAAAGGAGTCATTGATAATTCTCTCTCTCTTGTAAAATAATTATCAGTAACTGTATTCAATTTTAATCCATCAATTTAACATTTATTTTCCCTATAATCTCACATTCAATTAAAATTCCTCTTCACCAACAAATATATTTTGAATGCCTGATTTTTTATTCTGAAATTGTCATGATTTTGTATAATTGTGTATAATTGTTCATGTTTCCAGCTTTCCTTGTGTCAAATGCGGGGTACATTTCAATGAGAAACTGTATAGGGAATTATGGTCAAAATGTTTATACGGTAAGCTATTTCCATTTTTTTATGATATTCACACTCTTCATGCACTCACCAATCTGTAATTATATCAAGAACTAAGTTATTCATCAGCAATTATTACATTTGGACTGATTTCACTTTGCCAGTTTTCTTTCTTATTTCCTTGTTTAAATGTTTGGGGTTGAATTTTATTTCCGTTGTTTGTGATGTTGGTATATTGTGTGTAAGATAGTTTGTATCTGGTTGGCTATTTCTTTTATGTAACTGGTGTTGTACTTTTTTACATTACCTGCATCATCATCATCATCGTTTAATGTCTATCTTCCACGCTAGCATGGGTTTAGATGGGAATTGTCCCACTTGAGGCAAGATTGGTCGGGAGACAATGTCTCACTCGTATAGGGCTGTCTGGCAGGTTTTCTATGGCTGGATGCCCTTCCTAACACCAACCATGTTTACAGTGTGGACTGGGAGGTTTTTACCGTGTTACCTACACGGCCACATTACAGCGTGGACTGTGTTTTTTTGTTGTGACACCTACATGACCACATTTATTTTGGACTGGATGTTGTGGTACCAACATAACTTTACAGAGAGAGGGTGGTGTTGGTAGGGGTAGTGGGATAGGGTTAAGATATTTGGTTAAGAGGTACCTACTGACTGTAGGTTTCGCTTTGTACAGAGGCAAGGCGGGTCTTCTGTATTACTGCGTAGCACCAAAGATCTCGGTCCAGTGACATTGTCTTAGAGAAGTGTAAGTGTGTAAGGTCGGAATTTATCAAATCATCCCAGGTTTTTCTGGGTCTGCCTACTCCGTAACTTCCATCAATTTTGATTGCCCTGCACTTTTTTATACAGCTGCCGTCTTTCATGCGCATCACGTGACCATACCAGTGTAGTCTTCTCTCGAGTAAACAGCATCTGATCCCTCTTATTCCTAATTTCTCACTTAGTTCATTTATGCTTTGCCGTTCGCGTATATTACTATTACACATCCAGCGGAGCATACATGCTTCGTTCCTCTCCAGTCTGCGCAGGTCCTCTGCACACAATGCCCATGTATCACTGCCATGTAACATTGCTGTTCATATGCATACATCATACAGTCTGCCTTTCATTTTTAGAGAGAAACCTTTAGTGGCCAATAGTGGTATAAGCTCTCTGAACTCATCATTGTTTTTATGTCCGTTTTTCTATGCTTGCATGGGTTGGACAGGTCCTTTTCAGCGCAACATCTCTCCACTCGCCGATTTCCTTTGTCATCTCCTCTGTGAGTCTCAGCGATTTGAAATCAGCTCTCACCACCTCCGCCCAGGTCTTCCTTGGTCTACCTCTACTGCAGCTTCCTACCATTGGGATTTCCTTATGGGATACATTCATTTGAAAGCATATAATTTTGTTGAATGTATATACTGCAGTGTTTAAGTTGGGGGATTTTGATGTTGTTGTATTATACATACTTTAGTTCTGTTCATTGTTGCTGTTTAACTCCAGGTCAACATTGATCAAGCAGCCCTTTAATCAAAAGTATTCCAGACATAACCATTTGTCTTTTTATACACCCAGGATTACATAGTACAATGCGACCTCTCTTTTTCAAATTAACAATTTTAAGGAAATGTGTCTGCTATTTCTAGTAGATCAAGTTACTATCGTGTTACTAGTATTGTAGTAATGTTGAGGATAATTTGTTTTGTATACATGAACAAGAATTATCTGTCTATTGGAACTAACAGTTAAGTTAACAAGAGAACTGTTAAAGTAATAAGGTTTCAACAGTGGTTCCATTTTACACTGAAATGCAGCTTTCAAACAATGAAAGTGGTCATAAGATCAACAACTTAACTCCAGAATTATTCTATAAAGTTGATCATAGATAAAATTATCTCTAATTTGGACATCAGTTGATCACAGAGAAGATTCCCTGAAGATCTGGCTCTAATTCGAGACAGCTTGGTGAACTGAAGTATATACAATTAAGTGCTCTGCCTAAATTCACAAAAAAACTTGTTTAGAATTCAACTTAAAACCTATGAATCATTTTATTTCTACTGCAATACTGCAGTATTCATTACCTAATGATTGTCCAGTTTTAATTTATGTTATAAATACTCTCTTAGCTCAAAAGTATTTTCATTTAATATGAGTTCATCATTTTCACCAGTGTGAAAAGGATTGCAAATGTCATAGACAGTGCCTTCCCCTCCTCACTATCTTATAAAAAAAAGCATTTTTCCTGGATTCTTAGATTTAGAGTTTTGCATGGAACAACATCTAAGGCAGTAATTTGATAGCTTCAGCAATCCATTGATAGAATACCTTGTGGTATTTGTTCCACCTCACTGTGTTCTTAGTTTAAATTCTACTGGTGTCTACTTTGTCTTTCCTCCTTTTGGAGTCGATAAATAAAGTACTAGTTTATTACTAAAGTTAATTCTTCTTCTCTTTCTGTTTCTCTCTGGAGAAAAATGGATTGCATTCATTTTAAAATGCCTGAGGTACACTGTATATAAGGACAAAATCCCTATGATTCCAACAGTATTTAATGACTGGAGTCTAATTGAAGGCCTACAAACAAAAGAAAAGTGCGAATTTTTACATTAAGTTGATTATAATCAATTATTTGCCATACATTAATTTTTATCTTCACAATATTAGCAATTTAAAATTATTCTCTCTATCTTCTATTTTTCTATTTGAAATCACTAGTGTGGTGAATATATTATTATGAAAAATAATATACTTTGTGTCAAATTGGACTACTGTGGCAGGATAGCTCATTTGGAAGTGATAGGTAACAAAAAGTAAGAATATGTTTCCATCTTTCGATAATCTCATCATTATTTTACCCTTAGACTACCAATGTAATCATATTAACATTCATCATCATCATCATCATCATCATCATCTGCTTTCTCATTAGCAAAGGTTGGATGCATTTTCACAATCTGTACTGAAATGGAGCTACCTTCCTCCTGGACAGGCCGTGGGTCTGCATCTCGCTTACATAGTCTCACATTCTACCGAGTGCACCAGCGCAAGAAAGATTGTCATGTCTCTGACATAATTGAAGTGTCCTCCCAGCCCATTGATTGGCAAACATTCCACAACTAGATGCCCTTCCTATCACCAACTACTTTACAATATATACTGGGTTTTGGTGCTCTATAAGATAAATGAACCCAGTAATATTGTTATATAATTTCTAGTTGGTTAAATCTCTTGTATTCTTTAATGAGCTTATCCCATTTTTAAATGTTTTGCTCAGAAACACAATGCTAGCTATAGATTTGAATGCATGAGCTTGTAGTACAACACCTTATTCATCCAGCCAGCTTACATTTCTGTGCCAAAATATATATTTAAGTGCCATAGTGAAATCATAGACTTTAATCATAAAAAGAATTATTCCACATTTTGTTTCTGAATTAGAAAAACCTGAATAATAAAATATTAAGGTATTGTTGTTGTTTTTAATTTCCTTAAAGAAATTTGTTTAATCTCTGATGCATTACATTTTAGGGAATTTATTTCTCATGATAACCTGGCAAACCAGTTTGTTATCTTTGATGATGTTCCACTTTTCTGGGATGCTTGGGATGTAATGGATTATCATCTTGAGACTAGGTAAATATTATTCCATCATTTGTAATTAATCTTTGATTATTACAAAATCTATTTATTATGTTTACTTCATGTATGTTAATAAGAATATTTTCAGAATTTATTATTTTGGACAAGGCTTTGGTACATCAGCCTCTACAGGAATATAACATTAACCCTTTAGCATTTAAACTGGCCATATCTGGCCAGAGTTCTCTCACCTCTTTCTGACCCACAACTAGCTGCTCATACTTATGTTAAGGTATTGTTTTTAAAATAAATAATATCAAAATCTCATAGATTCGATATTATGTGGGATAATTATGTAAAATAGTGTTTAATGTGAAAATACAATAGTAAATATAGAGTAATGTAAATGCTAAAGGGTTAAATAATGTTAATTACTCTGTATTTAGGCACTGTGTTAGTTATACCTAAATATGATAGTGGGATCTAAACACAATTTCAAAATTTTTACTTCAGTTAAATATTAAAACATATCTTAAATTTTATAATAATTTAGAAAGATAAAATTATTATAGCTATAGTTCTAGCCAGGGTTTGACATCATTTTGGTGAACTGAATACTTTGTTATAAGCTAACAAAGGAGACTCTACATCAGTGGTTCCCAACCTTTTAATAATATATAATAATAATGAAATTATTGTGTATGGTGTTCAGGTGCACAACTCGTGAAAGGTGCATGTATAGTACATAGAATAATATACAAATGTCAGGGAAGTGAATAGTGTACGAGTCCTGATATACATGTGTGCGTGTGTATGGAGGGGGAATATTAGGTGTAGTGTTGGCAAATCTCAGGAAGCATGGAGGTTTTAAAGGATGCAGTGTCTCGACAGCTAATAACTGATGCAGGTAATTTGTTCCATGCTTCAGCAACTCTGAGCGTGAAGTGCACCATGCCCCACCTCAACATCTAAAAAATGTTTTTCTCCCCCTTTGACATGAAAACAACAATGATCAACTGCAAAGTGTAAACAAGTTGGTGTATATATGGTGCCAAATGCTCAATAACATAGGGAGGGGGTGAGACATGAGTTTCTGACAGTAATGTGCACCAAAGTTGTCTTGGTGTAAAGTAATAAAGTAAAACCTGAGGTTTGTTCTCATTAATATCATTTTCAAATGGCCCCCTTAAATATTCAAATTGCCCCCCTTCATTGGGTGTATGCCTCACGTTGGGAATCACTGCTCTACATTATTGTTTGACCTGCTAGAAATAGCAGCCAAAGCAAAGTTCCCTTTAATCACAGCCTAACATATAAAAAAGATAGGGACATCTTGGAATGTAGACTGAGAGACATTATATCTGTAAAAAAATAGGATTATCACAGCTAAAAGAAATTTTATCAAAAGTCTGTTTAATCATAGCTGACCTACATCTCAGAAACAACTAAAACAACAACTTTGATATATCCTACAATTTTCATTTGCTACTTTCCTTTCTCATTTATAACTCAAATTACTAATCATTCCTCTCGCATCAATAGTAATCAATGTATTTTTCTTACTTCCACAATTAAACATTGCCTCTGCAACTCTAGGGGAGGGGGGGGGGGTTATTTTATTTTATTTTCTGTGGGGAGGGGGAATCCTATTATTCCTTCACAGATAAATAGATCAAAGATAGCTAGTTAAACAAACGAAAGGCTGATTATCAGAAACTATATAATCCTAATTAACATCTTGCCCTAACCAGTAAAGAAGCTCTTATATAGTCACTCAATTAGCTCAGTGATGTCATGTGGCTCCAGGTTCAATCCCACCATATGGTACCTTGGGCAAGTGTTCTCTACCACAGCTTTCATTCAACACAAGCCTTAGCATTGACATTTAGTAGATAGAAGCATATTGGATGGGTTATGACTGTTCTTCACTGGTAGATTTAATCTGCTCCTCTGTTTAATACCACCACCTAATTGTTAGATGCCTTCAGCAGAGTCTGCACTGTTACAAGTATTCAAACCAAATCTCTGATTAAGTTATAATGATTTTTATCATGATGATGATGATTAACATTTTTGTCATTTTATTATGATCATTCTTCTAAAATTCCATCTAATAATAACCGTTATGCCAATGGCACACCAGTAGTGAAGTCAATATGATTGAATTTAAATTATAGTTTATTGTTGGGTTAAAGAGATTCAGCTTTTGAAGAGAAAAATTGGGTGAAGCATTGTGTATGGAATCTGAGGACTAAGATTCAGTAAGTATGATAGGTGGGTACATTGGATAGAGGGGAACATAAGTTGCTTTAAGGTTTGTGTTGCTTATTATTAGCAGGATTCAATGTTGAGATTCTTTTCCTGGGGTGAGCATTATTTGTACTTTTGAGTAAGGTTGAGTTGTTAAGTTTCTATTGCAAAACTTTGCAGACTCTGTTTATAAAGGATTAATTGGAAATGTGGAGCTTATTTATGATAGAGGCTCTATGCATATAAAAGAAAGTGATGCATGATTGGAAATTTTCTATGGATCTCTAACAAGAACAACAGCAGCAGTAAAGACAATGACAATAACAGATGTTTAAATTCATGGCCATTTTGCAGTCTGGAAAATTTGATTGAAGGAGAATGTTAGCTCAAATAGATTGATTAACATGATACTGAAAGCATACACTGATGCATATGAGCCCCTCCTTCATCATCATCATCATCATTTTACGTGATGATGATGATGATGAAGGAGGGGCTCATATACATCAGTGTATGCTTTCAGTATCATGTTAATCAATCTATTTGAGCTAACATTCTCCTTCAATCAAATTTTCCAGACTGCAAAATGGCCATGAATTTAAACATCTGTTATTGTCATTGTCTTTACTGCTGCCGTTGTTCTTGTTAGAGAGCAGTGGCAACAGAATTGGCAGAGCCTCATTTTAAATGTTTTGAGTTCAAATTCTGCTGCAGTTAACTTTAGCTTTCATCCACTTACTGTTGATAATAACTACTGATTTTGATATAATCAAATATATGCCACCACCATTAGTGCAATCATTATTTCTATTGGTGCAAAATACTACTGATGGGAGTACTTTTTAGCTCTACAATGACAGAAAGTACTTTTCTTAGAATATTAGCAGCCCTACAATGACAGATTCTTTTTTTGTGGGGTTGATGCTTGTTTTTATTTGAAATTATTTGAAGTAGAATGTAAACTTTAGGGGTTTAAACTTAATGCCCCCACTAATATTGGTATCATATCTCTATATTTTGAAGAGCCTAAAGGGTGTAATGTAGTCATGTTTCCTTAACCCTTTAGCATTTGCATTACTCTGTATTTACTATTTACTATATTTACTATTGTATTTTACTATTGTATTTTATCTCACATAATTGTCTCACAGTATTGAATATACAAGATTTTGGTATTGTTTATTTTGAGAACAATTCCTAAACATTGGTATGAGCAGCTGGTTTGAACAGAAAGTGGGGAGAGAATTCAGGCCGGATACGGCTGGTTTAAATACTAAAGGGTTTTAATATTTTTTACAACTGTTTCAGTGCTGGTGAATTCAATTAACAAAGTTATTTCAAATCCTTTATTGTGGTTCTTCTTTAACCCCTGGTCAAACCTATGATCAGCAGTGACAGTGTCATCCTGAGTATTCAGGACTACATTATCTAATATGTCATTCCCCTTTTTTTAAGCCAGTGGAATTTGAGGGTGATTTGGCTACTATTTCCAGCATATCAAGCAATTACATGGAGTGGCTCTCTTGTTAACTTATCAGATCCTTAATAAAAATGACAGATTGTATCAGATGAAGGATCATTTCATAGAAATATCTACAGAAGCTGTGTCAGAAACTCTGCTAATCAGCCATGTTTAGGACACCATCATCCAGTTGACCAGGTTCCAGTTTTGTCACATAAGAGAAGTATCCTATCACTTTATCACCTTATCACAATAACCTGCCAGACAGACTGTATTGCATTGCTAGCAAATACGTTTAATTGTCAAACATAGGAAATGTTCTGCAGATTGGAAATCATTTTCTTACTAATTTTCTTCTCTTTTAGAAAAATCATTCAGGATGTTATACAGAAAGCAACTATTATTGACAACTCTCCCTATCGTTCAACAGTCAAAGTAAGCTGATTAAAGTTTCATGTTGTTCTTTTAATGCTTCTCAGGTTATTGCTTCTTTTCACCATTCTTGTAGTATGTATGATGGTGAAAACTGCAGAGAGTTGTGTTATATGTTGCCTAAAAATTTTGATTTCAGAATCATAGAGTTCCCATTTGAAATTTCTCTTACATCTACCTGTGTTTAATAAAAGAAAATGGGCTCCAATAATATACAGAATTGAGCAAATTTTTTGTATGCCTTTTCTATAATGTGTGTGTCTAGATAGAGAGACAGACAGAGAAAGGAAGGAAGAGAGAGTGCAGTGGCTGCAACATAATAGAGCAAATGAATATTTATTTTATATAGAAATGACTTCTACAGGACTAGAATTGTTTCATTTGTTTGAAATCATCAGGAAGATGAATGGATAGATAACTTAATATAAATTATGCTAACAACCAATGATATTTTAGTTCCTTTTCCTTTTTTTTAAACGTTTCATATTTCAGGTTTGTCTGAGAATTAGTGATTTCAGCTATATTACACAGTACATTATCTTGGATTGTCAGTGCCCCTTCATAAAATTTAAAACTGAGGTAAATACATTTCTTTTAATTACAAATTCTCTTTGATTTGCATTTCAATAGATAGATGAAAACTATACTAATGTATAAGATTTGTGTTGAAAGAATAGATTCTAAATTGTGTAGATGTTTCATCCATTTGTAAAATTTACTACTTCCCAATAAGCCTGCATGTTCTTGAATACAAACCTGAAAAACACTATGAAATGTGGGCTCAAGAACTTAATTGTATTCAATATTTATTCTACACCTATTCTAGGGCGGTGGATTGGCAGTATCGGTAGAGAGTCGGACGCCATACTTTCCAGCATAGTTACGTCCCTTTACGATCCGAGTTCAAATCCCGTCGAGGTTAACTTTGTCTTTCATCCTTACGGGGTCGATAAAATAAAGTACCAGTAATGTACTGGATAATTGCTGGCCTTGTGCCAAAAGTAGAAACAAATATTTATTCTACACCACTAAAGCATAAACACTGCACATCTGAAGATAAGCTTGTTACAATACATTTGTATCACAATTTATAAACACAGCTAGAAACCTTATATTGTTTATAATTACAAATGAAACCATATTTATCACATTTTGTCTACTCTATTCATCAGCATTATCATTTTATATAGGTTTTTCCATGCTGGCCTGGTTTCTTTATACAATATCTGCAGCTGGATGCCTATTCTAACACCAGCCATTTTACAGTGTACTGGGTGCATTTTATCATGGCATTAGTTCTGGTGAGATTGTCATGTCCTTAATGTGATTAAGATCCCTCTTTATCTTACAGTGTTATTTTTAATTGCCAACCACTTTTCAGAGCATACTGGGTGCATTTTATCATGGCATAAAACACTAGAGAGGTGGTTCTGTTGCCTAAAAAGCTAAAACATTTCTCTACTCCCTGTAGACTTCGTTCTTTTGCGGCAAACATGACCAGGAATGAGGACACCATTGGCAGATGGATTAAGCATTGCAAGCACCTCTGCCTAATGGAGAAGAGCATCATTTACATCAAGGTTGGAAAGAAGCTAAATTCAGCTGGCAGGAACACCTCTTTTGGCCTGCTTGAGAGCTGAAAGTTGATCTGAGAAAACAGCTGATGCTCCTGAAAAGTTTCACCACAACACCACTAAGGCCAGGTCACTGATATCAGAAGTTTCCAAACAGTTTTTGTTAAAACTCTCCATTTGCTGGAAGGACCACATTAAGATGGTTAATGAGGGAAATAGGAAAAAGTATGCAGAGCTGGCAGAAGTATGCTGAAACAATATGTGGCAAGTTAAGGGCAAGTTAATTGAGGGAAATGTAGAAATTTCATTAGTCAGTCTCTCAGCAGGACCTACAAGTGGCTGAGCATCACAGGAGCCAGTAACTGAAGGTCCATCAAGTTAACCATTGAGGTGGCTAAGCCTTAAGAAAGGTGAACCTTGGCCAGACAAATGCTGCCTGAACATAAGACAGTGCTTGATCAATTTTGGTTGAATTACCTGTGTCGAGATATCTGATGTTTAGTATCCAGGTGAATCACAAGATGATGTGTGAAGAAAAACTAAGTTTTTATTGTGTCAATTTTAAGATTCCAGTAAGGTTGACTTTGCCTTTCATCTTTTCAGAGTTTTTAAAATAAAACTATTCACATAGCAGAGTTGAATGTATCAACTGTACCTTGACCAATTTATATCTTTGTGCCAAATAAGATATAAAATTTAAAAATAAAGGTCAATAGAAATATAAGAATTCTCAGTTAAATGCTTTTACATTGAGTCTAAAATTTTGCTTTGTTTAATCTTACCCCTAATCTTTCCTAGCTATATAAAATTGGTATATGTGATATAATTGGGTTAATTCAGTCGATTATACCCCTCCCTCTAACAATTGAACTTGTACATAAGGGAAAAAAATATCACTATTATCTTAATTATAAATTGTTTCACTTATATTCAAATTTGAATATTTAATTTCAATGTAGTAGCTAAGCAAGTGTCAGTATCACTATTTACTCATTATTTAGATTTGTCATATTTGAATAAATTGGAAAGAAATCGATGTAACCTTCTTATTATTTTGTCTTTTCTCTTCATTACAGGTAGTATGGAACGAATCACACAAATTCTTGAAAGTAGAATTCCCATTTAATTTAACAACTGCAAAGGCAAGCTATGAAACCCAATTTGGTATCGTAGAGAGACCCAATCACAGTAACACTTCTTGGGATTCTGCTCGATTTGAGGTGAGTTTAATATCCTTTTTATTTCTGTTAATTCTTTATCAATATCATCATTTTTGCAGCTGCTTTCTATACTGCTATGGGTTGGGTGGACATTTCAGCTACGATTAGAAGAAAGGCCAGCTGTATGATGCCTGCATGTAGTGAGAAAGGGGCCCAGCTAGTGAGTCAGATGCCTGCATGTTAGGACATGAGTGAATACAGAGGAATGAAAGCTGGAGAGAAATGAAGCAAGCATACTTCAATGGATGTCCAATGCTAACATGCATGAACAACAAAGCATGGATGAGCTTAGAAGAAAGCTAGATATAAGAGGAATCAGATGTAGTATGCAGGAGAGGAGACTGTGCTGGAATGGTCATGCGATGCGTATGGATGATGGTTTAGTGAAGAAGTTCCAAGAAATCAATGGAAGGGAGTTACAGTAGAGAGAAACCAAGGAAGACCTGAGCAGAGGTTGTGAGAACTGATCTCAAATCACTGAATCTCATAGTCAAGTTGACAAAGGACTGTGACAAGTACGGAGATGCTGTGCTAGAAAAAACCCGTCCAATCTATGCAAGCATGGAAAAATGATGTAAAACAATGATGATGATGATACCTCTATCAAACTAGTCAGATGGCTGTTTTATTCGTACATTCCATTTTTGGCATGTATGCCTGAATTCCCTTTCTAACAGCAGCCACTGTACTGGGTGCATTTTATTGTGGCACTAGCACTAAGAGGTTGTGAAACCTTCAGCAAAATTATAGAATTTGTTCTACTCTGTGTTATCTCCAATCAGAATGTTGTAGATACATTTTATCATGGCACCACCACTAGAGAGGTTACATAAACCACTGTAAGACTAAGAAGTCATCTCAACTCTTCATGGTCCTTATTCTTTCAAGACAAACATGACTAGAAGTATGATTAAATAGGAAGGGGGTAGTGGCTAGCAGTTGAAAGAAAGGAGGGTATGGATCTGAGTGATAGGATCGCCAGGGTTAGTTACATGCTGGTTATTGGTAGTAAGTAAGAGGTTCAGTATAATAACAACAAGAACAACAGAGAGAAAGATAGCAACAGGGATGTGTGATGGTAGGAGAGAGAGAGAGAGGGAAACAGGAAGATGTGATGGTAGGAGAGAGAGAGAGCAACAGGGAGGTGCGATGGTAGGAGAGAGAGAGAGATAGAGATAGCAACAGGGAGGTGTGATGGTAGGAGAGAGATAACAACAGGGAAAATTGTGATAGATGCCAGCTAAAAGTCCCAAAGAGAAGAAATTTGTTGTAGTTTACGCCCAGATCAACACTGATTGAACAGTCATATCACTATCCTACCTTTATGCATATTAAAAACTACATTAGTTAATGTTTGCTTGTTTAAGATGGTAGGGTGTAATTTGAGGGTGATTTTGCAGGTATTTCTTGCTGGTTGGAGGATTACATAGAAATTCCTTTGTAGGTTCATTCTTGTCAAAGTGTTATATTTTAAAGTTCCCCAGCCAACTGCATTTTACCTTTGTTTATTATAATCATGTACTCATTTTATTTATTCTCATTTAACAATGTATTCATTTTCTAATTATTATTTAAGGTGTGTGGTCATAAATGGGCTGACCTTTCAGAATATGGTTTTGGGGCAGCTATACTTAATGATTGCAAGTATGGTTACTCAGCTTTCGATAATGTATTGCGTCTTTCACTGTAAGTATAAAAGCTATCAGTTCCTCTCAGAAATCTGAGTGTGCATATCATCATCATCACCACCAGCACCACCATCATCTTCTTCTTCTCCTCTCCTCCGTCTTCTAATCAAAACCATGTTATCTTTCAGGCTGCGCTCTTCAAAATCACCTGATCCTGTAGCAGATATGTTAACCCATGAATTTACATATGCTGTGATGCCACATATAGGTAAAGTTTTAAGTCTAATTACTTCTATTGTTATAGTTGTTGTTTATTTGATTTTCAATGTGCCACAGACAAATAAACTATTAATCTTTTGAAAATGTAGAAATCCCCAATGCTGTAACCACAGTTAATTGCTATAAGTTATGGTTTAGAAAATCAAGTAAAAATACCCCTAGAGATGGAAAAAAGTATCCAATGGCTACTATGAAGACTCCAACCTCATACCTCACAGGTTGTGGCTGAACTCTCTTAACCATTGAGGTAAACAGCCCCTAACAACTCCTGTTTGAATAAAAAGCTAAATAAATAAAATTTGAAGGTAAAATATCAAAGTATTGGTAGTTTGAAATTTTTAGAAAAAGGAGAAATCTGAAATGCAGAAAATAACTAAACACAGCTGGTTGCTATAAATTATAAATTAGAAAATTGGGTAAAATACCCCTATAAATGGAAAAAGTAGCCAGCAGCTGTTACAAAGAATCGAAACACTGTACCACCCTAGATCCTGGTGTGCACTCTGTACCATTAAGCTAAACAACCCAGAACACTCAGAAAAACTTTGAGAGGTATCGAGTTTAATTTTCATTGAGGCTACTGGCCACATATTCAGGGTTCATTTAGCTGAATGATTTAGAATGCTCAGCTAGAATTTGGGAAGTACTAAATTACATTATCTCAAATGGTTATTACTCAGAATATCAGTTCTCAAGAATTTTCTTCTGTCCATGGTGTTTCTTCAGTTGTCAACTACTAGTTATTCAAGAAGTATATCACCCACATTTAGATTACTAGTCTTGCCAAGAACAGAGCTCCGTCTTGCACCCCCCACCCCCCTCTCTCCCCAATGCACACAGACTAAGATACAAAACCCTTAAACACATACACATACACTTCATTTTCTTCTTCTTCACGCATATTCCTAGGAAGGTTGTGGGGACAGAGTCTGCAGACATGCTTTCCAGAAGGTCCTATCAGAAGCAACTGGATCCCAAGTGAGACCAACAGAGAACATGGATGTTATTCAACCATCTTGCTTATCATTTTCCCCTAGGTCTCCTGCTGTTTGGTTTTGTCCGTAAAATCTGTTCAGCGATTCTTTGCTGAAACATTCTCAGAACTGTGATCTCTCAGTTCAGAAAAATAGCAGCTCTAATTGAAGCAAATCCCTGATTTTGAGCTACGCACTTTATCAAGTGCAGAGAAACCTCATTTTGACTGCTTATACTCTTTTGGTCATTTACTAAGGTTCATTACCATAGATAAGGGTTGGCACAAAATAAAACAAAGTAATTGTTCATTTTGCTATGTTGTCGTTATAATCTCAACTTGTTTTTGTAGGAAGCTTGCAGGAGAGTGGTGTGATCAAAGAAGCTTATAATCTTAACTGCCCACTGATATTTGGAAATGCCAATGTACCTAGAATTTTCTCAATCGATACAGATCAAGTTATCATTTCAGCTGTAAAGAAAGTAAGTCTGATATATTAATTTTTTTTTCTTTGAATTCTGCTGCTCTCACTACTATGTTATCAGCTCCTATCATCATATATCATCATCATCATCAAACATCCATTCTCTCTCTCTCTCTCTATATATATATATATATATATCTATATATATATATATATATATATATATCTATATATATATATATATATATATCTATATATATATATATATATATATATATATATATATATATCTATATATATATCTATATATATATCTATATATATATCTATATATATATCTATATATATATCTATATATATATATCTATATATATATATATCTATATATATATCTATATATATCTATCTATATATATATCTATCTATATATCTATCTATATATATCTATATATATCTATATATATATATATCTATATATATATCTATATATATATATATCTATATATATATCTATATATATATATATCTATATATATATCTATATCTATATATATATATATATCTATATATATCTATATATATATCTATATATATATATCTATATATATATATCTATATATATATATCTATATATATATATCTATATATATATATCTATATATATATATCTATATATATATATCTATATATATATATCTATATATATCTATATATATATATATATCTATATATATCTATATATATATATCTATATATATATATCTATATATATATATCTATATATATATATCTATATATATATATCTATATATATATATCTATATATATATATCTATATATATAAGATCAAAAGATGGTTAAAGGAGTTCAATATATTTTATGCGCATTTCAAAAACAAACATCATCAAGCAATAATATTTGTGTTTTCATCAGATAAAACAGGAGAACATGATATGAAGACTAAAAAACACTTGTGGATAGTGCAGTTTTAAATCAACATATGAAAAGTGGTTTTAGATTGATGTGTGATATTGGGAAAAATATTTTATTTAGAGAGGGGGGGGGGGAGATGAGAGGGAGAGATGGGTGATAGAGAGAAAGATAGTTTTTATAACTGAGAGGAGATATATTTTTTACATAGAGAGGTTGAAAACCGTTGGAAGATATTGTATAAATTAAAAATTTTGAAAATTAACGAAGGGAGGATATGTGCGAGGAAAAAATATTTTATTTAGGGAGGGGGGGTGGAAAGGATGAAAAAAAGGGGGAGGAGATGAGAGTGAAGGTGGAGAGGGAGAGATGGGTGATAGAGAGAAAGAGATAGTTTTTATAACTGAGAAAAAGATATATTGTTTTAATATAGAGAGGTTGGGAACCGTTGGAAGATAATGTATAAATTAAAGGAATTTGAAAATTAACGAAGGGAAATTATGTATGAAGATAGAGAGAAAAAAATAATAATTGTGGGTGAATATTCTAACGTCAAAAGAAGAAATGTATGTATTGTGGCAATTTCAAAATTAGCGAAGAGAAAAATTGTTAAGGTTTGTGTGTAGAAGGATTTGAGAAAAGTAATGTGAAGTTAAAGTTTGTATATTGATTGAATTGATATGTGCGAATAAAGAGTTAATATGTATTAATAATGAGTTCGTTGATGGGGAGAAAAAAATAATAATAAATTAAGGATGAAATTGAGATTAAAAAGATTTATGATAGAGAGAAAAAATAATAGTGATTGCGGATGAATATTGTAAAATCATAACAAATGTTATGGTTTTACGAGAAGATAGAATGAGGGTAATGAGTAAACGAGTATTATAGAGTGTATAATGCCCTTTAAAGTAAGGTAGATGGGTATATTTTAAAGAGGTGTATGTATATGTGCCTTTGAGAAAAGATTCTAAATTGATAAAGAATTGAATATTAACTGTATACTTTGTGAAAAGTTCTATGGAATTTATGCAGGCAGATAGAAAACAAATCTGAGCGTCTATTTATTATAGAATCTAGGTTAGAGATAATGGTAAATTTTTCATTTAGGCAGAGATTACAGATTTTAGATAGAGAGCTGTTCAAGTATGAGGATGCAGAAGAAATCTTCTTCCAAAAGATGGTATATTTAATGTTTTTGTCTTTTAAAGACCATATGAGTTCTGAGAGAGCAGTGTTAGTTCTTTTAAGTTTGTATTTGAAAGATGAATGATGATTATAGAGACGAGCTTTAAAAGAGGTGGAAGTGGAGCCAAAATAGGTGAAGGAATTGGTGCTAGTTATAATTTTACATTCATAAATTAAGTTTTTATCGAGGCAATGGTTGTTGAGAGGACATTTATTTTTAATGCGGCAGTTGCAATTAGAGAGATTATTAATGAGTGATCTAGTGTTATCTATAGAAGGAATTGGATTGGAGAAGTTGTTTGCGATAGGAATAATAGGAATAATAGTTTCTTGATTTAGATTTGGATTATGAGCATTTAGCGAAGTTGTGTTTGACGTTGTATTTGGGTTTACAGAAGTTAGCCTAGGGTTTACAATGACGTCGGGAGTACTATTGCTGTTATTATGAAATTCAATATTGGAAGGAAGAGATTTAGTATTTAATATTTTGTTGTTGTGTTTAGAGATGATGTTGGAAATATTGGAGGATGTAGAATACGAAAATTTGATGGTGTGTTTGTTAAATATTTTACTATAGATATGTGAGGGAGGGAAGCATTTAATTAAGGCACTAAAAAATAATTTAGGAATATTGTTATTAATAGAGATGGAGAAAGGAGCATTATACCAGATTATGTTTTTGTATCTAGGTCTTTTATTAAAATTATTGGAATGGTCATGATTAATTGTTCTACTGTAAGTTTTTCTAGAATTTGTTTCTTTATTATATTTGATTTTATCTGGATAGCCGGCTTTAGAAAGTGCGTTATTATAGTAATTGGCGTTAGCATCAAAGATGTTTTTATTAGAAGATATGTTAGATATTCTATTTCCAATATTATTAACTATAGCATTCTTGATATTGGTAGGATGGTTAGATTTAAAGTTAACATAATTAAGGTTCTCATTGTTTTTATGGTAAGGGTAATATAGGCCAGTGTCAAGATTAAGAGATACATCCAAGAAATTAGCTAGTTTGATACTATTATCAAATTCAATTTTTAGGTTATGTTGGTTAAAGAGATTACGTATATTGTTCTTAATAATATTAAAAAAAATATATCTCCTCTCAGTTATAAAAACTATCTCTTTCTCTCTATCACCCATCTCTCCCTCTCATCTCCCCCCCCCCCTCTCTAAATAAAATATTTTTCCCAATATCACACATCAATCTAAAACCACTTTTCATATGTTGATTTAAAACTGCACTATCCACAAGTGTTTTTTAGTCTTCATATCATGTTCTCCTGTTTTATCTGATGAAAACACAAATATTATTGCTTGATGATGTTTGTTTTTGAAATGCGCATAATAAAATATATTGAACTCCTTTAACCATCTTTTGATCTTATATTATGCATACTCCAGTCCCACAAACTGTAGAGTGCTTCTTATCCGATATCTGCATTGCTTTATTGTACTACAATAAAACTCACCTCCTACATATATATATCTATATATATATATCTATCTATCTATATATATATATATCTATATATATATATATATATCTATATATATATCTTTATATATATATATATATCTATATATATATCTATATATATATATATATATCTATATATATCTTGTTATATTTGGGGAGGGTCATATTTGCGTAATATTGCCAGAATTAATAACAGAACACACTCAAATATCTGTTTCGACACACGATTTCATATAAAAAACCTCGCAAAACTAATTCATCGCCTCTATATATATCTATATATATCTATATATATATATCTATATATATCATCATCATCATCATCATCATCATTTTACGTCTGCTTTTCCCTGCTTGCAAGGGTGGGACGGGTTTTATTCAGCACAGCATCTCTCCACTCGTCACGGTCCCTCGTCATCTCCACCGTGAGCTTCAATGATCTGAGGTCTGTTCTCACCACCTCCGCCCATGTTTTTCGTGGTCTACCTCTACTACGTCTTCCTTCAACTGGCATTTCCTGGCACTTCTTCACCCATCGGTCATCCTCCATGCGCATCACATGTCCATACCACCTCAGTCTCCTCTCCCGTACACTACATTCTATCCCTCTCAGACACAGTTTCTCTCTCAACACATTTATGCTGGGTCGTTCACGCACATTTACACTGCACATCCAACGGAGCATGCTTGCCTCATTTCTCTCCAGCCGTCGCATATCTTCTGCGGCAGCTGCCCATGTCTCACTACCATGCAGCATCGCGCTCCTCACACAGGCATCATACAACCGGCCTTTCGTACGCAGGGAGAAACCCTTCTTCGTCAACAGAGGAAGCAGCTCCCTAAACTTCTTCCAACCCGTCCTTATTCTAGATACTATGGCCTCGGAACACCCTCCTCCCATGCTAATCTGATCTCCTAGGTACCGGAAGCTATCCACCACTTCTATAGCGCCCTCTCGCATTTGAAAAATGTGTCTATCAGTGCGACTTCTACTGTCTAATTTCCCTGTACATCTACTGCATACATATTTCTCCCTACCTGTTAGTTTGCCTGCTATCCCGCTACATCTCTTGTGTACCCAGGACCTACATTGTGTGCATTTTATAGAATTTATGCCAGTTCCTTTTCTGCATATCGAACATGGCCATTTCCCTGACGGAATCAGGGTTTTGTCCTCTTTTCTACTCATCAACACTTTTGTCTTAGCTAGATTTACTCTCAGTCCTCTTGCTTCCAACTGCTGTTTCCATAGCCGGAATTTATTCTCTAGCTCCTCTACTGATTCTGCCATAAGAGCCAGATCGTCAGCATAGAGAAGTTCCCATGGACAGCCAGTCTTAAACTCCTCTGTTATGGCTTGGAGGACTATAATGAACAAGAGCGGGCTGAGGACCGAACCCTGATGTACTCCTACTTGTATCTGGAAT
>OZ024745.1:81073813-81078813 GCA_964016885.1 Eledone cirrhosa | reverse complement strand
ATGTATGTGTATCTGGATGTATGCGTATGTGTATATATATATGTGTGTGTGTGTATATATATGTGTGTGTGTGTTTGTATGTGTGTATGTATATATATATGTGTGTGTGTATGTATGTGTGGGTGTGTGTATATATATATATATATATATATATGTGTGTATCTGGATGTATGCGTATGTGTATATATATGTGTGTGTGTGTGTGTATATATATGTGTGTATGTGTATATATGTGTGTGTGTGTGTGTTTGTATGTGTATATATATGTGTGTGTGTGTGTGTATGTATGTGTGTATCTGGATGTATGTGTATGTATATATGTGTGTGTGTATATATATATGTGTGTGTATGTGTATATATGTGTGTGTATGTCTTTGTATGTGTGTGTGTATGTATGTGTGTATATGTATATATATGTATGTATGTGTGGATGAGGGTATGTGTGTATATATAGGTGTAAGTGCACTAAATCCCTTTCTATCACGCTCCCCTCTCCTACCAACCACAGGAAGATATATGTATGTATATTGCTTCCACCCCTTCACTGACCAGCAGCTGGCCAGCTGGCCATTGCTCAATCTGACCTTTATAAAATAACCCACACCCCCAAATAACTTCTCATTCACTACCAGAAAGGCACACAGCAGTCATGTTGCTACCAAGATGAAGACTACTATGAAATCCCACAATGAATTTTATACTTGAATTTTCAAATCTCAAATTTTAACTCTTTGTATTATTAATTTTTCTTAATATTAATCAACATTTGAAAAGATGGCTTTTGCAGACCCATCGAAACGGGTCATTTTTTATACCCTTTATTATTTCCTTACCTTATAAAATTATATGTTTTTTCACAAAAAAGTATTCTGTCTCTTATATATTCCATGTGCCATTACCAACCTCAATTTTCTCTATAACCTTCGTTTTGTGTAGAAAATTACACTTTTCATATATATATATATATATATCTATATATATATATATCTATATATATATCTATATATATTACTAGAGGCGACGGATGAGGTTTGTGGCTGGAGTAAGACCTCAAGCAGGAGGAGAGTGACTTGGTGGTGGAACAATAAGGTAGATGAAGCAGTCAAGGCCAAGAGACAGGCATGGAAAGAATGGAAGAACGGAGGGAGCAGGGTACATTACATAGAGACCAAGAGGGAAGCAGAGGATAGAAAATTCAAGCATGTTTTACAACGTGAGGACCAGAAACAGGAGGTATTCAAGATTGCGAGGCAGTTTGTCAGAGATAGTTGTGATGTCATTGGAGAGAAGTGTATCCGGAATGATAAAGGTGAGCTTGCCCTCACAAGTGCTGAGAAGAAAGATGCATGGAAGAGTCATTATGATAGATTACTAAATGAGGAGAATGCATGGGAAGAAGAGACCCTACCCCACGTAGACCCTATAGAGGGACCAGCAGTACAAGTCAGCGGCAGCGTAGTAAGTAAGGCAATCAGAGATATGAAGATAGGGAAGGCAACCGGTCCATCGGGTATAGCTGCCGAGATGCTGAAGGCATCTGGGTCTGTAGGTCACACTATAACCACACGTATCGTTAACCAGGTAATACTAGAGGGGGCCATACCAAAAGATTGGTGCAGTAGCATCATTGTCAACTGCTACAAAGGTAAAGGCGATGCACTAGATAGAGGAAACTATAGAGGTATAAAGTTGATGGACCAGGTCATGAAAGTAACAGAAAGAGTTATAGCACAGCTGATTAGGGACCGGGTGAATATAGACGAGATGCAATTTGGGTTTGTACCAGGGAAAGGCACCACTGATGCCCTCTTCCTTGTGAGGCAATTACAGGAAAAGTACCTAGCTAAAAGTAAGCCACTCTACTTGGCATTTGTCGACCTTGAGAAAGCCTTTGACAGAGTTCCACGTGCAGTAATCTGGTGGGCTCTTAGAAAACTAGGAGTAGATGAATGGCTTGTGAAAGCGGTACAAGCCATGTATAGGGGAGCAGTCAGCAAAGTTAGGATTAGCAATGAGTATAGCGAGGAATTTAGCGTACAGGTTGGGGTCCACCAGGGCTCTGTTCTTAGCCCTCTCCTGTTCATCATAGTCTTGCAGGCAATAACGGAAGAGTTTAAGACCGGATGCCCATGGGAACTCCTGTATGCTGATGACCTCGCACTCATAGCTGAATCTATGGTAGAACTAGAGAATAAATTCCAAACCTGGAAGCAGGGACTAGAGAGAAAGGACCTCAAAGTCAACATGACAAAGACTAAGGTCCTTATAAGTAGATGAGAAAATAGAACCCAGATCCCCTCAGGCAAATGGCCTTGCTCAGTATGTAGGAAAGGTGTAGGTAGGAACTCCATTCTCTGCCCCAAATGCAAACAATGGGTACACAAGAGATGTAGCGGGATCTCAGGAAGCTTAATTAAGAATGTAGGATTCACATGCAGCAGCTGTGCTGAAACAGCAAGCAAACAGCCACAGGAAACAAGTACCACCAATCTCTGGGAGGGCCCTGTAGAAACAGTAGACAGCTTCTGCTACCTAGGTGACCGAATTAGCAACGGAGGTGGGTGCTCAGAAAGTACAATAACTAGGGTAAGAACGGGATGGAAGAAGTTTAGGGAACTACTACCACTGCTAGCTGCAAAAGGCTTCTCCCTCAGAATGAAAGGCAGACTGTATGATGCGTGTATCCGAACAGCGATGTTGCATGGTAGTGAGACCTGGGCGCTGAAGGTGGAAGACTTACGTAGATTAGAGAGAAACGAAGCCTGCATGCTCCGATGGATGTGTAACAGTAATATACGTGAACGACAAAGCATAAAGGAATTGAGAGAGAGACTGAGCATAAGAGGAATCAAATGCTGCGTGCAGGAGAGGCGGTTACGCTGGTATGGACATGTGATGCGTATGAAGGATGACAGCTGCATAAAAAGGTGCAGAGCACTAGAAGTTGATGGAAACCGCGGAGTGGGGAGACCCAAGATGACTTGGGATGAGGTGATAAAAGCCGACATTACCCAACTACACCTCTCAAAGTCAATGACACACGACCGTGACTTCTGGCGTCACGCAGTAATACAGGGTACCCGACCTCCCATGGGTACATGCTGAAGCATATAAACAATATGCCCCCCCCCCCCCATCACCGCAAGGTGGTCGTGGAGGTGCCACGGCAAAAAAGCACCCAGCCCACACTGTAAAGTGGACGTGTAGGCGCCACGAAAAAGCACCCAGCACTCACTGTAAATGAGGTTGGTGTTAGGAAGGGCATCCAGCTGTAGAAATCAAGCCAGATCAGTTCCTGTATGAGCAAGGCATGGTCAGCCGACCAGACACTGCCCACAACAGGACAACCCGTCTAACCCATGCTAGCGTGGAAGAACGGACGTAAAACGGTGATGATGATGATATCTATATCTATATATATCTATATATATCTATCTATATATATATATATATATATATATCTATATATATCTATATATATCTATATATATCTATATATCTATATATATCTATCTATATATATCTATATATATCTATCTATATATATCTATATATATCTATATATATCTATATATATCTATATATATCTATATATATCTATATATATCTATCTATATATATATATATATATATATATCTATCTATATATCTATATATATATCTATATATATATCTATATATATATCTATATATATATCTATATATATATCTATATATATATATCTATATATATATCTATATATATATCTATATATATATCTATATCTATATCTATATCTATATCTATATCTATATATATATATCTATATATATATATCTATATATATATATCTATATATATATATCTATATATATATATCTATATATCTATATCTATATATCTATATATATATATATATATCTATATATATATATATATATCTATATATATATATATCTATATATATATATATCTATATATATATATATCTATATATATATATATCTATATATATATATATCTATATATATATATATCTATATATATATATATCTATATATATATATATCTATATATATATATATCTATATATATATATCTATATATATATCTATATATATATCGTTATATTTGGGGAGGGTCATATTTGCGTAATATTGCCAGAATTAATAACAGAACACACTCACTGTTTGGTTGGTTTTCGCTTCTCGCTGTCTTTTATATATATATATCTGCGATCTAACTTACTCGGTCCTCAATGTTGCCATTGACTGACCGGCGGTCAAAAATAATACAGATACAATATAGACACAAACACATATATATATAGTTTACATAATTTACATAAATCTTTCGTTGCACATCTGCAACATCGTCAGTGGTGTTATATTCATTGTTCCTCCTGTTGTGTTGTATGTCTACGCCATTTTTTTTTTTTTTTGTTCAGTCTGTCTATATATTTATTTATTTATTTGCTTGTTTGTTTATCTTATTTTATTTTGTCTTCTTTGCGCATGCGTTTGCGTGTGTGTATAGTGTTATGTGTGATGTGTGACTAGTGTGTATAGTGTTGTGTCTGCTGGGTGACTAGTGTGTGTTTATGTGCTTGTGTATGTATTTATTTATCTTATTTTATTTAATTTTATTTACTTATTTATACTTCTCTTAGGTCAGTGTTGTTTGTTTGGGTGTTGTTGTTGTTCCACTCATTCTTTCTGTTTAGCTTTAGTCTTCTAATTTCTATTTCACTGGCCTCTCTGATTTGCCTATCTGCTGGGTCATTCCTATGTTTAGATATTATTCTAATTTCTATGTTGTCTATGTTACCGTCATGTTGTTGTCTAGCATGTTCGTATAGTACTGACCCGTTTTTTCGTCCTTTTAGTTCCCCCCAGTGTTGGTCTATCCTTTCACCTATGCTACGAGCTGTCTCACCTATGTATGTTGTTGTCATGTTTCTGCAAGTACCCTCTGTACATCTTATGCTATAGACTACGTTTCTAGTTTTACAGTTTATCCG
>OZ024745.1:80901313-81061313 GCA_964016885.1 Eledone cirrhosa | reverse complement strand
CGCATACATAGATATATATACATATAAATATATATATATATATATACACCTACACATACATACAATAAAGGACTTTTTAATTTAAGATATAGGAATTTTCATAAACTTTTAGATTTTTCGGAGAAAATCGTAGAAAAAACAGAGAAAATCATTTCTATGTAATAGCGAAACAGCGTGAAGGAAATTAAGTTATTTCATCATCATCGTTTTACGTCCGTTCTTCCACGCTAGCATGGGTTAGACGGGTTGTCCTGTTGTGGGCAGTGTCTGGTCGGCTGACCCTGCCTTGTTCATACAGGAACAGATTTGGCTTGATTTCTACAGCTGGATGCCCTTCCTAACACCAATCTCATTTACAGGGAGTGCTGGGTGCTTTTTCGTGGCGCCTACACGTCCACTTTACAGTGTGGGCTGAGTGCTTTTTTGCCATGGCACCTCCACGACCACCTTGCAGTGGGGGGTGTGGAGGCATATTGTCTATATGCTTCAGCTTGTACCCATGGGAGGTCGGGTACTCTGTATTACTGCGTGACACCAGAGGTCACAGTCGTGTGTCATCGCCTTTGAGAGGTGTAATTGGGTAAGGTCGGCTTTTATCACCTCATCCCAGGTCATCTTGGGTCTCCCCACTCCGCGGTTTCCATCAACTTCTAGTGCTCTGCACCTTTTTATGCAGCTGTCATCCTTCATACGCATCACATGTCCATACCAACGCAACTGCCTCTCCTGCACACAGCATTTGATTCCTCTTATGCTCAGTCTCTCTCTCAATTCATTTATGCTTTGTCGTTCGCATATATTTTTATTACACATCCATCGGAGCATGCAGGCTTCGTTTCTCTCTAATCTACGTAAGTCTTCCAGCTTCAGCGCCCAGGTCTCACTACCATGCAACATTGCTGTTCGGATACACGCATCATACAGTCTGCCTTTCATTTTGAGGGAGAAGCCTTTTGCAGCTAGCAGTGGTAGTAGTTCCCTAAACTTCTTCCATCCCGTTCTTACCCTAGTTATTGTACTTTCTGAACACCCACCTTCGCTGCTATTTCAGTCACCTAGGTAGCAGAAGCTGTCTACTGTTTCTACAGAGCCCTCCCAGAGATTGGTGGTACTTGTTTCCTGTGGCTGTTTGCTGCTTGCTGTCCCAGCACAGCTGCTGCATGTGAAGCCTACATTATCTAAAAGTTTATGAAAATTCCTATATCTTAATTAAGCTTCCTGAGATCCCGCTACATCTCTTGTGTACCCATTGTTTGCATTTGGGGCAGAGAATGGAGTTCCTACCTACACCTTTCCTACATACTGAGCAAGGCCATTTCCCTGAGGGGATCTGGGTTCTGTTTTCTCGTCTACTTACAAGGACCTTAGTCTTTGTCATGTTGACTTTGAGACCCTTTCTTTCTAGTCCCTGCTTCCAAGTTTGGAATTTCTTCTCTAGTTCTACCATAGATTCAGCTATAAGTGTAAGGTCATCAGCATACAGGAGTTCCCATGGGCATCCGGTCTTAAACTCCTCCGTTATTGCCTGCAGGACTATGATGAACAGGAGGGGGCTTAGAACAGAGCCCTGGTGGACCCCAACCTGTACGCTAAATTCCTCGCTATACTCATTGCTAATCCTAACTTTGCTGACTGCTCCCCTATACATGGCTTGTACCGCTTTCACAAGCCATTCATCTACTCCTAGTTTTCTAAGAGCCCACCAGATTACAGCACGTGGAACTCTGTCAAAGGCTTTCTCAAGGTCGACAAATGCCAAGTAGAGTGGCTTACTTTTAGCTAGGTACTTTTCCTGTAACTGCCTGACAAGGAAGAGGGCATCAGTGGTGCCTCTTCCTGGTACAAACCCAAATTGCATCTCGTCTAGTTTCACCCGGTCTCTAATCAACTGTGCTATAATTCTTTCTGTTACTTTCATGACCTGGTCCATCAGCTTTATACCTCTATAGTTTCCTCTATCTAGTGCATCACCTTTACCTTTGTAGCAGTTGACAATGATGCTACTGCACCAATCTTTTGGTATGGCCCCCTCTAGTATTACCTGGTTAACAATACGTGTGGTTATAGTGTGACCTACAGACCCAGATGCCTTCAGCATCTCGGCAGCTATACCCGATGGACCGGTTGCCTTCCCCATCTTCATATCTTTGATTGCCTTACTTACTATGCTGCTGCTGACTTGTACTGCTGGCCCCTCTATAAGGTCTACTTGGGGTAGGGTCTCTTCTTCCCATGTATTCTCCTCATTTAGTAATCTATCATAATGACTCTTCCATGCATCTTTCTTCTCAGCACTTGTGAGGGCAAGCTCACCTTTATCATTCCGGATACACTTCTCTCCAATGACATCACAATTCTCTCTGACACACTGCCTTGCAATCTTGAACACCTCCTGTTTCTGGTCCTCACGTTGCAAAACATGCTTGAATTTTCTATCCTCTGCTTCCCTCCTAGCTAAGTATACTTGTCGCCTAGCTTCCCTCTTGGTCTCTATGTAATGTACCCTGCTTCCCCCGTTCTTCCATTCTTTCCATGCCTGTCTCTTGGCCTTAACTGCTTCATCTACCTTATTGTTCCACCACCAAGTCACTCTCCTCCTGCTTGAGCTCTTACTCCAGCCACAGACCTCATCCGTCGCCTCTAGTAAGTTATTTTTTAGGAACTCCTAGTTCTCTTCTACATTGAATGTCTCTATCTGTTCTTCTTTACTGTCGTAGGCGTTGAGTAAAATATCTTTAAATCTGTTACTGGTTGAGGGGTCTTTCAGCTTCCAGATCTTTCTTCTCCAGGTTGGCCTCTGTTTCCAGGTTCGTCTAGTTCTGACTGTGAGGTCGCTGACAACTAAGCTATGTTGGGATGTACATTCCTCACTAGGGAAGGCTTTTGTGTTTACCACCGTCCATCTGTCACGTCCTCTGATGAGGATAAAATCTAACTGACTAGAGTGCTCCCCTGATCTATAGGTGATCAGGTGGTTGTCGGGTTTTTTGAAGTTTGTGTTACATATCGACATGTCATTGGCGTCGCAGAATTCTAGAAGTCTGAATCCTTCCTCATTTCTTGTGCCAACCCCATGGCCTCCATGGACTCTATTGAAGCCGTCGCAGTGTTTACCTACGTGTCCGTTAAAATCTCCTGCGATGATTAGGAAGTCATTGTCGTTTGTTAGAGCAGTAGTGTGCATTAGGGACTCGTAAAACCTATCCTTAAGTTTGTCTGGCAACCCCGATTGGGGTGCGTAAGCTGATATTATTGTGGTAATTGTTTTATTCAGGACTAGTCTGAGTTTAATGATTCTTGCATTTACCCTGTACACTGAGATTACTTTATCTACCCACTTGGCAGCTAGTAGTATACCTATACCACCCATCCCATCATCATTTCCCACCCAGAAAAATTTGTAGCACCGACTTTTTCCTACAAGGACTCTAGCAGACTCTCCTCTCCATCTAGTCTCTTGCACACAGCATACATCAATTTCCTTTCGCTCTAGCATTTCTGCGATTTCTCCTGCTCTTCCTTTCATTGTGCCTACAGTGATGGTACCAACTCGGAGTTTGGGGCATTTGTCGACACTCGTAGGGAAGGGTCTCTGGATTGGCGCTTCACATGGGTGCTTGGTAGCTCGCAGATTCATATTTCATCTATTAATTCAGAGTTGCTCAAATTTATTCTCAGCTCATCCATCCATAACGGTAGGAAAATTCAGGGCTAGAAGAACAGTGGTGGTGGAATAATGGCAGGATGTGTTGGGCTGGGACAGGGGAGGAGAGAGTTAGTTAGGTAGTAGTAGCAGAAGAAATGGCATGCTGAGGTTTGATTGGTCGAATAGGCTATGGTGGTGTGAGGGAAATTGTGAGGTAGGGAGAGAGGTTCGCCGTCAAGATGGATGACTGGAACGAAGCCAAATCAACTCTAGTGATTCATTTTAGCCTTTCAGAATAGAGTGTCTTACCTCTTCAATAGCTTCAAGATGAGTGAGGTGGAATGGGTGAAGAGGGAACGGGGTATAATGGGTGGCTTAGAAATAGATAGAGAGAGGGTAATCATCATAGAGAGAGAGATAGAGAGGGGGAAGCCACATGGCAAAATAGCCGATAGAATACATCAACAATAATATTAATAATAATAGCCAGTCATGGCCTGTAGCCTTTGATGGAAAAATAGACAGAGTTTACTTATATTAAATGTTACAAATGTTAAGATAGTAAAAGAAATTTTAGGTTATACAAACCTTATGTTATTATACAAACCTTATATTATTTAATAAATTTTTTTATATATATATTTAATAAATTTTTTTATAATAAATTTTTTAATATAGTTTCCATTTGTTAATATATTGTATTTTTACTCCAATAATTTGTTTAGTGCTTTATATCAGTTATAAAAATATTTGCTTGTTGTATCCCAACAATTTAAATAGAACTTCTACATATATATATATATTTTTTTTTTAACCGTTGGTCAATCAATGATAAACATTGATTGCCAACTAAATTAACTATAGGGATATAAAATATACAGAAGCGAAAATCAATCTAAACCAAACAGTCCGTGTGTTTTATTATTATTTCTGGCAATATTATAACTATATGATCCTTCCCAAATATAACAATATTTGTTTCAACACATGATTTCATATCAAAAACCTTGCAAAACAAATATATATATATAACTTCCCCCTTTTCAATTTGTTACTGGCGGTGATCACTGGAAAAAACTGTCCTAACTGAGAGAGTCCCTTGAAAAGCTTGAAGCCTCATGAATAAGGTGCAAGTGCAATGATCTTGCACTTTTTCTACATAGCACAAGCGAAACTACTGACAGTCGGGACTGGAAGAATTATTCGGTACACATTTGTCCACACTGTAAAGTGGTCGTGTATGTATAATGGCAAAAGCACCCAGTCCACACTGTAAAGTGGTCCTGGAGGTGTAACGGCAACAAGTGCCTAGTCCACACTGTAAATGAGGTTGGTGCTAGGAAGGGCATCCAACCGTAGAAACCAAGCCAAAATCGGTTCTATATGAGCATGAAATGGTTACATGACCTAACATTGCTCACAATAGGATAACTTGTCTAATCCATGCCAGCGAAGAAAAATGGCCATTAAACTGTGATGATGATGTACACGCACGCACGCACACACACATACACACATACATACATATAACAAGTATGTGTGTAGATATGTATGTGTACCCTGCTTTCTTATTGCCTCTTTATATGCTTTTTATTCATATTCATGGTCTTCATTTATTGTACTGCCATATTAATTTTGAGATCCTCACATTTATTATATAGGTCTTATTTTTCATTGTATACTAGTTGTAACCCAAGTTTTCCTTGGGACATACAGAAACACACACTTTTTTTCCACATTCGATCTCTTATCTTGGCCGAATGCTTGTTTTTTGAGAAATGCAATGTATTTCACCCTATTTTTCATGTCTCTCCAATGTTTTCCTAGTCCATTCACCTATCAGTATTATATCGCCCGTTTAACTTAGAATTCAATCTTTTCAATGTTATTCGATAATCCTGTCAGACCTTCACAACAATCTCCTTGTATTTTAAACTCCCATAATTCTGTCAGACCCTCAAAATAATCTTCTTCTCGTATTTAAACTCTGTTTACTGTTATATGTTCATTTAATTATGGTCGAATTTGCAGGAGTTTATTATAAAAATAACCTTCTAGTTAACTTCCCCATATCCCTCCCCCCTGGCCCCACTCGCCACCATTATTATTTGGCCCAATCATAATTCAGCGGCTTATAATATGTTTATCTTACCAATCTCTTTCACAAAACCACCACCACCTCGGCTATCATTCCTTAAGTTTAGACCTGGTTGCTTTTCGATATGCTGGATGGACTATAGAATTCTGGAGAGTCTAAAGAATCTAGACACTCAATGACAATGTCAAAGATAAAGATAAATTCACCTCATGTTGCTGGACGAGAATGCAAGGACTCCTCTTTATTTTGGCCACGGATGGCTAACATAACCCCATCTCCCTCACCCCTCCCTGCGCCTCCAACCCATCCTTCTCACCCACCAAATGCAATCCAAAACTTCAGAGTTGATACCATGAATGTAGGCACTTTAAAAGTCGCTCTAACGAGGATGTAAAGATGCTTGAACATAAGGAAGTCGATGTTTGCTGTGTTCAAGAGACCAGGTGGAGGGGTGGGTCTGCTAGATTAATTGTGGGTAAAAAACGATGCTATAAACTTTTCTGGGTGGGAAATGACAATGGGCTGGGTGGAGTAGGAATTATGTTAGCAGAAAAAAGGGTAGATAAGGTAATAGATGTAAATAGAGTGAACGACAGAATAATTAAAATAAGACTTGTCCTAAATAGAACTACTGTGACAATAATATCCGCTTATGCACCCCAATCTGAACTGCCTGGCGTTATAAAAGACAGATTCTACAAGTCGCTAGTGCTCACTACCTCCCAAATAACTGACAGTGACTACATAATTATTGCTGGCAACCTAAATGGTCATGTTGGACAACAACATTGTCACGGCTGTGACGGAATCCTTGGAGGCTATAGGTTTGGTACTAGAAATGAGGAAGGCTTCAGAATCCTGGAATTCTGTGTGTGATGCTAATAACCTAACCATCTGTAACACAAACTTCAAAAAACGAGACAATCACTTGATCACCTATAGACCAGGGGAACACGCCAGTCAGATAGATTATATCTTTACCAGAAGACATGACAGAGTGTCTGTTGTAAACACTAAATCCCTCTCCTGTGAAGAATGCACCTCCCAACATAGCCTCATAGTTAGCGACCTCATAGTCAGGAAGAAACGTACTCGGCAACAGAGAAGGACTACCCTAAGGAGAAGAATATGGAAGTTAAAGGACCCCACAGCCAGTAACAAATTTAAAAGCATATTACTTGATGCTTTTGACAGTAAGGAAGAGCAATTAGAGTCGTACAATATAGAGGAACAGTGGGAATTCCTGAAAGTTAACCTGCTGAAGGCGACAGATGAAATCTGTGGCTGGAGCAGACCTATAGGCAGGAGGAGAGTAACTTGGTGGTGGAACAGTAAGGTGAAGGAGTCAATTAAGGCCAAAAAGCAGGCTTGGAAAGTATGGCGGGATGGGGGAAGTGGAGAACACTATCAAGTGGCCAGGAGGGAAGCTAGGAGACAAGTGTACTTCGCAAGAAGGGAAGCAGAGGAAAGAAAGTTCAAGCATGTTCTACAACGTGAGAACCAAAAATATGAGGTGTTCAGGATTGCTAGGCAATGTGTCAAGGAAAACCGTGATATTGTTGGGGAGAAGTGTGTCCGTAATGATGATGGTGTACTTGCCATCACTGATGCTGATAAGAGGGTAGCTTGGAAGTGTCACTACGAGAGGCTACTAAATAAGGAGAATAAATGGGAAAAAGATAGCCTATCCCAAATCGATCCAATAGAGGGACCAGCAGTGCAAGTTGAAGGTAGTATAATAAGTAAGGCAATCAAAGATATGAAGACGGGCAAGGCGGCTGTGCCTTCAGAGATAGTTGCTGAAATGCTGAAAGCATCTGGAATGATGGGACACACTATGGTCATCCGGATAGTAAACCAAGTCATACAGAATGGGGTCGTACCAAATGACTGGCATAGCAGCATCATCATTAACTGCTACAAGGGTAAAAGAGATGCCCTAGATAGGGGAAACTATAGAGGCATTAAATTAATTGATCAGGTCATGAAGGTCACAGAAAAAGTTATAGCGCAACTAATCAGAGAGCGAATTGATCTAGATGAAAGCAGTTTGGGTTTGTGTCAGGTAAAAGTACCACAGACACCCTTTTCCTTGTACGACAACTACAGGAGAAGTACCTAGCTAAAGGTAAACTCCTATACTTAGCTTTTGTCAACTTGGAGAAAGCCTTTGACAGAGTCCCCCGCTCCATTATCTGGTGGGCCCTTAGAAAACTAGGGATTGATGAATGGCTTGTGAGAGCTATACAAGCTATGTATAAAGAAACAGTCGGCAAGGTTAGAATTAACAACGAATATAGTGAAGAATTTAGCGTAAAAGTTGTCCTTAGCCCCCCTCCTATTTATTATTGCCCTTCAGACTATAACAGAGGAGTTCAAGACCGGCTGCCCATGAGAACTTCTATATGCAAATGATTTAACGCTCATAACTGAATCGATGGCTGAACTAGAGAAGAAATTCCAAACATGGAAGCATGAATCAAAAGCCTTAAAGTTAAATTGTCTAAGACTAAAGTTCTAGTATGTAGGAAGGAAAATAGGGCACAGTTTTCCTCTGGGAAATGGCCATGCTCAGTGTGTAGGAAAGGAGTAGGCAAAAATTCTATTTTATGTCCCAAAAGCAAAGTATGGGTGCATAAAAGATGTAGTGGGATCACAGGTAAGCTATCTAAGAACATAGATTTTATATGTGGCCGGTGCTCAGGTGCATTAAGTAGCAGCAAGTGCCCACAGAATACTAGCTCATTCCATTGCACAGATGGTTCTATAGAAATAGTGGACACCTTCCGTTACCTGGGTGGCAAAATCAGCAGTGGTGGAGGGTGCTCTGAAAGTACAGTAGCTAGAGTCAGAACGGGATGGAAAAAGTTCAGAGGGCTTATACCACTATTGGCCGCTAAAGGTTTCTCTCTAAAAATGAAAGGCAGGCTGTATGATGTCTGCATATGAACAGCAATGTTACATGGCAGTGAGACTTGGGCATTGTGTGCAGAGGATATACGCAGACTGGAGAGGAACGAAGCTTGCATGCTCCGCTGGATGTGTAATAGTAATATACGTGAATGGCAAAGCATAAATGAACTAAGTGAAATTAGGAATAAGAGGGATCAGATGCTGTTTACTCGAGAGAAGACTACTTTGGTATGGTCACATGATGCGCATGAAAGACGACAGCTGTATAAAAAAGTGCAGGGCGATCAAAATTGATGGAAGTTACGGAGTAGGCAGACCCAGAAAAACCTGGGACAATTTAATAAATTCCGACCTTACACACTTACACCTCTCTCAGACAATGTCACTGGTCCGAGATCTTTGGCGCTACGCAGTAATACAGAAGACCCGCCTTGCCTAAGTACAAAGCGAAACCTACACACCCCCACCCCCCACACCATCAACACCACCCCTTTCTCTGTAAAGTTATGTTGGTACCACAACATCCAGTCCTAAATAAATGGTCATGTAGGTGTCACAACAAAAAAACACAAAGTCCACGCTGTAATGTGGCCGTGTAGGTAACACGGTAAAAACCTCCCAGTCCACACTGTAAACGTGGTTGGTGTTAGGAAGGGCATCCAGCCGTAGAAAACCTGCCAGACAGTCCTATATGAGCGAGACGACCAATCTTGCTTCAAGTGGGATAATTCCCGTCTAAACCCATGCTAGCGTGGAAGATAGACGTTAAACGATGATGATGATGTTGACAGATTTGCACTTAGAATTCCCATGTTTTTAGTTGACAACACTCTAACCTATCTATTTATCTTTCTCACTCTCCCTATCTCTCCCCCTCTCTGTATTTCTCTCTCAATAACAACCTGTATTTTTCTTGAAATATTTTAATTCTATCACACACACACACACACACACACACATGCTACCACCAGAATCCTAATTCAGTGCTGTTGGATTCATATCCAGGCTGAATTGAACTCCTGACAGTCATATCAAGTTGAAATATATCACCAACTGTGGAGAGTGAAGGGTTTTGATATGTCAAATAGCCTTGTCCTGATAGTTGTAAACAAACTGCAGAGAGGGGGGGGGGGTAGTCAATTAATCCCCTACTTCCATGCATGCCTGTGCACAACTGTAAGGTGGAACTAGAATTCATAAGGGAACAGAACTCAATAATGGAAACATCAAATTTTCCTGTTCTTTTGTCAATAGCTTGTATTGCATTAGCAACATCACATTTTTACTTAAGATACTGTGTGATGAATTTGCATTGGTGATTGAATGATCACAGCATCACGTAATTATGAATGGCACAGATATATGTATCACAGGTGATTATGAATAAAGGAATTATGAATATCAACATCTAACCTTTGCAATTATCATTATTGTATTTGCTGGCCTTGTGCCAAATGTAGAAACAATTATTGTATTTACGGTCTGAGTTCAAGTCCCGCCGAGGTTAACTTTGCCTTTCATCCATACAGGATCGATAAAATTAAGCACCAGTAATGCACTGGGATAATTGCTAGCCTTGTGCCAAAAGTAGAAACAATTTTTGTATATATATGGTGTGTGTAACCATTCTTCAAAAATTCAAATTCTTCAAATTCTTACTTTATAAACAAGATTTAGTTTTCATGAAGTCCTGAGCAGATTCTCCAATGGCTCATGTCAACAGCACTAGGAAATAAAGCTTACAAATCTTAATTGACCTTTCTTCATCATGAATTATTTTCATAGTTGTTTGTTTAATCAATAATCACACTACTATTGTCTTCTTTTTATTGAATATTGTTACTTACATCCAATTTAGAATATGCTGTGGGCATCACAACTTAATTGAAAATTATTTGTTGCACTCTCACTTTTTCCTTCCTTTCTATATAAGCTTTTCTCTCAAAATCATGATTCAAACATTACCTGTAGTCCTTCATTCTGAGGTCTGTTGTCTTGTGTAACTCCCTTCTTTAGCTTACTCTGTTCATATTTATTACCAATCTCTCGCTTCAGCTAGACTCTTTCAATTTATAGGACAATGTATATTATGTTAAAAACAAACAACTCATGCACACAAACAATGATTTAAAAGAAATCTGTTTCTTTTCTTTTCTTTATTTCCAGTCAGAACATTCAGCCGATGCGGTCTTATTACGACTTTATGAAAGTTTTGGGGGATATGTTACTTGTAAAGTTTTTACAGAAACATTTAAAATTAAAAAAGTAATAAGGTAAGTTTTTATTATCTTAATGCTTCATAGAATGTTTATCCTAATTTCATTACGCTTATTGGTATAAAATGTTTTGAAAGACATTTTGTATGTACCCTTTCATGGGCTGAATTTTTTTGTAAACTAGCAGATACTAGATATCTAGGGTCAAGTAAATAACTAGAGAAACAAATATATCTACTGGATATCTTGGCTCTAGTCCATGCTGGGAGAAATAATTCCACTAGACACTGAGAACAAAACTTCGGTCACTGGAAAAAATACTTGCTGTTACAAATAAACCCAAAGTTGAGACTAGGAAAGAGTCAGCATCACAGAAGAGGAAAAACAATAATTATATATGTACACATTAATAAGTGGTTAGATAACTGTCCATTGATTGGATTACAAAGTGTAAGCCTTGTAGTGTGTAGGGAGATGATTGACTGAAAAGTTCAATCAGATTAGTTTAAGTTGGCAAGCTGGAAAAGATATGTCCATTTTGTTGGTATATTAGAATACTGGGTCCTTAACAGTGTACTTCTGCATATGATACCTACATGAATTGTGAGATCAGTAATAGCTATCAGCTGTCCATATATTAAATAGTTTTAACCAATCATAGATATGTGAACTACAGCCTCTGGGTTATATCTAGCAAATAAGAAATGTTATTAGTCTGTTTGTCTTAGATTCCATCTGAAAAACATTCCAAATTCATTATTTTCACAATTAATTAGAAATCTAGTCACAAAAAAGTTAAAAGGTGTTTTGCCAAACCTGTCAGTTACAGTACTCTACATGTTTAATAACAACTTTACTCTATTTATTTTACTCCCTAGATGCAATGGGATGGAATGTGAACTAAATACCACAACTTTTGACACTGGTGTTAACTTAATTAATGAGAATACTGTTCAAGTGGATATCACACCTTTTAAAATTATGAATATGCTGCTGTATTTTGCATAAGATGTTTCATCTTTATAACTGAATGCTTCGAGAAAATAATTTTATTTTGTAAAAATATAACAAAATGCAACTAAAATAGTTAAACAGCAAATCAAATACTTGTTGACTTCTTTTTGACATCCAGAAATGTTGCATGTTATCAATATGTTACTGCCAGGTACTTTTCCACTGATAAAGCTAAAAATAAATATATTAACATGTTACAGCCAGGTATTTTCCACTGATAAATCTAAAAATAAATATATTAATATGTTACAGCTAGGTATATTTCCAGACAAAACTAAAAATAATTAAATAATGCCGAAGCATGTTTTCTGTTTGTCATGTATATACAGGAAGAATAAAAAGCAAAAAAAAAACATTTAAGAATTCACTTTTCAAAAAACATTTAAGGATTTGCTTTTCTCTCAGTGCATTTTTTATGCTTTTTGTTGTACCATTTCAAATATAAACTATCAGGATGTCAAGTTGATTGGACTTTTTAGAAAATAACTTTAGCTACAGTTAATTGCTATAAATAAGAGCTTAGAAAGTATCCCTATAGATGGTATGTGGCCAACAGCTGCTACAAAAAATCAAACTTTGTACTCGTAGTGGCTGCTGACACATTTTCCTGTCTATAAGGATATATTACCTGATTTTCTAAACTATTATTTATAACAATTGACTGTAAAGTTTTCTGCATTTGTGATTTCTACATTTTCTAAGCTTTTTATTGTATTTCATGACACATTTGGCTATGCTATTTGTTGTTTTAAAAAAATTGTCAGAAATGGGATACCTCTCACAGATATTAGTCATTATAATTTCATTATCATTGTTTGTTGGATTTTTTTCTCACTTTGTCACTATTATTTTATTTATGACAGATCATTCTTTTTATCATGACAATAAAATTTAGTGCATAAAAACTTCTAAAAATATGAGTAGCCAGGGACACTTGGAGTAATAGTTAAATGTGGTCAGCTGGTATATGACAGATGTATTCTTCAATTCTCACTGGGCAGCCTCTCTACTTTTTTCCATTTCTAAGGGTACATTACCCAGCTTATTCAACAATAATTATTTATAGTTCACCTACATTGTGGCAGCTTTTAATAAAACAAAAATATATTTTCAAATTTTCCTGCTGCTTTGTAAACAAATCAGTTTACAACTTCTAAAATAATAGTTAAACTGCTACACAATCATCTAGTGTATAACAGATGCAGTGTTCAATTTCCAGGGATAGCTTTGCCCACATTTTTTACATCTCTAGGGAGCAATTAACCTAACTTATTTGACTATTAATATTTATGGTGGCTTTCCATCTCCTTTGTTGATAAATGACTATCACATCCTAGAGATTTTATATAACATGACAACCTGTCTGACCCATGCAAACATACATTAAATGGTGATAACTGATTACAACATACTTCATTACAAATTTCCAGTTATATAACAATTTGATACTCAGCTCTACCACAGCCAGCCATGCAGCACTTGCCATCAAACCTATAAACTGCAAATTGGAGATTACCTTCTGTTGAGTTAAGTAACACCATGTCATCTGCAAATTCCAGCCAACTGATTTCATGCCCACCAGTCATGATACCACTTCCAACACAGCTGCGCATATCAATCCTGTTCATGAAAATAATGAAAGGTGGTGACAGTACACACCCTTGATGGAGTCTGTCTCTCACATTGAATGGTTTAGATTTAGCACCATTTATCTGAACACAAATACTCAGGCATTTGTATAGACATCAAGATCTGACCATCAATCCCATAATCCTGCACAATCTTCCAGAGCAGGTCCCGAGGAACATGGCTATATGCCTTTTCGAGTAATCTTTGACCTCTTGATTGAACTAAGGGGCCCTCCTGTCATCTGGCACCAAACCAAGCCTCTTTCACCCACATTTAGCTGCTGAAGCAAAAACTGATGAGCTGAACAATCTCAACTCTGTCTCAATGTCCTTAGTTTACTCAGGGAGTTCTTGAGTGTTGGAAGCAGGACGCTGAATTAAGTGCAAGAATTGCAAAAGTTAGTGCAGTAATGCGCCAGCTTCAGCATTCGGTCATCAAAAGAAGGGAGGTAGGCGTAACAGCCAAACTCGCTATCTTCAATTCAGTATTCAGGCCAACCCTTACCTATGGTCATGAATCTTGTGCAATGACCAAAAGAATACAATCGTGAATACAAGCTGCTGAAATGGGGTTCCTCTGAAGGGACTTTGGAGTAACATTACTCGATAGAGTGCATAGCTTGGAGATCAGAGGGTCATTTCCAAGTAGAGCCGCTATTTCTCTGAATTAAGCAATCACAGCATGTGGTTAGAATCTCTCAGAAAAGAATCACTGGACAGATTTTATGGGCAAAACCAACCGACAGGAGTCCCAGGGGTAGATCCCGAGCAAGATGGTTGAATAACATCCAGAAGTTTGGCTGGTCTCATTTAAGGATCCAGCCGGATCATTTGGAAACGGTTGTTTCCTGCAGGACTCTGTTTGACGACTCTGCCCCCATCACCCTCTCTGGAATAAGTGGACGAAGACGGAGAACTCTACCACAGCCATATATTTCCGTTATACAACAATTTGATACTCATCTCTAACTCAGCCATATTTCTATGGTTTATTGAATACTTCAATGACTATAAACAAATTTTTAAAAGATTTAATCTGATTGTAATTAATACTCCTAACTTCTAACTGAACTTTACTCTTCTTTTTGGAGCACTGTAACCTTAGAGTTAAAAATGTGGTAAATGTGGTAGTTGTGGTGCTGAAGTTAGGAAGTGTAAATAGGGAATCATCATTTTATGTCAACTGTTTCATGCTTACATGGGTTGGACGGGGGTTTTTTTCTGCACAGCATCTCTCTATTAGTTGCAAGATAGTCATATCTCCTGTAAGCTCCAGCGATTTGAGATCAACTCTAACCACTTCTGCCCAAGTCTTCCTCTATTGCAGCCTCCTTCCTTCTTGGCACTTCTTCACCCATCATCCAAACATATCATATGGCCATACCAATACAGTCTTCTCTCCTGCATACTACATCTGATTTCTCTTATACCCAGTTTATCTCTGAGTTCATCCATGCTTTGTCATTAACATTGCACATCCATTAAAACATGCTTGCTTCATTTCTTCTCGGCCTCTGCATCACTGTCCATGTCTCACTACTTCACACACATGCGTCATACAGCTGACCTTTCGTTCATAGAGAAAAACCTTTTGTTGTCAATAGAGGCAGTAATTTCCTTCACAAAAGATGGGATTGTTACAGCAGAAAATCAAAGATTAATCAAATTCCTATCCAGAAAATTAACTCAGAAATAAACAAGATAAAGCTTTAAAAGCAGAAACATTTGGATAGAAATGGTTTTATTTATTTACTTTTTTAAACATTTACTGTCTCTGTGATGAAGTTGATGGAGTGTTTATACCTGGAATATCACTAATGGATCTGTAAATTGAGTTTGAATTGTTCGACAGTGGTTTGTATTTGTCTGAAAAATAAATATTATATATAAATATATATAGTGTATGTGATTCAGTGAATTAATGGTGGAGGTACCAAAACGAACACTCGATACACATGCAGAGTGTATATATTAAGAAAAACAATGAAGTTTTGCTTACATGTATATAGTTATTTTATTGGGCATCAATCTGTTACTCTTGTTTCACAGAGAATTGGCTCAGGGTCACCCATAGAAGTTATGAACTTGACTCCATTATTGATCTGCTCTTCAGAGTGGCAATCAACAAAAAGAGCAGATCGATAATGGAGCCGGGTCCATAACTTCTATGGGTGACCCTGAGTCAATCCTCTGCGAAACGCGCGTAACAGGTCGATACACAATAAAGAACTAAAATACGTGTAAACAAAACTTCATCGTTTATATATATAAAAATAAAGAAGTAGGACTGTCAAATACATAAATATGAACATAAATGTACCTAGAACAAATATAAAGTAATTATTGAATGGCCTATATGTAAATAATACACTCAGAAAATAAAGCCAACCATAAACAAGACATCTAGTGGATAACATCAAATTCCAAACTCATAAATAATACATTCATAAAAATAAAGCCAATCATGAACTAAATGTCTATACTAGAACTAAGGCATCCTCCATAATCCCTACCTCAGATATCATTTCCCAGCCCCTAATTTGCTATAAATAAGAGTATGGGGGAGACAGACTTTTTCCAACCAACTGCAGCCATCATATTATGCAGTTTCTGTATAAGAATAGATATTAAACAATATTCGTTATTATCTGCAGCGACTTCAACCCCATTGCATAATAATCTACACCAACTAGACCATTGCCATACTAACAGATAAAACTATTTAAATATTAGAATGATAATCTGCCTGACAAACCAACATCACTGCAATTGTCTTTAGTCCCAAATAAACCCATCCTGAACCATTTAATTGCAAATATTTATCAAATGCATCAAACATATTTTAAAGCCAAACTCAGAGTAAGTGTGAAAAGAAATAAAATATGGAAATTCAAAACTCCTATACTCAACCAACAATGAACAGTCTCAAAGCTAAATTATTGAAGTTAACCTACTTAAAACATGTCTGCATATAAAATACTAACTAGAAAATATCCTCAAATAATTAAAATGACTAACTAAATAATTAAATAGACTTGTGTAAATGAAGTAAACATTAAATTTAATCCTAAACCATTAAACAAAGCATCTAAATAGATTAAAAAGGAAATACATACATGAAACAAAACGTTATTTAAATGAAATTAAAATGAAATAAATTCTCTTAAATAATTAAAACAAATTATCAAACAAAATGGAATAGAAAATTAGTTACTCAACTTATTTTCCATGTGCTCAAACGACCTGAAAAACTAGCTTATGGTGGAAGTAGACTTAGGGGATACAAAAATCTATGGGTGTCTTTCAACCAAAACACCAATGAATACATAGAAATATTACAACTAGAAATAAATAGACAAAAGACTTATGTAAAATGCAGAAAGAAAGGAAAAAATACTTTTGAATTTCATCAAGTGTTTGGATGACAAAGCTTTAAAAAAAAGAATTTCTGCTACCTACCAAACTTTAGAGATTAAAGACATGAGAAAGAGATAACAAGGAGGAGATGGAAAAAGACAAAAGATAGTGAGAAAAACAAAGGGAGAATGAAAGAGAGGGAAACAGATAAATAGCTGAAGAGCAAGAAGGAGAAGAAAGAGAGGGAGTCAAGCAAATAAAAATAACTTTTATCAAGAACTGGCATGTCATTTATATATATATATAAGCAGAAAATGCACACAAAGACAAACAGACAACTGGATCTCTACCTCATCAGCTACCTTGCTGGCATGCAATTTTGTGCATTCACACATAACAATTTTATGCAAGATGTATTGCAGTTTTAATTTGGCATAAGGCTATCAATTTGAAATTGGAACATAGAAGAGTCAAACTAAACACCGTAGGGCATTTCTGTTACTACATCTTTGCCATTTAACATCTATTTTCCATGCTTGCAGAGATTAGATGAGTTGTTATATTCTGAGGTTAGACTAATCAGGTAACTATGTCTTACTCGTACACTCCGTTTTTAGCTTGATTTCTACGACTGGATTCCCTTCCTCATGCCAATCAATTTACAGTGTGTAGTGAGAGCATTTTATAGAGGCAGCAACACTATGGCCTTACAGAGTATACTGGAAGCATTTTATCATGACACCAGTATAACCTCTTTACAGGGTGGGCTGGGAGTTTTTTATTGTGACACTAACACTACCACCTTACAGAGTGGACTGTGTATTTTTTATTGTGACACAAATACTACCACCTTACAGAGTGGAATGGGTGCTTTTTTTATTGTAGCACCAACACTATGCCACAACAGAGTGGACTGTGTATTTTTTATTGTGGCACCAATACTAGAGTGTTTGTTGTGTCTTCGGCCAGGCTAAGAAGAGAGTGATAGGAGAAGTACAAGATGAGAGGGATGGGGCAAGCTACATTGCTTGGCAAGGGAGGGAGTCATTCCACAGTGGGAAAGCAAGCATTGGCAATATATTGTAGGCCATGCCTGACTTTTCATACTGGTATGGTTTAGACAAGGAAGATGAAACAGAGATGTACTAGGGAAGCACAATGTGGGTGGAAATGTCATCTATCTATGTTAGCATGGCTTGGATGATAAAGCAGGAGATGAAGAATAGGAAGACTAAGGTGAGGGGCTTAGATAATGGGGACAATATAGGATATTTTAGCTAGGAACAACAAATGTAAACTATTGAAATTAAATTTGACAATGGCATACTTTAGCCAAACAGACCGAGAACCAAGAAATATCAAATGATAACATTAGTAAGAGTTATAATTATATTAATTTGTAAGAAGAGAGGGAAAGGATTGAGTGAACTTGTTTGAAGTAGCAGCCAGCATGGTTTGAGAGAGCCAGATACAATGTTGGAGATTATATATAAATATATATAATATATATATATATATATATATATATGAGATACAATTACGACTAAGAATTTGGAAGCTCAACAATGCATATTTGGTAAAAATGCCAAGGTAATAAGAAAGTAGAAGATTAAAGGAACACAGTGAACTCAAATAAAAGAGTGAAGATGAGAGAAAGTTGCCTCAGCAATTTTTAATGATCCCAAATATTTTCAGATTTTCCATCCATTATCAGGTGGAGTCCATAGTGGGAGAACTCAGAGAGAAACCAGAGAAATGTTGTAAGCGGCTGTTCAATTTATTTTGAATGAAAAAGTTTAAAGTTGTTTGTGCATGTGTGTAAGGAGAACATGTGTGAGTATGTGTATGATATATGTGCGCGTGTGTGAGTATGTGTATGATATATGTGCGCGTGTGTGAGTATGTGTATGATATATGTGCGCGTGTGTGTGTAAATCGAACAACCACCCACATTTCTCAGGTTTCTCTCTGATAATGGATGTAAAATCTGAAAATATTTGGGATCATTAAAAATTGCTAAGGTAACTTTCTATCATCCCCACTCTTTTATTTCAATTCACTATGTCTTTATTATTCCACTACCTACTTTCTTATTACCTTGACATTTTTCCCAAACAGGCATTGTCAAGCTTCCAAATAACCAAACTTAATATCTTAGTCATATTCATATCCCACAATGCTTCAAGCAAACTACAACACCTTATATATATATAAGTAGGTCCCAAGTTGAGTCGAGGATAACCACAGGAAATAAGGTACTCAATACATGTGTAGAGTGAAGACAGGAGTTTATATAGAAAAGGCTTCTACAGGATTAGTATTGTTTCATTCGTATGAAATCATCATATGAATGAAACAGTACTAGTCCTGTAGAAGCCTCTTCTATATATATATACATATGAAAATGGATATACACATGCGGGGAGAGGGAGAGAGAACATAATATTACCTCTAACAATTCTATACAAAAAAAATAATTGTAAAAAATATAAAATACATAATTTTACGCAAGAAATAATAATTTCTATATGTAGAGCATTTTTATACAAGAACATATAAGAGACCAATTTCATAGAAGATGCACAACACAATGACTGTAACAGGACTTGAACTGTGATGAACTTGTGGTTAGTTGTGCAGAATCTTAAAACTACCACACACTACATCTGTAGATTTATGTTATGGCCCTTAGAGGAATGCAAAGCAAAGCTCCCTGTTGCATGATTTTGAACTCCAAAATTCTGCTAGTGCCTTAATTATATTCATCTACTCTTAACCCTTGTTTTTATGTAAAGGGTTCCTATTTAAATTTAAATCTTCCAACATATAATATTTATAACCTTTTGTCAAGTTATAAATATTGTCTTAATAATTGTTTTTACTTTTGGCATAAGACCTCAATTAGAAGTGAAGGAGAAAGTCAATACATTACTGGTACTTTATTTTATCAACCCTGTAAGGATGAAAGGCAAAGCTAAGCTCAGTGGGATTTAAACTCAGAAAGGGTCGTAACTATATGCTGCAAAGCATGTTGTCCGATGCTCTACCAATCCTGCCAACCCAACACCCTGAGATAATTAATAATTCTAGTAAATAACTTTAAATTCTACATTAACTAATTCAAATACAGTGAATTTCATTAGAAATATGGGAACAAAGGGTTAAGCAGTGAACCCATTCCACAGTTATTACTTTTATAAATAAAGTACCAGTAATGCACTGGGTAATTGCTGGCCTTGTGCCAACGTAGAAACAATTATTTTTATAAATACAAAAACATTTTGTAGAGAGTTGAAAAAGTTAATCCTAGAATATTACTTTGTTTTACTAAACAAAACACTTTAAACATTTAACTGAGTATCAACTGCCTTATCCATCTAACCATATTATAGCTGGTAAATCTTCCTTAATAAAACCCACCACCTACTGATTCTAATATAAAAACATACATTTTAAGACTATTCGTGTCATGATTTACAATGTCTAAGGTAAGTAGAGCTTGATTTACAATGACTAAGGTAAGTAGAGCTTGATTTACAATGACTAAGGTAAGTAAAGCCTGATTTACAATGACTAAGGTAAGTAAAGCCTGATTTACAATGTCTAAGGTAAGTAGAGCTTGATTTACAATGACTAAGGTAAGTAAAGCTTGATTTACAATGACTAAGGTAAGTAAAGCCTGATTTACAATGACTAAGGTAAGTAAAGCCTGATTTACGATGACTAAGGTAAGTAAAGCCTGATTTACAATGACTAAGGTAAGTAAAGCCTGATTTACAATGACTAAGGTAAGTAAAGCCTGATTTACAATGACTAAGGTAAGTAAAGCCTGATTTACAATGACTAAGGTAAGTAAAGCCTGATTTACAATGACTAAGGTAAGTAAAGCCTGATTTACAATGACTAAGGTAAGTAAAGCTTGATTTACAATGACTAAGGTAAGTAAAGCCTGATTTACAATGACTAAGGTAAGTAAAGCCTGATTTACAATGACTAAGGTAAGTAGAGCTTGATTTACAATGACTAAGGTAAGTAAAGCTTGATTTACAATGTCTAAGGTAAGTAAAGCTTGATTTACAATGTCTAAGGTAAGTAAAGCTTGATTTACAATGACTAAGGTAAGTAGAGCTTGATTTACAATGACTAAGGTAAGTAAAGCCTGATTTACAATGTCTAAGGTAAGTAAAGCCTGATTTACAATGACTAAGGTAAGTAAAGCTTGATTTACAATGACTAAGGTAAGTAAAGCTTGATTTACAATGTCTAAGGTAAGTAAAGCTTGATTTACAATGACTAAGGTAAGTAAAGCTTGATTTACAATGACTAAGGTAAGTAAAGCCTGATTTACAATGTCTAAGGTAAGTAAAGCTTGATTTACAATGACTAAGGTAAGTAAAGCCTGATTTACAATGACTAAGGTAAGTAAAGCCTGATTTACAATGACTAAGGTAAGTAAAGCCTGATTTACAATGACTAAGGTAAGTAAAGCTTGATTTACAATGACTAAGGTAAGTAAAGCTTGATTTACAATGACTAAGGTAAGTAAAGCCTGATTTACAATGACTAAGGTAAGTAAAGCCTGATTTACAATGACTAAGGTAAGTAAAGCCTGATTTACAATGACTAAGGTAAGTAAAGCCTGATTTACAATGACTAAGGTAAGTAAAGCCTGATTTACAATGACTAAGGTAAGTAAAGCCTGATTTACAATGACTAAGGTAAGTAAAGCTTGATTTACAATGACTAAGGTAAGTAAAGCCTGATTTACAATGACTAAGGTAAGTAGAGCTTGATTTACAATGACTAAGGTAAGTAAAGCTTGATTTACAATGTCTAAGGTAAGTAAAGCCTGATTTACAATGTCTAAGGTAAGTAAAGCTTGATTTACAATGTCTAAGGTAAGTAAAGCTTGATTTACAATGACTAAGGTAAGTAAAGCCTGATTTACAATGTCTAAGGTAAGTAAAGCCTGATTTACAATGACTAAGGTAAGTAAAGCTTGATTTACAATGACTAAGGTAAGTAAAGCTTGATTTACAATGTCTAAGGTAAGTAAAGCTTGATTTACAATGACTAAGGTAAGTAAAGCCTGATTTACAATGTCTAAGGTAAGTAAAGCCTGATTTACAATGACTAAGGTAAGTAAAGCTTGATTTACAATGACTAAGGTAAGTAAAGCTTGATTTACAATGACTAAGGTAAGTAAAGCTTGATTTACAATGACTAAGGTAAGTAAAGCTTGATTTACAATGACTAAGGTAAGTAGAGCTTGATTTACAATGACTAAGGTAAGTAAAGCCTGATTTACAATGACTAAGGTAAGTAAAGCCTGATTTACAATGACTAAGGTAAGTAGAGCTTGATATACAATGACTAAGGTAAGTAAAGCCTGATTTACAATGACTAAGGTAAGTAAAGCCTGATTTACAATGACTAAGGTAAGTAGAGCTTGATTTACAATGACTAAGGTAAGTAAAGCCTGATTTACAATGACTAAGGTAAGTAAAGCCTGATTTACAATGACTAAGGTAAGTAAATCTTGATTTACAATGACTAAGGTAAGTAAAGCTTGATTTACAATGTCTAAGGTAAGTAAAGCCTGATTTACAGTGTCTAAGGTAAGTAAAGCCTGATTTACAATGACTAAGGTAAGTAAAGCTTGATTTACAATGACTAAGGTAAGTAAAGCCTGATTTACAATGACTAAGGTAAGTAGAGCTTGATTTACAATGACTAAGGTAAGTAGAGCTTGATTTACAATGACTAAGGTAAGTAAAGCCTGATTTACAATGACTAAGGTAAGTAAAGCTTGATTTACAATGACTAAGGTAAGTAAAGCTTGATTTACAATGTCTAAGGTAAGTAAAGCCTGATTTACAATGTCTAAGGTAAGTAAAGCCTGATTTACAATGTCTAAGGTAAGTAAAGCCTGATTTACAATGTCTAAGGTAAGTAAAGCCTGATTTACAATGTCTAAGGTAAGTAGAGCTTGATTTACAATGACTAAGGTAAGTAGAGCTTGATTTACAATGACTAAGGTAAGTAAAGCTTGATTTACAATGACTAAGGTAAGTAAAGCTTGATTTACAATGTCTAAGGTAAGTAAAGCCTGATTTACAATGACTAAGGTAAGTAAAGCTTGATTTACAATGACTAAGGTAAGTAAAGCTTGATTTACAATGTCTAAGGTAAGTAGAGCTTGATTTACAATGTCTAAGGTAAGTAAAGCCTGATTTACAATGTCTAAGGTAAGTAGAGCTTGATTTACAATGACTAAGGTAAGTAGAGCTTGATTTACAATGACTAAGGTAAGTAAAGCTTGATTTACAATGTCTAAGGTAAGTAGAGCTTGATTTACAATGTCTAAGGTAAGTAAAGCCTGATTTACAATGTCTAAGGTAAGTAGAGCTTGATTTACAATGACTAAGGTAAGTAGAGCTTGATTTACAATGACTAAGGTAAGTAGAGCTTGATTTACAATGTCTAAGGTAAGTAGAGCTTGATTTACAATGTCTAAGGTAAGTAAAGCCTGATTTACAATGACTAAGGTAAGTAAAGCTTGATTTACAATGACTAAGGTAAGTAAAGCTTGATTTACAATGTCTAAGGTAAGTAGAGCTTGATTTACAATGTCTAAGGTAAGTAAAGCCTGATTTACAATGTCTAAGGTAAGTAGAGCTTGATTTACAATGACTAAGGTAAGTAGAGCTTGATTTACAATGACTAAGGTAAGTAGAGCTTGATTTACAATGTCTAAGGTAAGTAGAGCTTGATTTACAATGTCTAAGGTAAGTAAAGCCTGATTTACAATGACTAAGGTAAGTAAAGCTTGATTTACAATGACTAAGGTAAGTAAAGCTTGATTTACAATGTCTAAGGTAAGTAAAGCCTGATTTACAATGACTAAGGTAAGTAAAGCTTGATTTACAATGACTAAGGTAAGTAAAGCTTGATTTACAATGACTAAGGTAAGTAAAGCCTGATTTACAATGACTAAGGTAAGTAAAGCCTGATTTACAATGACTAAGGTAAGTAAAGCCTGATTTACAATGACTAAGGTAAGTAAAGCCTGATTTACAATGTCTAAGGTAAGTAAAGCCTGATTTACAATGACTAAGGTAAGTAAAGCCTGATTTACAATGACTAAGGTAAGTAGAGCTTGATTTACAATGACTAAGGTAAGTAGAGCTTGATTTACAATGTCTAAGGTAAGTAGAGCCTGATTTACAATGACTAAGGTAAGTAAAGCTTGATTTACAATGACTAAGGTAAGTAGAGCTTGATTTACAATGACTAAGGTAAGTAGAGCCTGATTTACAATGTCTAAGGTAAGTAAAGCCTGATTTACAATGACTAAGGTAAGTAGAGCTTGATTTACAATGACTAAGGTAAGTAGAGCTTGATTTACAATGTCTAAGGTAAGTAAAGCCTGATTTACAATGACTAAGGTAAATAAAGCTTGATTTACAATGTCTAAGGTAAGTAGAGCCTGATTTACAATGACTAAGGTAAGTAAAGCTTGATTTACAATGACTAAGGTAAGTAAAGCCTGATTTACAATGTCTAAGGTAAATAAAGCTTGATTTACAATGTCTAAGGTAAGTAAAGCCTGATTTACAATGACTAAGGTAAGCCTGATTTACAATGACTAAGGTAAGTAAAGACTGATTACAATGACTAAGGTAAGTAAAGCCTGATTTACAATGACTAAGGTAAGTAAAGCCTGATTACAATGACTAAGGTAAGTAGAGCCTGATTTACAATGACTAAGGTAAGTAAAGCCTGATTTACAATGTCTAAGGTAAGTAGAGCCTGATTTACAATGACTAAGGTAAGTAAAGCCTGATTTACAATGTCTAAGGTAAATAAAGCTTGATTTACAATGATTTACAATGACTAAGGTAAGTAAAGCCTGATTTACAATGTCTAAGGTAAATAAAGCTTGATTTACAATGTCTAAGGTAAGTAAAGCCTGATTTACAATGACTAAGGTAAGTAAAGCTTGATTTACAATGACTAAGGTAAGTAAAGCCTGATTTACAATGTCTAAGGTAAGTAGAGCCTGATTTACAATGACTAAGGTAAGTAAAGCTTGATTTACAATGTCTAAGGTAAGTAAAGCCTGATTTACAATGACTAAGGTAAGTAAAGCCTGATTACAATGACTAAGGTAAGTAAAGCCTGATTTACAATGTCTAAGGTAAGTAAAGCCTGATTACAATGACTAAGGTAAGTAGAGCCTGATTTACAATGATTAAGGTAAGTAAAGCCTGATTACAATGACTAAGGTAAGTAAAGCCTGATTTACAATGACTAAGGTAAGTAAAGCCTGATTACAATGACTAAGGTAAGTAGAGCCTGATTTACAATGACTGAGGTAAGTAAAGCCTGATTTACAATGTCTAAGGTAAGTAAAGCTTGATTTACAATGACTAAGGTAAGTAAAGCCTGATTTACAATGTCTAAGGTAAATAAAGCTTGATTTACAATGTCTAAGGTAAGTAAAGCCTGATTTACAATGACTAAGGTAAGTAAAGCTTGATTTACAATGACTAAGGTAAGTAAAGCCTGATTTACAATGTCTAAGGTAAGTAGAGCCTGATTTACAATGACTAAGGTAAGTAAAGCCTGATTTACAATGACTAAGGTAAGTAAAGCTTGATTTACAATGTCTAAGGTAAGTAAAGCCTGATTTACAATGACTAAGGTAAGTAAAGCCCGATTACAATGACTAAGGTAAGTAAAGCCTGATTTACAATGTCTAAGGTAAGTAAAGCCTGATTACAATGACTAAGGTAAGTAGAGCCTGATTTACAATGACTAAGGTAAGTAAAGCTTGATTTACAATGACTAAGGTAAGTAAAGCCTGATTTACAATGTCTAAGGTAAGTAAAGCTTGATTTACAATGACTAAGGTAAGTAAAGCCTGATTTACAATGACTAAGGTAAGTAAAGCCTGATTACAATGACTAAGGTAAGTAGAGCCTGATTTACAATGACTAAGGTAAGTAAAGCCTGATTTACAATGTCTAAGGTAAGTAGAGCCTGATTTACAATGACTAAGGTAAGTAAATCTTGATTTACAATGACTAAGGTAAGTAAAGCCTGATTTACAATGACTAAGGTAAGTAAAGCCTGATTACAATGACTAAGGTAAGTAAAGCCTGATTTACAATGTCTAAGGTAAGTAAAGCCTGATTACAATGACTAAGGTAAGTAAAGCCTGATTTACAATGTCTAAGGTAAGTAAAGCCTGATTTACAATGACTAAGGTAAGTAAAGCTTGATTTACAATGTCTAAGGTAAGTAAAGCTTGATTTACAATGTCTAAGGTAAGTAAAGCCTGATTTACAATGACTAAGGTAAGTAAAGCCTGATTACAATGACTAAGGTAAGTAAAGCCTGATTTACAATGTCTAAGGTAAGTAAAGCCTGATTACAATGACTAAGGTAAGTAGAGCCTGATTTACAATGACTAAGGTAAGTAAAGCTTGATTTACAATGACTAAGGTAAGTAAAGCCTGATTTACAATGTCTAAGGTAAGTAAAGCCTGATTTACAATGACTAAGGTAAGTAAAGCCTGATTTACAATGACTAAGGTAAGTAAAGCCTGATTTACAATGTCTAAGGTAAGTAAAGCCTGATTTACAATGACTAAGGTAAGTAAAGCCTGATTTACAATGACTAAGGTAAGTAAAGCCTGATTTACAATGTCTAAGGTAAGTAAAGCCTGATTTACAATGTCTAAGGTAAGTAAAGCCTGATTTACAATGTCTAAGGTAAGTAAAGCCTGATTTACAATGACTAAGGTAAGTAAAGCCTGATTTACAATGTCTAAGGTAACTAAAGCTTGATTTACAATGTCTAAGGTAAGTAAAGCCTGATTTACAATGTCTAAGGTAACTAAAGCTTGATTTACAATGTCTAAGGTAAGTAAAGCCTGATTTACAATGTCTAAGGTAAGTAAAGCATGATTTACAATGACTAAGGTAAGTAAAGCATGATTTACAATGACTAAGGTAAGTAAAGCCTGATTTACAATGTCTAAGGTAAGTAAAGCCTGATTTACAATGACTAAGGTAAGTAAAGCTTGATTTACGATGTCTAAGGTAAGTAAAGCCTGATTTACAATGACTAAGTTAAGTAAAGCCTGATTTACAATGACTAAGGTAAGTAAAGCCTGATTTACAATGACTAAGGTAAGTAAAGCCTGATTTACAATGACTAAGGTAAGTAAAGCCTGATTTACAATGACTAAGGTAAGTAAAGCCTGATTTACAATGACTAAGGTAAGTAAAGCCTGATTTACAATGACTAAGGTAACTAAAGCTTGATTTACAATGTCTAAGGTAAGTAAAGCCTGATTTACAATGTCTAAGGTAAGTAAAGCCTGATTTACAATGACTAAGGTAAGTAAAGCCTGATTTACAATGACTAAGGTAAGTAAAGCCTGATTTACAATGTCTAAGGTAAGTAAAGCCTGATTTACAATGACTAAGGTAAGTAAAGCCTGATTTACAATGTCTAAGGTAAGTAAAGCCTGATTTACAATGACTAAGGTAAGTAAAGCTTGATTTACAATGACTAAGGTAAGTAAAGCCTGATTTACAATGACTAAGGTAAGTAGAGCTTGATTTACAATGTCTAAGGTAAGTAAAGCCTGATTTACAATGACTAAGGTAAGTAAAGCCTGATTTACAATGTCTAAGGTAAGTAAAGCCTGATTTACAATGACTAAGGTAAGTAAAGCCTGATTTACAATGACTAAGGTAAGTAAAGCTTGATTTACAATGACTAAGGTAAGTAGAGCCTGATTTACAATAACTAAGGTAAGTAGAGCCTGATTTACAATGTCTAAGGTAAGTAAAGCTTGATTTACAATGACTAAGGTAAGTAGAGCCTGATTTACAATGACTAAGGTAAGTAGAGCCTGATTTACAATGTCTAAGGTAAGTAAAGCTTGATTTACAATGACTAAGGTAAGTAGAGCCTGATTTACAATGACTAAGGTAAGTAGAGCCTGATTTACAATGTCTAAGGTAAGTAAAGCCTGATTTACAATGTCTAAGGTAAGTAAAGCTTGATTTACAATGACTAAGGTAAGTAGAGCCTGATTTACAATGACTAAGGTAAGCAAAGCCTGATTTACAATGTCTAAGGTAAGTAAAGCCTGATTACAATGTCTAAGGTAAGTAAAGCCTGATTACAATGTCTAAGGTAAGTAAAGCCTGATTTACAATGTCTAAGGTAAGTAAAGCCTGATTACAATGTCTAAGGTAAGTAAAGCCTGATTTACAATGACTAAGGTAAGTAAAGCTTGATTTACAATGACTAAGGTAAGTAAAGCTTGATTTACAATGACTAAGGTAAGTAAAGCTTGATTTACAATGTCTAAGGTAAGTAAAGCTTGATTTACAATGACTAAGGTAAGTAAAGCTTGATTTACAATGACTAAGGTAAGTAGAGCTTGATTTACAATGTCTAAGGTAAGTAGAGCCTGATTTACAATGTCTAAGGTAAGTAAAGCCTGATTTACAATGACTAAGGTAAGTAAAGCCTGATTTACAATGTCTAAGGTAAGTAAAGCCTGATTTACAATGACTAAGGTAAGTAGAGCCTGATTTACAATGTCTAAGGTACGTAAAGCCTGAATTACAATGACTAAGGTAAGTAAAGCCTGATTTACAATGTCTAAGGTACGTAAAGCCTGATTTACAATGACTAAGGTAAGTAAAGCCTGATTTACAATGTCTAAGGTAAGTAAAGCCTGATTTACAATGACTAAGGTAAGTAGAGCCTGATTTACAATGACTAAGGTAAGTAGAGCCTGATTTACAATGTCTAAGGTAAGTAAAGCCTGATTTACAATGACTAAGGTAAGTAGAGCCTGATTTACAATGACTAAGGTAAGTAGAGCCTGATTTACAATGACTAAGGTAAGTAGAGCCTGATTTACAATGTCTAAGGTAAGTAAAGCCTGATTACAATGTCTAAGGTAAGTAAAGCCTGATTACAATGTCTAAGGTAAGTAAATCTTGATTTACAATGACTAAGGTAAGTAAAGCTTGATTTACAATGACTAAGGTAAGTAGAGCCTGATTTACAATGACTAAGGTAAGTAAAGCCTGATTTACAATGTCTAAGGTAAGTAAAGCTTGATTTACAATGACTAAGGTAAGTAGAGCCTGATTTACAATGACTAAGGTAAGTAAAGCCTGATTTACAATGTCTAAGGTAAGTAAAGCCTGATTACAATGTCTAAGGTAAGTAAAGCCTGATTACAATGTCTAAGGTAAGTAAAGCCTGATTACAATGTCTAAGGTAAGTAAAGCCTGATTTACAATGTCTAAGGTAAGTAGAGCCTGATTTACAATGACTAAGGTAAGTAAAGCCTGATTTACAATGTCTAAGGTAAGTAAAGCCTGATTACAATGTCTAAGGTAAGTAAAGCCTGATTACAATGTCTAAGGTAAGTAAATCTTGATTTACAATGACTAAGGTAAGTAGAGCCTGATTTACAATGACTAAGGTAAGTAAAGCCTGATTTACAATGTCTAAGGTAAGTAAAGCCTGATTACAATGTCTAAGGTAAGTAAAGCCTGATTACAATGTCTAAGGTAAGTAAAGCCTGATTACAATGTCTAAGGTAAGTAAATCTTGATTTACAATGACTAAGGTAAGTAGAGCCTGATTTACAATGACTAAGGTACGTAAAGCCTGATTTACAATGACTAAGGTAAGTAAAGCCTGATTTACAATGTCTAAGGTAAGTAAAGCCTGATTACAATGTCTAAGGTAAGTAAAGCCTGATTACAATGTCTAAGGTAAGTAAATCTTGATTTACAATGACTAAGGTAAGTAGAGCCTGATTTACAATGACTAAGGTAAGTAAAGCCTGATTTACAATGTCTAAGGTAAGTAAAGCCTGATTTACAATGCCTAAGGTAAGTAAAGCCTGATTACAATGTCTAAGGTAAGTAAAGCCTGATTACAATGTCTAAGGTAAGTAAATCTTGATTTACAATGACTAAGGTAAGTAAAGCCTGATTTACAATGTCTAAGGTAAGTAAAGCTTGATTTACAATGACTAAGGTAAGTAAAGCCTGATTACAATGTCTAAGGTAAGTAAAGCTTGATTTACAATGACTAAGGTAAGTAAAGCCTGATTACAATGTCTAAGGTAAGTAAAGCCTGATTTACAATGACTAAGGTAAGTAAAGCCTGATTTACAATGACTAAGGTAAGTAAATCTTGATTTACAATGACTAAGGTAAGTAAAGCCTGATTTACAATGACTAAGGTAAGTAAAGCCTGATTTACAATGTCTAAGGTAAGTAAAGCCTGATTTACAATGACTAAGGTACGTAAAGCCTGATTTACAATGTCTAAGGTAAGTAAAGCCTGATTTACAATGTCTAAGGTAAGTAAATCTTGATTTACAATGACTAAGGTAAGTAGAGCTTGATTTACAATGTCTAAGGTACGTAAAGCCTGATTTACAACGACTAAGGTAAGTAAAGCCTGATTTACAATGTCTAAGGTAAGTAAAGCCTGATTTACAATGTCCAAGGTAAGTAAAGCCTGATTTACAATGACTAAGGTAAGTAAAGCCTGATTTACAATGTCTAAGGTAAGTAAAGCCTGATTTACAATGTCTAAGGTAAGTAAAGCCTGATTTACAATGACTAAGGTACGTAAAGCCTGATTTACAATGTCTAAGGTAAGTAAAGCCTGATTTACAATGTCTAAGGTAAGTAAAGCCTGATTTACAATGACTAAGGTAAGTAAAGCCTGATTTACAATGTCTAAGGTAAGTAAAGCCTGATTTACAATGTCTAAGGTAAGTAAAGCCTGATTTACAATGACTAAGGTAAGTAAAGCCTGATTTACAATGTCTAAGGTAAGTAAAGCCTGATTTACAATGTCTAAGGTAAGTAAAGTCTGATTTACAATGTCTAAGGTAAGTAAAGCCTGATTTACAATGACTAAGGTAAGTAAAGCCTGATTTACAATGACTAAGGTAAGTAAATCTTGATTTACAATGACTAAGGTAAGTAAAGCCTGATTTACAATGACTAAGGTAAGTAAAGCCTGATTTACAATGACTAAGGTAAGTAAAGCTTGATTTACAATGACTAAGGTAAGTAAAGCTTGATTTACAATGACTAAGGTAAGTAAAGCTTGATTTACAATGACTAAGGTAAGTAAAGCCTGATTTACAATGACTAAGGTAAGTAAAGCTTGATTTACAATGACTAAGGTAAGTAAAGCCTGATTTACAATGTCTAAGGTAAGTAAAGCCTGATTTACAATGACTAAGGTAAGTAAAGCTTGATTTACAATGACTAAGGTAAGTAAAGCTTGATTTACAATGACTAAGGTAAGTAGAGCCTGATTTACAATGACTAAGGTAAGTAAAGCCTGATTTACAATGTCTAAGGTAAGTAAAGCTTGATTTACAATGTCTAAGGTAAGTAAAGCTTGATTTACAATGACTAAGGTAAGTAGAGCTTGATTTACAATGACTAAGGTAAGTAAAGCCTGATTTACAATGTCTAAGGTAAGTAAAGCCTGATTTACAATGTCTAAGGTAAGTAAAGCCTGATTTACAATGACTAAGGTAAGTAAATCTTGATTTACAATGACTAAGGTAAGTAAAGCTTGATTTACAATGACTAAGGTAAGTAAATCTTGATTTACAATGACTAAGGTAAGTAGAGCTTGATTTACAATGACTAAGGTAAGTAAAGCCTGATTTACAATGTCTAAGGTAAGTAAAGCCTGATTTACAATGACTAAGGTAAGTAGAGCTTGATTTACAATGACTAAGGTAAGTAAATCTTGATTTACAATGACTAAGGTAAGTAAAGCTTGATTTACAATGACTAAGGTAAGTAAATCTTGATTTACAATGACTAAGGTAAGTAGAGCTTGATTTACAATGACTAAGGTAAGTAAAGCCTGATTTACAATGTCTAAGGTAAGTAAAGCCTGATTTACAATGACTAAGGTAAGTAGAGCTTGATTTACAATGACTAAGGTAAGTAAATCTTGATTTACAATGACTAAGGTAAGTAGAGCTTGATTTACAATGTCTAAGGTAAGTAAAGCTTGATTTACAATGTCTAAGGTAAGTAGAGCTTGATTTACAATGACTAAGGTAACTAAAGCTTGATTTACAATGACTAAGGTAACTAAAGCTTGATTTACAATGACTAAGGTAACTAAAGCTTGATTTACAATGACTAAGGTAACTAAAGCTTGATTTACAATGACTAAGGTAAGTAGAGCTTGATTTACAATGACTAAGGTAAGTAAATCTTGATTTACAATGTCTAAGGTAAGTAAAGCTTGATTTACAATGACTAAGGTAAGTAAAGCTTGATTTACAATGACTAAGGTAAGTAGAGCTTGATTTACAATGACTAAGGTAAGTAAAGCTTGATTTACAATGACTAAGGTAAGTAAATCTTGATTTACAATGTCTAAGGTAAGTAAAGCTTGATTTACAATGACTAAGGTAAGTAAAGCTTGATTTACAATGTCTAAGGTAAGTAAAGCTTGATTTACAATGTCTAAGGTAAGTAAAGCTTGATTTACAATGACTAAGGTAACTAAAGCTTGATTTACAATGACTAAGGTAACTAAAGCTTGATTTACAATGACTAAGGTAAGTAGAGCTTGATTTACAATGACTAAGGTAAGTAAATCTTGATTTACAATGTCTAAGGTAAGTAAAGCTTGATTTACAATGACTAAGGTAACTAAAGCTTGATTTACAATGACTAAGGTAACTAAAGCTTGATTTACAATGACTAAGGTAAGTAGAGCTTGATTTACAATGACTAAGGTAAGTAAATCTTGATTTACAATGTCTAAGGTAACTAAAGCTTGATTTACAATGACTAAGGTAACTAAAGCTTGATTTACAATGACTAAGGTAACTAAAGCTTGATTTACAATGACTAAGGTAAGTAGAGCTTGATTTACAATGACTAAGGTAAGTAAAGCTTGATTTACAATGTCTAAGGTAAGTAAAGCTTGATTTACAATGTCTAAGGTAAGTAAAGCTTGATTTACAATGACTAAGGTAAGTAAATCTTGATTTACAATGTCTAAGGTAAGTAAAGCTTGATTTACAATGACTAAGGTAAGTAAATCTTGATTTACAATGTCTAAGGTAACTAAAGCTTGATTTACAATGGCTAAGGTAAGTAGAGCTTGATTTACAATGACTAAGGTAAGTAAAGCTTGATTTACAATGACTAAGGTAACTAAAGCTTGATTTACAATGACTAAGGTAAGTAGAGCTTGATTTACAATGACTAAGGTAAGTAAAGCTTGATTTACAATGTCTAAGGTAAGTAGAGCCTGATTTACAATGACTAAGGTAAGTAAAGCCTGATTTACAATGTCTAAGGTAAGTAAAGCCTGATTACAATGTCTAAGGTAAGTAAAGCCTGATTACAATGTCTAAGGTAAGTAAAGCCTGATTACAATGTCTAAGGTAAGTAAAGCCTGATTTACAATGTCTAAGGTAAGTAGAGCCTGATTTACAATGACTAAGGTAAGTAAAGCCTGATTTACAATGTCTAAGGTAAGTAAAGCCTGATTACAATGTCTAAGGTAAGTAAAGCCTGATTACAATGTCTAAGGTAAGTAAATCTTGATTTACAATGACTAAGGTAAGTAGAGCCTGATTTACAATGACTAAGGTAAGTAAAGCCTGATTTACAATGTCTAAGGTAAGTAAAGCCTGATTACAATGTCTAAGGTAAGTAAAGCCTGATTACAATGTCTAAGGTAAGTAAAGCCTGATTACAATGTCTAAGGTAAGTAAATCTTGATTTACAATGACTAAGGTAAGTAGAGCCTGATTTACAATGACTAAGGTACGTAAAGCCTGATTTACAATGACTAAGGTAAGTAAAGCCTGATTTACAATGTCTAAGGTAAGTAAAGCCTGATTACAATGTCTAAGGTAAGTAAAGCCTGATTACAATGTCTAAGGTAAGTAAATCTTGATTTACAATGACTAAGGTAAGTAGAGCCTGATTTACAATGACTAAGGTAAGTAAAGCCTGATTTACAATGTCTAAGGTAAGTAAAGCCTGATATACAATGTCTAAGGTAAGTAAAGCTTGATTTACAATGACTAAGGTAAGTAAATCTTGATTTACAATGTCTAAGGTAAGTAAAGCTTGATTTACAATGACTAAGGTAAGTAAATCTTGATTTACAATGTCTAAGGTAACTAAAGCTTGATTTACAATGGCTAAGGTAAGTAGAGCTTGATTTACAATGACTAAGGTAAGTAAAGCTTGATTTACAATGACTAAGGTAACTAAAGCTTGATTTACAATGACTAAGGTAAGTAGAGCTTGATTTACAATGACTAAGGTAAGTAAAGCTTGATTTACAATGTCTAAGGTAAGTAGAGCCTGATTTACAATGACTAAGGTAAGTAAAGCCTGATTTACAATGTCTAAGGTAAGTAAAGCCTGATTTACAATGTCTAAGGTAAGTAAAGCCTGATTACAATGTCTAAGGTAAGTAAAGCCTGATTACAATGTCTAAGGTAAGTAAAGCCTGATTTACAATGTCTAAGGTAAGTAGAGCCTGATTTACAATGACTAAGGTAAGTAAAGCCTGATTTACAATGTCTAAGGTAAGTAAAGCCTGATTACAATGTCTAAGGTAAGTAAAGCCTGATTACAATGTCTAAGGTAAGTAAATCTTGATTTACAATGACTAAGGTAAGTAGAGCCTGATTTACAATGACTAAGGTAAGTAAAGCCTGATTTACAATGTCTAAGGTAACTAAAGCTTGATTTACAATGTCTAAGGTAAGTAAAGCCTGATTTACAATGTCTAAGGTAAGTAAAGCATGATTTACAATGACTAAGGTAAGTAAAGCATGATTTACAATGACTAAGGTAAGTAAAGCCTGATTTACAATGTCTAAGGTAAGTAAAGCCTGATTTACAATGACTAAGGTAAGTAAAGCTTGATTTACAATGTCTAAGGTAAGTAAAGCCTGATTTACAATGACTAAGTTAAGTAAAGCCTGATTTACAATGACTAAGGTAAGTAAAGCCTGATTTACAATGACTAAGGTAAGTAAAGCCTGATTTACAATGACTAAGGTAAGTAAAGCCTGATTTACAATGACTAAGGTAAGTAAAGCCTGATTTACAATGACTAAGGTAAGTAAAGCCTGATTTACAATGACTAAGGTAACTAAAGCTTGATTTACAATGTCTAAGGTAAGTAAAGCCTGATTTACAATGTCTAAGGTAAGTAAAGCCTGATTTACAATGACTAAGGTAAGTAAAGCCTGATTTACAATGACTAAGGTAAGTAAAGCCTGATTTACAATGTCTAAGGTAAGTAAAGCCTGATTTACAATGACTAAGGTAAGTAAAGCCTGATTTACAATGTCTAAGGTAAGTAAAGCCTGATTTACAATGACTAAGGTAAGTAAAGCTTGATTTACAATGACTAAGGTAAGTAAAGCCTGATTTACAATGACTAAGGTAAGTAGAGCTTGATTTACAATGTCTAAGGTAAGTAAAGCCTGATTTACAATGACTAAGGTAAGTAAAGCCTGATTTACAATGTCTAAGGTAAGTAAAGCCTGATTTACAATGACTAAGGTAAGTAAAGCCTGATTTACAATGACTAAGGTAAGTAAAGCTTGATTTACAATGACTAAGGTAAGTAGAGCCTGATTTACAATAACTAAGGTAAGTAGAGCCTGATTTACAATGTCTAAGGTAAGTAAAGCTTGATTTACAATGACTAAGGTAAGTAGAGCCTGATTTACAATGACTAAGGTAAGTAGAGCCTGATTTACAATGTCTAAGGTAAGTAAAGCTTGATTTACAATGACTAAGGTAAGTAGAGCCTGATTTACAATGACTAAGGTAAGTAGAGCCTGATTTACAATGTCTAAGGTAAGTAAAGCCTGATTTACAATGTCTAAGGTAAGTAAAGCTTGATTTACAATGACTAAGGTAAGTAGAGCCTGATTTACAATGACTAAGGTAAGCAAAGCCTGATTTACAATGTCTAAGGTAAGTAAAGCCTGATTACAATGTCTAAGGTAAGTAAAGCCTGATTACAATGTCTAAGGTAAGTAAAGCCTGATTTACAATGTCTAAGGTAAGTAAAGCCTGATTACAATGTCTAAGGTAAGTAAAGCCTGATTTACAATGACTAAGGTAAGTAAAGCTTGATTTACAATGACTAAGGTAAGTAAAGCTTGATTTACAATGACTAAGGTAAGTAAAGCTTGATTTACAATGTCTAAGGTAAGTAAAGCTTGATTTACAATGACTAAGGTAAGTAAAGCTTGATTTACAATGACTAAGGTAAGTAGAGCTTGATTTACAATGTCTAAGGTAAGTAGAGCCTGATTTACAATGTCTAAGGTAAGTAAAGCCTGATTTACAATGACTAAGGTAAGTAAAGCCTGATTTACAATGTCTAAGGTAAGTAAAGCCTGATTTACAATGACTAAGGTAAGTAGAGCCTGATTTACAATGTCTAAGGTACGTAAAGCCTGAATTACAATGACTAAGGTAAGTAAAGCCTGATTTACAATGTCTAAGGTACGTAAAGCCTGATTTACAATGACTAAGGTAAGTAAAGCCTGATTTACAATGTCTAAGGTAAGTAAAGCCTGATTTACAATGACTAAGGTAAGTAAAGCCTGATTTACAATGACTAAGGTAAGTAGAGCCTGATTTACAATGACTAAGGTAAGTAGAGCCTGATTTACAATGTCTAAGGTAAGTAAAGCCTGATTTACAATGACTAAGGTAAGTAGAGCCTGATTTACAATGACTAAGGTAAGTAGAGCCTGATTTACAATGACTAAGGTAAGTAGAGCCTGATTTACAATGTCTAAGGTAAGTAAAGCCTGATTACAATGTCTAAGGTAAGTAAAGCCTGATTACAATGTCTAAGGTAAGTAAATCTTGATTTACAATGACTAAGGTAAGTAAAGCTTGATTTACAATGACTAAGGTAAGTAGAGCCTGATTTACAATGACTAAGGTAAGTAAAGCCTGATTTACAATGTCTAAGGTAAGTAAAGCTTGATTTACAATGACTAAGGTAAGTAGAGCCTGATTTACAATGACTAAGGTAAGTAAAGCCTGATTTACAATGTCTAAGGTAAGTAAAGCCTGATTACAATGTCTAAGGTAAGTAAAGCCTGATTACAATGTCTAAGGTAAGTAAAGCCTGATTACAATGTCTAAGGTAAGTAAAGCCTGATTTACAATGTCTAAGGTAAGTAGAGCCTGATTTACAATGACTAAGGTAAGTAAAGCCTGATTTACAATGTCTAAGGTAAGTAAAGCCTGATTACAATGTCTAAGGTAAGTAAAGCCTGATTACAATGTCTAAGGTAAGTAAATCTTGATTTACAATGACTAAGGTAAGTAGAGCCTGATTTACAATGACTAAGGTAAGTAAAGCCTGATTTACAATGTCTAAGGTAAGTAAAGCCTGATTACAATGTCTAAGGTAAGTAAAGCCTGATTACAATGTCTAAGGTAAGTAAATCTTGATTTACAATGACTAAGGTAAGTAGAGCCTGATTTACAATGACTAAGGTACGTAAAGCCTGATTTACAATGACTAAGGTAAGTAAAGCCTGATTTACAATGTCTAAGGTAAGTAAAGCCTGATTACAATGTCTAAGGTAAGTAAAGCCTGATTACAATGTCTAAGGTAAGTAAATCTTGATTTACAATGACTAAGGTAAGTAGAGCCTGATTTACAATGACTAAGGTAAGTAAAGCCTGATTTACAATGTCTAAGGTAAGTAAAGCCTGATTTACAATGTCTAAGGTAAGTAAAGCCTGATTACAATGTCTAAGGTAAGTAAAGCCTGATTACAATGTCTAAGGTAAGTAAATCTTGATTTACAATGACTAAGGTAAGTAAAGCCTGATTTACAATGTCTAAGGTAAGTAAAGCTTGATTTACAATGACTAAGGTAAGTAAAGCCTGATTACAATGTCTAAGGTAAGTAAAGCTTGATTTACAATGACTAAGGTAAGTAAAGCCTGATTACAATGTCTAAGGTAAGTAAAGCCTGATTTACAATGACTAAGGTAAGTAAAGCCTGATTTACAATGACTAAGGTAAGTAAATCTTGATTTACAATGACTAAGGTAAGTAAAGCCTGATTTACAATGACTAAGGTAAGTAAAGCCTGATTTACAATGTCTAAGGTAAGTAAAGCCTGATTTACAATGACTAAGGTACGTAAAGCCTGATTTACAATGTCTAAGGTAAGTAAAGCCTGATTTACAATGTCTAAGGTAAGTAAATCTTGATTTACAATGACTAAGGTAAGTAGAGCTTGATTTACAATGTCTAAGGTACGTAAAGCCTGATTTACAACGACTAAGGTAAGTAAAGCCTGATTTACAATGTCTAAGGTAAGTAAAGCCTGATTTACAATGTCTAAGGTAAGTAAAGCCTGATTTACAATGACTAAGGTAAGTAAAGCCTGATTTACAATGTCTAAGGTAAGTAAAGCCTGATTTACAATGTCTAAGGTAAGTAAAGCCTGATTTACAATGACTAAGGTACGTAAAGCCTGATTTACAATGTCTAAGGTAAGTAAAGCCTGATTTACAATGTCTAAGGTAAGTAAAGCCTGATTTACAATGACTAAGGTAAGTAAAGCCTGATTTACAATGTCTAAGGTAAGTAAAGCCTGATTTACAATGTCTAAGGTAAGTAAAGCCTGATTTACAATGACTAAGGTAAGTAAAGCCTGATTTACAATGTCTAAGGTAAGTAAAGCCTGATTTACAATGTCTAAGGTAAGTAAAGTCTGATTTACAATGTCTAAGGTAAGTAAAGCCTGATTTACAATGACTAAGGTAAGTAAAGCCTGATTTACAATGACTAAGGTAAGTAAATCTTGATTTACAATGACTAAGGTAAGTAAAGCCTGATTTACAATGACTAAGGTAAGTAAAGCCTGATTTACAATGACTAAGGTAAGTAAAGCTTGATTTACAATGACTAAGGTAAGTAAAGCTTGATTTACAATGACTAAGGTAAGTAAAGCTTGATTTACAATGACTAAGGTAAGTAAAGCCTGATTTACAATGACTAAGGTAAGTAAAGCTTGATTTACAATGACTAAGGTAAGTAAAGCCTGATTTACAATGTCTAAGGTAAGTAAAGCCTGATTTACAATGACTAAGGTAAGTAAAGCTTGATTTACAATGACTAAGGTAAGTAAAGCTTGATTTACAATGACTAAGGTAAGTAGAGCCTGATTTACAATGACTAAGGTAAGTAAAGCCTGATTTACAATGTCTAAGGTAAGTAAAGCTTGATTTACAATGTCTAAGGTAAGTAAAGCTTGATTTACAATGACTAAGGTAAGTAGAGCTTGATTTACAATGACTAAGGTAAGTAAAGCCTGATTTACAATGTCTAAGGTAAGTAAAGCCTGATTTACAATGTCTAAGGTAAGTAAAGCCTGATTTACAATGACTAAGGTAAGTAAATCTTGATTTACAATGACTAAGGTAAGTAAAGCTTGATTTACAATGACTAAGGTAAGTAAATCTTGATTTACAATGACTAAGGTAAGTAGAGCTTGATTTACAATGACTAAGGTAAGTAAAGCCTGATTTACAATGTCTAAGGTAAGTAAAGCCTGATTTACAATGACTAAGGTAAGTAGAGCTTGATTTACAATGACTAAGGTAAGTAAATCTTGATTTACAATGACTAAGGTAAGTAAAGCTTGATTTACAATGACTAAGGTAAGTAAATCTTGATTTACAATGACTAAGGTAAGTAGAGCTTGATTTACAATGACTAAGGTAAGTAAAGCCTGATTTACAATGTCTAAGGTAAGTAAAGCCTGATTTACAATGACTAAGGTAAGTAGAGCTTGATTTACAATGACTAAGGTAAGTAAATCTTGATTTACAATGACTAAGGTAAGTAGAGCTTGATTTACAATGTCTAAGGTAAGTAAAGCTTGATTTACAATGTCTAAGGTAAGTAGAGCTTGATTTACAATGACTAAGGTAACTAAAGCTTGATTTACAATGACTAAGGTAACTAAAGCTTGATTTACAATGACTAAGGTAACTAAAGCTTGATTTACAATGACTAAGGTAACTAAAGCTTGATTTACAATGACTAAGGTAAGTAGAGCTTGATTTACAATGACTAAGGTAAGTAAATCTTGATTTACAATGTCTAAGGTAAGTAAAGCTTGATTTACAATGACTAAGGTAAGTAAAGCTTGATTTACAATGACTAAGGTAAGTAGAGCTTGATTTACAATGACTAAGGTAAGTAAAGCTTGATTTACAATGACTAAGGTAAGTAAATCTTGATTTACAATGTCTAAGGTAAGTAAAGCTTGATTTACAATGACTAAGGTAAGTAAAGCTTGATTTACAATGTCTAAGGTAAGTAAAGCTTGATTTACAATGTCTAAGGTAAGTAAAGCTTGATTTACAATGACTAAGGTAACTAAAGCTTGATTTACAATGACTAAGGTAACTAAAGCTTGATTTACAATGACTAAGGTAAGTAGAGCTTGATTTACAATGACTAAGGTAAGTAAATCTTGATTTACAATGTCTAAGGTAAGTAAAGCTTGATTTACAATGACTAAGGTAACTAAAGCTTGATTTACAATGACTAAGGTAACTAAAGCTTGATTTACAATGACTAAGGTAAGTAGAGCTTGATTTACAATGACTAAGGTAAGTAAATCTTGATTTACAATGTCTAAGGTAACTAAAGCTTGATTTACAATGACTAAGGTAACTAAAGCTTGATTTACAATGACTAAGGTAACTAAAGCTTGATTTACAATGACTAAGGTAAGTAGAGCTTGATTTACAATGACTAAGGTAAGTAAAGCTTGATTTACAATGTCTAAGGTAAGTAAAGCTTGATTTACAATGTCTAAGGTAAGTAAAGCTTGATTTACAATGACTAAGGTAAGTAAATCTTGATTTACAATGTCTAAGGTAAGTAAAGCTTGATTTACAATGACTAAGGTAAGTAAATCTTGATTTACAATGTCTAAGGTAACTAAAGCTTGATTTACAATGGCTAAGGTAAGTAGAGCTTGATTTACAATGACTAAGGTAAGTAAAGCTTGATTTACAATGACTAAGGTAACTAAAGCTTGATTTACAATGACTAAGGTAAGTAGAGCTTGATTTACAATGACTAAGGTAAGTAAAGCTTGATTTACAATGTCTAAGGTAAGTAGAGCCTGATTTACAATGACTAAGGTAAGTAAAGCCTGATTTACAATGTCTAAGGTAAGTAAAGCCTGATTACAATGTCTAAGGTAAGTAAAGCCTGATTACAATGTCTAAGGTAAGTAAAGCCTGATTACAATGTCTAAGGTAAGTAAAGCCTGATTTACAATGTCTAAGGTAAGTAGAGCCTGATTTACAATGACTAAGGTAAGTAAAGCCTGATTTACAATGTCTAAGGTAAGTAAAGCCTGATTACAATGTCTAAGGTAAGTAAAGCCTGATTACAATGTCTAAGGTAAGTAGAGCCTGATTTACAATGACTAAGGTACGTAAAGCCTGATTTACAATGACTAAGGTAAGTAAAGCCTGATTTACAATGTCTAAGGTAAGTAAAGCCTGATTACAATGTCTAAGGTAAGTAAAGCCTGATTACAATGTCTAAGGTAAGTAAATCTTGATTTACAATGACTAAGGTAAGTAGAGCCTGATTTACAATGACTAAGGTAAGTAAAGCCTGATTTACAATGTCTAAGGTAAGTAAAGCCTGATATACAATGTCTAAGGTAAGTAAAGCTTGATTTACAATGACTAAGGTAAGTAAATCTTGATTTACAATGTCTAAGGTAAGTAAAGCTTGATTTACAATGACTAAGGTAAGTAAATCTTGATTTACAATGTCTAAGGTAACTAAAGCTTGATTTACAATGGCTAAGGTAAGTAGAGCTTGATTTACAATGACTAAGGTAAGTAAAGCTTGATTTACAATGACTAAGGTAACTAAAGCTTGATTTACAATGACTAAGGTAAGTAGAGCTTGATTTACAATGACTAAGGTAAGTAAAGCTTGATTTACAATGTCTAAGGTAAGTAGAGCCTGATTTACAATGACTAAGGTAAGTAAAGCCTGATTTACAATGTCTAAGGTAAGTAAAGCCTGATTTACAATGTCTAAGGTAAGTAAAGCCTGATTACAATGTCTAAGGTAAGTAAAGCCTGATTACAATGTCTAAGGTAAGTAAAGCCTGATTTACAATGTCTAAGGTAAGTAGAGCCTGATTTACAATGACTAAGGTAAGTAAAGCCTGATTTACAATGTCTAAGGTAAGTAAAGCCTGATTACAATGTCTAAGGTAAGTAAAGCCTGATTACAATGTCTAAGGTAAGTAAATCTTGATTTACAATGACTAAGGTAAGTAGAGCCTGATTTACAATGACTAAGGTAAGTAAAGCCTGATTTACAATGTCTAAGGTAAGTAAAGCCTGATTACAATGTCTAAGGTAAGTAAAGCCTGATTACAATGTCTAAGGTAAGTAAAGCCTGATTACAATGTCTAAGGTAAGTAAATCTTGATTTACAATGACTAAGGTAAGTAGAGCCTGATTTACAATGACTAAGGTACGTAAAGCCTGATTTACAATGACTAAGGTAAGTAAAGCCTGATTTACAATGTCTAAGGTAAGTAAAGCCTGATTACAATGTCTAAGGTAAGTAAAGCCTGATTACAATGTCTAAGGTAAGTAAATCTTGATTTACAATGACTAAGGTAAGTAGAGCCTGATTTACAATGACTAAGGTAAGTAAAGCCTGATTTACAATGTCTAAGGTAAGTAAAGCCTGATTTACAATGTCTAAGGTAAGTAAAGCCTGATTACAATGTCTAAGGTAAGTAAAGCCTGATTACAATGTCTAAGGTAAGTAAATCTTGATTTACAATGACTAAGGTAAGTAAAGCCTGATTTACAATGTCTAAGGTAAGTAAAGCTTGATTTACAATGACTAAGGTAAGTAAAGCTTGATTTACAATGACTAAGGTAAGTAAAGCCTGATTACAATGTCTAAGGTAAGTAAAGCCTGATTTACAATGACTAAGGTAAGTAAAGCCTGATTTACAATGACTAAGGTAAGTAAAGCCTGATTTACAATGACTAAGGTAAGTAAAGCCTGATTTACAATGTCTAAGGTAAGTAAAGCATGATTTACAATGACTAAGGTAAGTAAAGCATAATTTACAATGACTAAGGTAAGTAAAGCCTGATTTACAATGTCTAAGGTAAGTAAAGCCTGATTTACAATGACTAAGGTAAGTAAAGCTTGATTTACAATGTCTAAGGTAAGTAAAGCCTGATTTACAATGACTAAGTTAAGTAAAGCCTGATTTACAATGACTAAGGTAAGTAAAGCCTGATTTACAATGACTAAGGTAAGTAAAGCCTGATTTACAATGACTAAGGTAAGTAAAGCCTGATTTACAATGACTAAGGTAAGTAAAGCCTGATTTACAATGACTAAGGTAACTAAAGCTTGATTTACAATGTCTAAGGTAAGTAAAGCCTGATTTACAATGTCTAAGGTAAGTAAAGCCTGATTTACAATGACTAAGGTAAGTAAAGCCTGATTTACAATGACTAAGGTAAGTAAAGCCTGATTTACAATGTCTAAGGTAAGTAAAGCCTGATTTACAATGACTAAGGTAAGTAAAGCCTGATTTACAATGTCTAAGGTAAGTAAAGCCTGATTTACAATGACTAAGGTAAGTAAAGCTTGATTTACAATGACTAAGGTAAGTAAAGCCTGATTTACAATGACTAAGGTAAGTAGAGCTTGATTTACAATGTCTAAGGTAAGTAAAGCCTGATTTACAATGACTAAGGTAAGTAAAGCCTGATTTACAATGTCTAAGGTAAGTAAAGCCTGATTTACAATGACTAAGGTAAGTAAAGCCTGATTTACAATGACTAAGGTAAGTAAAGCTTGATTTACAATGACTAAGGTAAGTAGAGCCTGATTTACAATGACTAAGGTAAGTAGAGCCTGATTTACAATGTCTAAGGTAAGTAAAGCTTGATTTACAATGACTAAGGTAAGTAGAGCCTGATTTACAATGACTAAGGTAAGTAGAGCCTGATTTACAATGTCTAAGGTAAGTAAAGCTTGATTTACAATGACTAAGGTAAGTAGAGCCTGATTTACAATGACTAAGGTAAGTAGAGCCTGATTTACAATGTCTAAGGTAAGTAAAGCCTGATTTACAATGTCTAAGGTAAGTAAAGCTTGATTTACAATGACTAAGGTAAGTAGAGTCTGATTTACAATGACTAAGGTAAGCAAAGCCTGATTTACAATGTCTAAGGTAAGTAAAGCCTGATTACAATGTCTAAGGTAAGTAAAGCCTGATTACAATGTCTAAGGTAAGTAAAGCCTGATTTACAATGTCTAAGGTAAGTAAAGCCTGATTACAATGTCTAAGGTAAGTAAAGCCTGATTTACAATGACTAAGGTAAGTAAAGCTTGATTTACAATGACTAAGGTAAGTAAAGCTTGATTTACAATGACTAAGGTAAGTAAAGCTTGATTTACAATGACTAAGGTAAGTAAAGCTTGATTTACAATGTCTAAGGTAAGTAAAGCTTGATTTACAATGACTAAGGTAAGTAAAGCTTGATTTACAATGACTAAGGTAAGTAGAGCTTGATTTACAATGTCTAAGGTAAGTAGAGCCTGATTTACAATGTCTAAGGTAAGTAAAGCCTGATTTACAATGTCTAAGGTAAGTAAAGCCTGATTTACAATGACTAAGGTAAGTAGAGCCTGATTTACAATGTCTAAGGTACGTAAAGCCTGAATTACAATGACTAAGGTAAGTAAAGCCTGATTTACAATGTCTAAGGTACGTAAAGCCTGATTTACAATGACTAAGGTAAGTAAAGCCTGATTTACAATGTCTAAGGTAAGTAAATCTTGATTTACAATGACTAAGGTAAGTAAAGCCTGATTACAATGTCTAAGGTAAGTAAATCTTGATTTACAATGACTAAGGTAAGTAGAGCCTGATTTACAATGACTAAGGTACGTAAAGCCTGATTTACAATGACTAAGGTAAGTAAAGCCTGATTTACAATGTCTAAGGTAAGTAAAGCCTGATTACAATGTCTAAGGTAAGTAAAGCCTGATTACAATGTCTAAGGTAAGTAAATCTTGATTTACAATGACTAAGGTAAGTAGAGCCTGATTTACAATGACTAAGGTAAGTAAAGCCTGATTTACAATGTCTAAGGTAAGTAAAGCCTGATTTACAATGTCTAAGGTAAGTAAAGCCTGATTACAATGTCTAAGGTAAGTAAAGCCTGATTACAATGTCTAAGGTAAGTAAATCTTGATTTACAATGACTAAGGTAAGTAAAGCCTGATTTACAATGTCTAAGGTAAGTAAAGCTTGATTTACAATGACTAAGGTAAGTAAAGCCTGATTACAATGTCTAAGGTAAGTAAAGCTTGATTTACAATGACTAAGGTAAGTAAAGCCTGATTACAATGTCTAAGGTAAGTAAAGCCTGATTTACAATGACTAAGGTAAGTAAAGCCTGATTTACAATGACTAAGGTAAGTAAATCTTGATTTACAATGACTAAGGTAAGTAAAGCCTGATTTACAATGACTAAGGTAAGTAAAGCCTGATTTACAATGTCTAAGGTAAGTAAAGCCTGATTTACAATGACTAAGGTACGTAAAGCCTGATTTACAATGTCTAAGGTAAGTAAAGCCTGATTTACAATGTCTAAGGTAAGTAAATCTTGATTTACAATGACTAAGGTAAGTAGAGCTTGATTTACAATGTCTAAGGTACGTAAAGCCTGATTTACAACGACTAAGGTAAGTAAAGCCTGATTTACAATGTCTAAGGTAAGTAAAGCCTGATTTACAATGTCTAAGGTAAGTAAAGCCTGATTTACAATGACTAAGGTAAGTAAAGCCTGATTTACAATGTCTAAGGTAAGTAAAGCCTGATTTACAATGTCTAAGGTAAGTAAAGCCTGATTTACAATGACTAAGGTACGTAAAGCCTGATTTACAATGTCTAAGGTAAGTAAAGCCTGATTTACAATGTCTAAGGTAAGTAAAGCCTGATTTACAATGACTAAGGTAAGTAAAGCCTGATTTACAATGTCTAAGGTAAGTAAAGCCTGATTTACAATGTCTAAGGTAAGTAAAGCCTGATTTACAATGACTAAGGTAAGTAAAGCCTGATTTACAATGTCTAAGGTAAGTAAAGCCTGATTTACAATGTCTAAGGTAAGTAAAGCCTGATTTACAATGTCTAAGGTAAGTAAAGCCTGATTTACAATGACTAAGGTAAGTAAAGCCTGATTTACAATGACTAAGGTAAGTAAAGCCTGATTTACAATAACTAAGGTAAGTAAAGCCTGATTTACAATGACTAAGGTAAGTAAAGCCTGATTTACAATGACTAAGGTAAGTAAAGCTTGATTTACAATGACTAAGGTAAGTAGAGCTTGATTTACAATGACTAAGGTAAGTAGAGCTTGATTTACAATGTCTAAGGTAAGTAGAGCTTGATTTACAATGACTAAGGTAAGTAAAGCTTGATTTACAATGTCTAAGGTAAGTAAAGCTTGATTTACAATGTCTAAGGTAAGTAAATCTTGATTTACAATGACTAAGGTAAGTAAAGCTGGATTTACAATGACTAAGGTAAGTAGAGCTTGATTTACAATGTCTAAGGTAAGTAGAGCCTGATTTACAATGACTAAAGTAAGTAGAGCCTGATTTACAATGACTAAGGTAAGTAAAGCTTGATTTACAATGTCTAAGGTAAGTAAAGCCTGATTTACAATGTCTAAGGTAAGTAAAGCCTGATTTACAATGTCTAAGGTAAGTAAATCTTGATTTACAATGACTAAGGTAAGTAAAGCCTGATTTACAATGACTAAGGTAAGTAAATCTTGATTTACAATGACTAAGGTAAGTAGAGCTTGATTTACAATGACTAAGGTAAGTAGAGCTTGATTTACAATGTCTAAGGTAAGTAAAGCCTGATTTACAATGTCTAAGGTAAGTAAAGCCTGATTTACAATGTCTAAGGTAAGTAAAGCCTGATTTACAATGTCTAAGGTAAGTAGAGCCTGATTTACAATGACTAAGGTAAGTAAATCTTGATTTACAATGACTAAGGTAAGTAAAGCCTGATTTACAATGTCTAAGGTAAGTAAAGCTTGATTTACAATGACTAAGGTAAGTAAAGCTTGATTTACAATGACTAAGGTAAGTAGAGCTTGATTTACAATGACTAAGGTAAGTAAAGCCTGATTTACAATGACTAAGGTAAGTAAAGCTTGATTAACAATGACTAAGGTAAGTAAATCTTGATTTACAATGACTAAGGTAAGTAAAGCCTGATTTACAATGACTAAGGTAAGTAAAGCCTGATTTACAATGACTAAGGTAAGTAAAGCTTGATTTACAATGACTAAGGTAAGTAAAGCTTGATTTACAATGACTAAGGTAAGTAAAGCTTGATTTACAATGACTAAGGTAAGTAAAGCCTGATTTACAATGACTAAGGTAAGTAAAGCTTGATTTACAATGACTAAGGTAAGTAAAGCCTGATTTACAATGTCTAAGGTAAGTAAAGCCTGATTTACAATGACTAAGGTAAGTAAAGCTTGATTTACAATGACTAAGGTAAGTAAAGCTTGATTTACAATGACTAAGGTAAGTAGAGCCTGATTTACAATGACTAAGGTAAGTAAAGCCTGATTTACAATGTCTAAGGTAAGTAAAGCTTGATTTACAATGTCTAAGGTAAGTAAAGCTTGATTTACAATGACTAAGGTAAGTAGAGCTTGATTTACAATGACTAAGGTAAGTAAAGCCTGATTTACAATGTCTAAGGTAAGTAAAGCCTGATTTACAATGTCTAAGGTAAGTAAAGCCTGATTTACAATGACTAAGGTAAGTAAATCTTGATTTACAATGACTAAGGTAAGTAAAGCTTGATTTACAATGACTAAGGTAAGTAAATCTTGATTTACAATGACTAAGGTAAGTAAAGCCTGATTTACAATGTCTAAGGTAAGTAAAGCCTGATTACAATGTCTAAGGTAAGTAAAGCCTGATTACAATGTCTAAGGTAAGTAAAGCCTGATTACAATGTCTAAGGTAAGTAAAGCCTGATTTACAATGTCTAAGGTAAGTAGAGCCTGATTTACAATGACTAAGGTAAGTAAAGCCTGATTTACAATGTCTAAGGTAAGTAAAGCCTGATTACAATGTCTAAGGTAAGTAAAGCCTGATTACAATGTCTAAGGTAAGTAAATCTTGATTTACAATGACTAAGGTAAGTAGAGCCTGATTTACAATGACTAAGGTAAGTAAAGCCTGATTTACAATGTCTAAGGTAAGTAAAGCCTGATTACAATGTCTAAGGTAAGTAAAGCCTGATTACAATGTCTAAGGTAAGTAAAGCCTGATTACAATGTCTAAGGTAAGTAAATCTTGATTTACAATGACTAAGGTAAGTAGAGCCTGATTTACAATGACTAAGGTACGTAAAGCCTGATTTACAATGACTAAGGTAAGTAAAGCCTGATTTACAATGTCTAAGGTAAGTAAAGCCTGATTACAATGTCTAAGGTAAGTAAAGCCTGATTACAATGTCTAAGGTAAGTAAATCTTGATTTACAATGACTAAGGTAAGTAGAGCCTGATTTACAATGACTAAGGTAAGTAAAGCCTGATTTACAATGTCTAAGGTAAGTAAAGCCTGATATACAATGTCTAAGGTAAGTAAAGCTTGATTTACAATGACTAAGGTAAGTAAATCTTGATTTACAATGTCTAAGGTAAGTAAAGCTTGATTTACAATGACTAAGGTAAGTAAATCTTGATTTACAATGTCTAAGGTAACTAAAGCTTGATTTACAATGGCTAAGGTAAGTAGAGCTTGATTTACAATGACTAAGGTAAGTAAAGCTTGATTTACAATGACTAAGGTAACTAAAGCTTGATTTACAATGACTAAGGTAAGTAGAGCTTGATTTACAATGACTAAGGTAAGTAAAGCTTGATTTACAATGTCTAAGGTAAGTAGAGCCTGATTTACAATGACTAAGGTAAGTAAAGCCTGATTTACAATGTCTAAGGTAAGTAAAGCCTGATTTACAATGTCTAAGGTAAGTAAAGCCTGATTACAATGTCTAAGGTAAGTAAAGCCTGATTACAATGTCTAAGGTAAGTAAAGCCTGATTTACAATGTCTAAGGTAAGTAGAGCCTGATTTACAATGACTAAGGTAAGTAAAGCCTGATTTACAATGTCTAAGGTAAGTAAAGCCTGATTACAATGTCTAAGGTAAGTAAAGCCTGATTACAATGTCTAAGGTAAGTAAATCTTGATTTACAATGACTAAGGTAAGTAGAGCCTGATTTACAATGACTAAGGTAAGTAAAGCCTGATTTACAATGTCTAAGGTAAGTAAAGCCTGATTACAATGTCTAAGGTAAGTAAAGCCTGATTACAATGTCTAAGGTAAGTAAAGCCTGATTACAATGTCTAAGGTAAGTAAATCTTGATTTACAATGACTAAGGTAAGTAGAGCCTGATTTACAATGACTAAGGTACGTAAAGCCTGATTTACAATGACTAAGGTAAGTAAAGCCTGATTTACAATGTCTAAGGTAAGTAAAGCCTGATTACAATGTCTAAGGTAAGTAAAGCCTGATTACAATGTCTAAGGTAAGTAAATCTTGATTTACAATGACTAAGGTAAGTAGAGCCTGATTTACAATGACTAAGGTAAGTAAAGCCTGATTTACAATGTCTAAGGTAAGTAAAGCCTGATTTACAATGTCTAAGGTAAGTAAAGCCTGATTACAATGTCTAAGGTAAGTAAAGCCTGATTACAATGTCTAAGGTAAGTAAATCTTGATTTACAATGACTAAGGTAAGTAAAGCCTGATTTACAATGTCTAAGGTAAGTAAAGCTTGATTTACAATGACTAAGGTAAGTAAAGCTTGATTTACAATGACTAAGGTAAGTAAAGCCTGATTACAATGTCTAAGGTAAGTAAAGCCTGATTTACAATGACTAAGGTAAGTAAAGCCTGATTTACAATGACTAAGGTAAGTAAAGCCTGATTTACAATGACTAAGGTAAGTAAAGCCTGATTTACAATGTCTAAGGTAAGTAAAGCATGATTTACAATGACTAAGGTAAGTAAAGCATAATTTACAATGACTAAGGTAAGTAAAGCCTGATTTACAATGTCTAAGGTAAGTAAAGCCTGATTTACAATGACTAGGGTAAGTAAAGCTTGATTTACAATGTCTAAGGTAAGTAAAGCCTGATTTACAATGACTAAGTTAAGTAAAGCCTGATTTACAATGACTAAGGTAAGTAAAGCCTGATTTACAATGACTAAGGTAAGTAAAGCCTGATTTACAATGACTAAGGTAAGTAAAGCCTGATTTACAATGACTAAGGTAAGTAAAGCCTGATTTACAATGACTAAGGTAAGTAAAGCCTGATTTACAATGACTAAGGTAACTAAAGCTTGATTTACAATGTCTAAGGTAAGTAAAGCCTGATTTACAATGTCTAAGGTAAGTAAAGCCTGATTTACAATGACTAAGGTAAGTAAAGCCTGATTTACAATGACTAAGGTAAGTAAAGCCTGATTTACAATGTCTAAGGTAAGTAGAGCCTGATTTACAATGACTAAGGTAAGTAAAGCCTGATTTACAATGTCTAAGGTAAGTAAAGCCTGATTTACAATGACTAAGGTAAGTAAAGCTTGATTTACAATGACTAAGGTAAGTAAAGCCTGATTTACAATGACTAAGGTAAGTAGAGCTTGATTTACAATGTCTAAGGTAAGTAAAGCCTGATTTACAATGACTAAGGTAAGTAAAGCCTGATTTACAATGTCTAAGGTAAGTAAAGCCTGATTTACAATGACTAAGGTAAGTAAAGCCTGATTTACAATGACTAAGGTAAGTAAAGCTTGATTTACAATGACTAAGGTAAGTAGAGCCTGATTTACAATGACTAAGGTAAGTAGAGCCTGATTTACAATGTCTAAGGTAAGTAAAGCTTGATTTACAATGACTAAGGTAAGTAGAGCCTGATTTACAATGACTAAGGTAAGTAGAGCCTGATTTACAATGTCTAAGGTAAGTAAAGCTTGATTTACAATGACTAAGGTAAGTAGAGCCTGATTTACAATGACTAAGGTAAGTAGAGCCTGATTTACAATGTCTAAGGTAAGTAAAGCCTGATTTACAATGTCTAAGGTAAGTAAAGCTTGATTTACAATGACTAAGGTAAGTAGAGTCTGATTTACAATGACTAAGGTAAGCAAAGCCTGATTTACAATGTCTAAGGTAAGTAAAGCCTGATTACAATGTCTAAGGTAAGTAAAGCCTGATTACAATGTCTAAGGTAAGTAAAGCCTGATTTACAATGTCTAAGGTAAGTAAAGCCTGATTACAATGTCTAAGGTAAGTAAAGCCTGATTTACAATGACTAAGGTAAGTAAAGCTTGATTTACAATGACTAAGGTAAGTAAAGCTTGATTTACAATGACTAAGGTAAGTAAAGCTTGATTTACAATGACTAAGGTAAGTAAAGCTTGATTTACAATGTCTAAGGTAAGTAAAGCTTGATTTACAATGACTAAGGTAAGTAAAGCTTGATTTACAATGACTAAGGTAAGTAGAGCTTGATTTACAATGTCTAAGGTAAGTAGAGCCTGATTTACAATGTCTAAGGTAAGTAAAGCCTGATTTACAATGTCTAAGGTAAGTAAAGCCTGATTTACAATGACTAAGGTAAGTAGAGCCTGATTTACAATGTCTAAGGTACGTAAAGCCTGAATTACAATGACTAAGGTAAGTAAAGCCTGATTTACAATGTCTAAGGTACGTAAAGCCTGATTTACAATGACTAAGGTAAGTAAAGCCTGATTTACAATGTCTAAGGTAAGTAAATCTTGATTTACAATGACTAAGGTAAGTAAAGCCTGATTACAATGTCTAAGGTAAGTAAATCTTGATTTACAATGACTAAGGTAAGTAGAGCCTGATTTACAATGACTAAGGTACGTAAAGCCTGATTTACAATGACTAAGGTAAGTAAAGCCTGATTTACAATGTCTAAGGTAAGTAAAGCCTGATTACAATGTCTAAGGTAAGTAAAGCCTGATTACAATGTCTAAGGTAAGTAAATCTTGATTTACAATGACTAAGGTAAGTAGAGCCTGATTTACAATGACTAAGGTAAGTAAAGCCTGATTTACAATGTCTAAGGTAAGTAAAGCCTGATTTACAATGTCTAAGGTAAGTAAAGCCTGATTACAATGTCTAAGGTAAGTAAAGCCTGATTACAATGTCTAAGGTAAGTAAATCTTGATTTACAATGACTAAGGTAAGTAAAGCCTGATTTACAATGTCTAAGGTAAGTAAAGCTTGATTTACAATGACTAAGGTAAGTAAAGCCTGATTACAATGTCTAAGGTAAGTAAAGCTTGATTTACAATGACTAAGGTAAGTAAAGCCTGATTACAATGTCTAAGGTAAGTAAAGCCTGATTTACAATGACTAAGGTAAGTAAAGCCTGATTTACAATGACTAAGGTAAGTAAATCTTGATTTACAATGACTAAGGTAAGTAAAGCCTGATTTACAATGACTAAGGTAAGTAAAGCCTGATTTACAATGTCTAAGGTAAGTAAAGCCTGATTTACAATGACTAAGGTACGTAAAGCCTGATTTACAATGTCTAAGGTAAGAAAAGCCTGATTTACAATGTCTAAGGTAAGTAAATCTTGATTTACAATGACTAAGGTAAGTAGAGCTTGATTTACAATGTCTAAGGTACGTAAAGCCTGATTTACAACGACTAAGGTAAGTAAAGCCTGATTTACAATGTCTAAGGTAAGTAAAGCCTGATTTACAATGTCTAAGGTAAGTAAAGCCTGATTTACAATGACTAAGGTAAGTAAAGCCTGATTTACAATGTCTAAGGTAAGTAAAGCCTGATTTACAATGTCTAAGGTAAGTAAAGCCTGATTTACAATGACTAAGGTACGTAAAGCCTGATTTACAATGTCTAAGGTAAGTAAAGCCTGATTTACAATGTCTAAGGTAAGTAAAGCCTGATTTACAATGACTAAGGTAAGTAAAGCCTGATTTACAATGTCTAAGGTAAGTAAAGCCTGATTTACAATGTCTAAGGTAAGTAAAGCCTGATTTACAATGACTAAGGTAAGTAAAGCCTGATTTACAATGTCTAAGGTAAGTAAAGCCTGATTTACAATGTCTAAGGTAAGTAAAGCCTGATTTACAATGTCTAAGGTAAGTAAAGCCTGATTTACAATGACTAAGGTAAGTAAAGCCTGATTTACAATGACTAAGGTAAGTAAAGCCTGATTTACAATAACTAAGGTAAGTAAAGCCTGATTTACAATGACTAAGGTAAGTAAAGCCTGATTTACAATGACTAAGGTAAGTAAAGCTTGATTTACAATGACTAAGGTAAGTAGAGCTTGATTTACAATGACTAAGGTAAGTAGAGCTTGATTTACAATGTCTAAGGTAAGTAGAGCTTGATTTACAATGACTAAGGTAAGTAAAGCTTGATTTACAATGTCTAAGGTAAGTAAAGCTTGATTTACAATGTCTAAGGTAAGTAAATCTTGATTTACAATGACTAAGGTAAGTAAAGCTGGATTTACAATGACTAAGGTAAGTAGAGCTTGATTTACAATGTCTAAGGTAAGTAGAGCCTGATTTACAATGACTAAAGTAAGTAGAGCCTGATTTACAATGACTAAGGTAAGTAAAGCTTGATTTACAATGTCTAAGGTAAGTAAAGCCTGATTTACAATGTCTAAGGTAAGTAAAGCCTGATTTACAATGTCTAAGGTAAGTAAATCTTGATTTACAATGACTAAGGTAAGTAAAGCCTGATTTACAATGACTAAGGTAAGTAAATCTTGATTTACAATGACTAAGGTAAGTAGAGCTTGATTTACAATGACTAAGGTAAGTAGAGCTTGATTTACAATGTCTAAGGTAAGTAAAGCCTGATTTACAATGTCTAAGGTAAGTAAAGCCTGATTTACAATGTCTAAGGTAAGTAAAGCCTGATTTACAATGTCTAAGGTAAGTAGAGCCTGATTTACAATGACTAAGGTAAGTAAATCTTGATTTACAATGACTAAGGTAAGTAAAGCCTGATTTACAATGTCTAAGGTAAGTAAAGCTTGATTTACAATGACTAAGGTAAGTAAAGCTTGATTTACAATGACTAAGGTAAGTAGAGCTTGATTTACAATGACTAAGGTAAGTAAAGCCTGATTTACAATGACTAAGGTAAGTAAAGCTTGATTAACAATGACTAAGGTAAGTAAATCTTGATTTACAATGACTAAGGTAAGTAAAGCCTGATTTACAATGACTAAGGTAAGTAAAGCCTGATTTACAATGACTAAGGTAAGTAAAGCTTGATTTACAATGACTAAGGTAAGTAAAGCTTGATTTACAATGACTAAGGTAAGTAAAGCTTGATTTACAATGACTAAGGTAAGTAAAGCCTGATTTACAATGACTAAGGTAAGTAAAGCTTGATTTACAATGACTAAGGTAAGTAAAGCCTGATTTACAATGTCTAAGGTAAGTAAAGCCTGATTTACAATGACTAAGGTAAGTAAAGCTTGATTTACAATGACTAAGGTAAGTAAAGCTTGATTTACAATGACTAAGGTAAGTAGAGCCTGATTTACAATGACTAAGGTAAGTAAAGCCTGATTTACAATGTCTAAGGTAAGTAAAGCTTGATTTACAATGTCTAAGGTAAGTAAAGCTTGATTTACAATGACTAAGGTAAGTAGAGCTTGATTTACAATGACTAAGGTAAGTAAAGCCTGATTTACAATGTCTAAGGTAAGTAAAGCCTGATTTACAATGTCTAAGGTAAGTAAAGCCTGATTTACAATGACTAAGGTAAGTAAATCTTGATTTACAATGACTAAGGTAAGTAAAGCTTGATTTACAATGACTAAGGTAAGTAAATCTTGATTTACAATGACTAAGGTAAGTAGAGCTTGATTTACAATGACTAAGGTAAGTAAAGCCTGATTTACAATGTCTAAGGTAAGTAAAGCCTGATTTACAATGACTAAGGTAAGTAGAGCTTGATTTACAATGACTAAGGTAAGTAAATCTTGATTTACAATGACTAAGGTAAGTAAAGCTTGATTTACAATGACTAAGGTAAGTAAATCTTGATTTACAATGACTAAGGTAAGTAGAGCTTGATTTACAATGACTAAGGTAAGTAAAGCCTGATTTACAATGTCTAAGGTAAGTAAAGCCTGATTTACAATGACTAAGGTAAGTAGAGCTTGATTTACAATGACTAAGGTAAGTAAATCTTGATTTACAATGACTAAGGTAAGAAGAGCTTGATTTACAATGTCTAAGGTAAGTAAAGCTTGATTTACAATGTCTAAGGTAAGTAGAGCTTGATTTACAATGACTAAGGTAACTAAAGCTTGATTTACAATGACTAAGGTAACTAAAGCTTGATTTACAATGACTAAGGTAAGTAGAGCTTGATTTACAATGACTAAGGTAAGTAAATCTTGATTTACAATGTCTAAGGTAAGTAAAGCTTGATTTACAATGACTAAGGTAAGTAAAGCTTGATTTACAATGACTAAGGTAAGTAGAGCTTGATTTACAATGACTAAGGTAAGTAAAGCTTGATTTACAATGACTAAGGTAAGTAAATCTTGATTTACAATGTCTAAGGTAAGTAAAGCTTGATTTACAATGACTAAGGTAAGTAAAGCTTGATTTACAATGTCTAAGGTAAGTAAAGCTTGATTTACAATGTCTAAGGTAAGTAAAGCTTGATTTACAATGACTAAGGTAACTAAAGCTTGATTTACAATGACTAAGGTAACTAAAGCTTGATTTACAATGACTAAGGTAAGTAGAGCTTGATTTACAATGACTAAGGTAAGTAAATCTTGATTTACAATGTCTAAGGTAAGTAAAGCTTGATTTACAATGACTAAGGTAACTAAAGCTTGATTTACAATGACTAAGGTAACTAAAGCTTGATTTACAATGACTAAGGTAAGTAGAGCTTGATTTACAATGACTAAGGTAAGTAAATCTTGATTTACAATGTCTAAGGTAACTAAAGCTTGATTTACAATGACTAAGGTAACTAAAGCTTGATTTACAATGACTAAGGTAACTAAAGCTTGATTTACAATGACTAAGGTAAGTAGAGCTTGATTTACAATGACTAAGGTAAGTAAAGCTTGATTTACAATGTCTAAGGTAAGTAAAGCTTGATTTACAATGTCTAAGGTAAGTAAAGCTTGATTTACAATGACTAAGGTAAGTAAATCTTGATTTACAATGTCTAAGGTAAGTAAAGCTTGATTTACAATGACTAAGGTAAGTAAATCTTGATTTACAATGTCTAAGGTAACTAAAGCTTGATTTACAATGGCTAAGGTAAGTAGAGCTTGATTTACAATGACTAAGGTAAGTAAAGCTTGATTTACAATGACTAAGGTAACTAAAGCTTGATTTACAATGACTAAGGTAAGTAGAGCTTGATTTACAATGACTAAGGTAAGTAAAGCTTGATTTACAATGTCTAAGGTAAGTAGAGCCTGATTTACAATGACTAAGGTAAGTAAAGCCTGATTTACAATGTCTAAGGTAAGTAAAGCCTGATTACAATGTCTAAGGTAAGTAAAGCCTGATTACAATGTCTAAGGTAAGTAAAGCCTGATTACAATGTCTAAGGTAAGTAAAGCCTGATTTACAATGTCTAAGGTAAGTAGAGCCTGATTTACAATGACTAAGGTAAGTAAAGCCTGATTTACAATGTCTAAGGTAAGTAAAGCCTGATTACAATGTCTAAGGTAAGTAAAGCCTGATTACAATGTCTAAGGTAAGTAAATCTTGATTTACAATGACTAAGGTAAGTAGAGCCTGATTTACAATGACTAAGGTAAGTAAAGCCTGATTTACAATGTCTAAGGTAAGTAAAGCCTGATTACAATGTCTAAGGTAAGTAAAGCCTGATTACAATGTCTAAGGTAAGTAAAGCCTGATTACAATGTCTAAGGTAAGTAAATCTTGATTTACAATGACTAAGGTAAGTAGAGCCTGATTTACAATGACTAAGGTACGTAAAGCCTGATTTACAATGACTAAGGTAAGTAAAGCCTGATTTACAATGTCTAAGGTAAGTAAAGCCTGATTACAATGTCTAAGGTAAGTAAAGCCTGATTACAATGTCTAAGGTAATTAAATCTTGATTTACAATGACTAAGGTAAGTAGAGCCTGATTTACAATGACTAAGGTAAGTAAAGCCTGATTTACAATGTCTAAGGTAAGTAAAGCCTGATTTACAATGTCTAAGGTAAGTAAAGCTTGATTTACAATGACTAAGGTAAGTAAATCTTGATTTACAATGTCTAAGGTAAGTAAAGCTTGATTTACAATGACTAAGGTAAGTAAATCTTGATTTACAATGTCTAAGGTAACTAAAGCTTGATTTACAATGGCTAAGGTAAGTAGAGCTTGATTTACAATGACTAAGGTAAGTAAAGCTTGATTTACAATGACTAAGGTAACTAAAGCTTGATTTACAATGACTAAGGTAAGTAGAGCTTGATTTACAATGACTAAGGTAAGTAAAGCTTGATTTACAATGTCTAAGGTAAGTAGAGCCTGATTTACAATGACTAAGGTAAGTAAAGCCTGATTTACAATGTCTAAGGTAAGTAAAGCCTGATTTACAATGTCTAAGGTAAGTAAAGCCTGATTACAATGTCTAAGGTAAGTAAAGCCTGATTACAATGTCTAAGGTAAGTAAAGCCTGATTTACAATGTCTAAGGTAAGTAGAGCCTGATTTACAATGACTAAGGTAAGTAAAGCCTGATTTACAATGTCTAAGGTAAGTAAAGCCTGATTACAATGTCTAAGGTAAGTAAAGCCTGATTACAATGTCTAAGGTAAGTAAATCTTGATTTACAATGACTAAGGTAAGTAGAGCCTGATTTACAATGACTAAGGTAAGTAAAGCCTGATTTACAATGTCTAAGGTAAGTAAAGCCTGATTACAATGTCTAAGGTAAGTAAAGCCTGATTACAATGTCTAAGGTAAGTAAAGCCTGATTACAATGTCTAAGGTAAGTAAATCTTGATTTACAATGACTAAGGTAAGTAGAGCCTGATTTACAATGACTAAGGTACGTAAAGCCTGATTTACAATGACTAAGGTAAGTAAAGCCTGATTTACAATGTCTAAGGTAAGTAAAGCCTGATTACAATGTCTAAGGTAAGTAAAGCCTGATTACAATGTCTAAGGTAAGTAAATCTTGATTTACAATGACTAAGGTAAGTAGAGCCTGATTTACAATGACTAAGGTAAGTAAAGCCTGATTTACAATGTCTAAGGTAAGTAAAGCCTGATTTACAATGTCTAAGGTAAGTAAAGCCTGATTACAATGTCTAAGGTAAGTAAAGCCTGATTACAATGTCTAAGGTAAGTAAATCTTGATTTACAATGACTAAGGTAAGTAAAGCCTGATTTACAATGTCTAAGGTAAGTAAAGCTTGATTTACAATGACTAAGGTAAGTAAAGCCTGATTACAATGTCTAAGGTAAGTAAAGCTTGATTTACAATGACTAAGGTAAGTAAAGCCTGATTACAATGTCTAAGGTAAGTAAAGCCTGATTTACAATGACTAAGGTAAGTAAAGCCTGATTTACAATGACTAAGGTAAGTAAATCTTGATTTACAATGACTAAGGTAAGTAAAGCCTGATTTACAATGACTAAGGTAAGTAAAGCCTGATTTACAATGTCTAAGGTAAGTAAAGCCTGATTTACAATGACTAAGGTACGTAAAGCCTGATTTACAATGTCTAAGGTAAGTAAAGCCTGATTTACAATGACTAAGGTAAGTAGAGCTTGATTTACAATGACTAAGGTAAGTAAAGCTTGATTTACAATGTCTAAGGTAAGTAGAGCCTGATTTACAATGACTAAGGTAAGTAAAGCCTGATTTACAATGTCTAAGGTAAGTAAAGCCTGATTTACAATGTCTAAGGTAAGTAAAGCCTGATTACAATGTCTAAGGTAAGTAAAGCCTGATTACAATGTCTAAGGTAAGTAAAGCCTGATTTACAATGTCTAAGGTAAGTAGAGCCTGATTTACAATGACTAAGGTAAGTAAAGCCTGATTTACAATGTCTAAGGTAAGTAAAGCCTGATTACAATGTCTAAGGTAAGTAAAGCCTGATTACAATGTCTAAGGTAAGTAAATCTTGATTTACAATGACTAAGGTAAGTAGAGCCTGATTTACAATGACTAAGGTAAGTAAAGCCTGATTTACAATGTCTAAGGTAAGTAAAGCCTGATTACAATGTCTAAGGTAAGTAAAGCCTGATTACAATGTCTAAGGTAAGTAAAGCCTGATTACAATGTCTAAGGTAAGTAAATCTTGATTTACAATGACTAAGGTAAGTAGAGCCTGATTTACAATGACTAAGGTACGTAAAGCCTGATTTACAATGACTAAGGTAAGTAAAGCCTGATTTACAATGTCTAAGGTAAGTAAAGCCTGATTACAATGTCTAAGGTAAGTAAAGCCTGATTACAATGTCTAAGGTAAGTAAATCTTGATTTACAATGACTAAGGTAAGTAGAGCCTGATTTACAATGACTAAGGTAAGTAAAGCCTGATTTACAATGTCTAAGGTAAGTAAAGCCTGATTTACAATGTCTAAGGTAAGTAAAGCCTGATTACAATGTCTAAGGTAAGTAAAGCCTGATTACAATGTCTAAGGTAAGTAAATCTTGATTTACAATGACTAAGGTAAGTAAAGCCTGATTTACAATGTCTAAGGTAAGTAAAGCTTGATTTACAATGACTAAGGTAAGTAAAGCCTGATTACAATGTCTAAGGTAAGTAAAGCTTGATTTACAATGACTAAGGTAAGTAAAGCCTGATTACAATGTCTAAGGTAAGTAAAGCCTGATTTACAATGACTAAGGTAAGTAAAGCCTGATTTACAATGACTAAGGTAAGTAAATCTTGATTTACAATGACTAAGGTAAGTAAAGCCTGATTTACAATGACTAAGGTAAGTAAAGCCTGATTTACAATGTCTAAGGTAAGTAAAGCCTGATTTACAATGACTAAGGTACGTAAAGCCTGATTTACAATGTCTAAGGTAAGTAAAGCCTGATTTACAATGTCTAAGGTAAGTAAATCTTGATTTACAATGACTAAGGTAAGTAGAGCTTGATTTACAATGTCTAAGGTACGTAAAGCCTGATTTACAACGACTAAGGTAAGTAAAGCCTGATTTACAATGTCTAAGGTAAGTAAAGCCTGATTTACAATGTCTAAGGTAAGTAAAGCCTGATTTACAATGACTAAGGTAAGTAAAGCCTGATTTACAATGTCTAAGGTAAGTAAAGCCTGATTTACAATGTCTAAGGTAAGTAAAGCCTGATTTACAATGACTAAGGTACGTAAAGCCTGATTTACAATGTCTAAGGTAAGTAAAGCCTGATTTACAATGTCTAAGGTAAGTAAAGCCTGATTTACAATGACTAAGGTAAGTAAAGCCTGATTTACAATGTCTAAGGTAAGTAAAGCCTGATTTACAATGTCTAAGGTAAGTAAAGCCTGATTTACAATGACTAAGGTAAGTAAAGCCTGATTTACAATGTCTAAGGTAAGTAAAGCCTGATTTACAATGTCTAAGGTAAGTAAAGCCAGATTTACAATGTCTAAGGTAAGTAAAGCCTGATTTACAATGACTAAGGTAAGTAAAGCCTGATTTACAATGACTAAGGTAAGTAAAGCCTGATTTACAATAACTAAGGTAAGTAAAGCCTGATTTACAATGACTAAGGTAAGTAAAGCCTGATTTACAATGACTAAGGTAAGTAAAGCTTGATTTACAATGACTAAGGTAAGTAGAGCTTGATTTACAATGACTAAGGTAAGTAGAGCTTGATTTACAATGTCTAAGGTAAGTAGAGCTTGATTTACAATGACTAAGGTAAGTAAAGCTTGATTTACAATGTCTAAGGTAAGTAAAGCTTGATTTACAATGTCTAAGGTAAGTAAATCTTGATTTACAATGACTAAGGTAAGTAAAGCTTGATTTACAATGACTAAGGTAAGTAAAGCCTGATTACAATGTCTAAGGTAAGTAAAGCCTGATTTACAATGACTAAGGTAAGTAAAGCCTGATTTACAATGACTAAGGTAAGTAAATCTTGATTTACAATGACTAAGGTAAGTAAAGCCTGATTTACAATGACTAAGGTAAGTAAAGCCTGATTTACAATGTCTAAGGTAAGTAAAGCCTGATTTACAATGACTAAGGTACGTAAAGCCTGATTTACAATGTCTAAGGTAAGTAAAGCCTGATTTACAATGTCTAAGGTAAGTAAATCTTGATTTACAATGACTAAGGTAAGTAGAGCTTGATTTACAATGTCTAAGGTACGTAAAGCCTGATTTACAACGACTAAGGTAAGTAAAGCCTGATTTACAATGTCTAAGGTAAGTAAAGCCTGATTTACAATGTCTAAGGTAAGTAAAGCCTGATTTACAATGACTAAGGTAAGTAAAGCCTGATTTACAATGTCTAAGGTAAGTAAAGCCTGATTTACAATGTCTAAGGTAAGTAAAGCCTGATTTACAATGACTAAGGTACGTAAAGCCTGATTTACAATGTCTAAGGTAAGTAAAGCCTGATTTACAATGTCTAAGGTAAGTAAAGCCTGATTTACAATGACTAAGGTAAGTAAAGCCTGATTTACAATGTCTAAGGTAAGTAAAGCCTGATTTACAATGTCTAAGGTAAGTAAAGCCTGATTTACAATGACTAAGGTAAGTAAAGCCTGATTTACAATGTCTAAGGTAAGTAAAGCCTGATTTACAATGTCTAAGGTAAGTAAAGCCTGATTTACAATGTCTAAGGTAAGTAAAGCCTGATTTACAATGACTAAGGTAAGTAAAGCCTGATTTACAATAACTAAGGTAAGTAAAGCCTGATTTACAATGACTAAGGTAAGTAAAGCCTGATTTACAATGACTAAGGTAAGTAAAGCTTGATTTACAATGACTAAGGTAAGTAGAGCTTGATTTACAATGACTAAGGTAAGTAGAGCTTGATTTACAATGTCTAAGGTAAGTAGAGCTTGATTTACAATGACTAAGGTAAGTAAAGCTTGATTTACAATGTCTAAGGTAAGTAAAGCTTGATTTAAAATGTCTAAGGTAAGTAAATCTTGATTTACAATGACTAAGGTAAGTAAAGCTTGATTTACAATGACTAAGGTAAGTAGAGCTTGATTTACAATGTCTAAGGTAAGTAGAGCCTGATTTACAATGACTAAAGTAAGTAGAGCCTGATTTACAATGACTAAGGTAAGTAAAGCTTGATTTACAATGTCTAAGGTAAGTAGAGCTTGATTTACAATGTCTAAGGTAAGTAGAGCTTGATTTACAATGACTAAGGTAAGTAAAGCTTGATTTACAATGTCTAAGGTAAGTAAAGCTTGATTTACAATGTCTAAGGTAAGTAAATCTTGATTTACAATGACTAAGGTAAGTAAAGCTTGATTTACAATGACTAAGGTAAGTAGAGCTTGATTTACAATGTCTAAGGTAAGTAGAGCCTGATTTACAATGACTAAAGTAAGTAGAGCCTGATTTACAATGACTAAGGTAAGTAAAGCTTGATTTACAATGTCTAAGGTAAGTAAAGCCTGATTTACAATGTCTAAGGTAAGTAAAGCCTGATTTACAATGTCTAAGGTAAGTAAATCTTGATTTACAATGACTAAGGTAAGTAAAGCCTGATTTACAATGACTAAGGTAAGTAAATTTTGATTTACAATGACTAAGGTAAGTAGAGCTTGATTTACAATGACTAAGGTAAGTAGAGCTTGATTTACAATGTCTAAGGTAAGTAAAGCCTGATTTACAATGTCTAAGGTAAGTAAAGCTTGATTTACAATGACTAAGGTAAGTAGAGCTTGATTTACAATGACTAAGGTAAGTAAAGCCTGATTTACAATGACTAAGGTAAGTAAAGCTTGATTTACAATGACTAAGGTAAGTAAATCTTGATTTACAATGACTAAGGTAAGTAAAGCCTGATTTACAATGACTAAGGTAAGTAAAGCCTGATTTACAATGACTAAGGTAAGTAAAGCTTGATTTACAATGACTAAGGTAAGTAAAGCTTGATTTACAATGACTAAGGTAAGTAAAGCCTGATTTACAATGACTAAGGTAAGTAAAGCTTGATTTACAATGACTAAGGTAAGTAAAGCTTGATTTACAATGACTAAGGTAAGTAAAGCCTGATTTACAATGACTAAGGTAAGTAAAGCTTGATTTACAATGACTAAGGTAAGTAAAGCCTGATTTACAATGTCTAAGGTAAGTAAAGCCTGATTTACAATGACTAAGGTAAGTAAAGCTTGATTTACAATGACTAAGGTAAGTAAAGCTTGATTTACAATGACTAAGGTAAGTAGAGCCTGATTTACAATGACTAAGGTAAGTAAAGCCTGATTTACAATGTCTAAGGTAAGTAAAGCTTGATTTACAATATCTAAGGTAAGTAAAGCTTGATTTACAATAACTAAGGTAAGTAGAGCTTGATTTACAATGACTAAGGTAAGTAAAGCCTGATTTACAATGTCTAAGGTAAGTAAAGCCTGATTTACAATGTCTAAGGTAAGTAAAGCCTGATTTACAATGACTAAGGTAAGTAAATCTTGATTTACAATGACTAAGGTAAGTAAAGCTTGATTTACAATGACTAAGGTAAGTAAATCTTGATTTACAATGACTAAGGTAAGTAGAGCTTGATTTACAATGACTAAGGTAAGTAAAGCCTGATTTACAATGTCTAAGGTAAGTAAAGCCTGATTTACAATGACTAAGGTAAGTAGAGCTTGATTTACAATGACTAAGGTAAGTAAATCTTGATTTACAATGACTAAGGTAAGTAAAGCTTGATTTACAATGACTAAGGTAAGTAAATCTTGATTTACAATGACTAAGGTAAGTAGAGCTTGATTTACAATGACTAAGGTAAGTAAAGCCTGATTTACAATGTCTAAGGTAAGTAAAGCCTGATTTACAATGACTAAGGTAAGTAGAGCTTGATTTACAATGACTAAGGTAAGTAAATCTTGATTTACAATGACTAAGGTAAGTAGAGCTTGATTTACAATGTCTAAGGTAAGTAAAGCTTGATTTACAATGTCTAAGGTAAGTAGAGCTTGATTTACAATGACTAAGGTAACTAAAGCTTGATTTACAATGACTAAGGTAACTAAAGCTTGATTTACAATGACTAAGGTAACTAAAGCTTGATTTACAATGACTAAGGTAACTAAAGCTTGATTTACAATGACTAAGGTAAGTAGAGCTTGATTTACAATGACTAAGGTAAGTAAATCTTGATTTACAATGTCTAAGGTAAGTAAAGCTTGATTTACAATGACTAAGGTAAGTAAAGCTTGATTTACAATGACTAAGGTAAGTAGAGCTTGATTTACAATGACTAAGGTAAGTAAAGCTTGATTTACAATGACTAAGGTAAGTAAATCTTGATTTACAATGTCTAAGGTAAGTAAAGCTTGATTTACAATGACTAAGGTAAGTAAAGCTTGATTTACAATGTCTAAGGTAAGTAAAGCTTGATTTACAATGACTAAGGTAACTAAAGCTTGATTTACAATGAGTAAGGTAACTAAAGCTTGATTTACAATGACTAAGGTAAGTAAAGCCTGATTTACAATGACTAAGGTAAGTAAAGCTTGATTTACAATGTCTAAGGTAAGTAAAGCCTGATTTACAATGACTAAGGTAAGTAAAGCCTGATTTACAATGACTAAGGTAAGTAAAGCTTGATTTACAATGACTAAGGTAAGTAAAGCTTGATTTACAATGACTAAGGTAAGTAAAGCCTGATTTACAATGACTAAGGTAAGTAAAGCCTGATTTACAATGTCTAAGGTACGTAAAGCTTGATTTACAATGTCTAAGGTAAGTAAAGCTTGATTTACAATGACTAAGGTAAGTAAAGCTTGATTTACAATGACTAAGGTAAGTAAAGCTTGATTTACAATGACTAAGGTAAGTAAAGCTTGATTTACAATGTCTAAGGTAAGTAAAGCTTGATTTACAATGACTAAGGTAAGTAAAGCCTGATTTACAATGACTAAGGTAAGTAAAGCTTGATTTACAATGACTAAGGTAAGTAAAGCCTGATTTACAATGACTAAGGTACGTAAAGCTTGATTTACAATGTCTAAGGTAAGTAAAGCCTGATTTACAATGTCTAAGGTAAGTAAAGCCTGATTTACAATGTCTAAGGTAACTAAAGCTTGATTTACAATGACTAAGGTAAGTAAAGCCTGATTTACAATGACTAAGGTAAGTAAAGCTTGATTTACAATGTCTAAGGTAAGTAAAGCCTGATTTACAATGACTAAAGTAAGTAAAGCCTGATTTACAATGACTAAGGTAAGTAAAGCTTGATTTACAATGTCTAAGGTAAGTAAAGCCTGATTTACAATGTCTAAGGTACGTAAAGCTTGATTTACAATGACTAAGGTAAGTAAAGCCTGATTTACAATGTCTAAGGTAAGTAAAGCCTGATTTACAATGTCTAAGGTAAGTAAAGCCTGATTTACAATGACTAAGGTAAGTAAAGCCTGATTTACAATGACTAAGGTAAGTAGAGCTTGATTTACAATGACTAAGGTAAGTAGAGCTTGATTTACAATGACTAAGGTAAGTAGAGCTTGATTTACAATGACTAAGGTAAGTAAAGCTTGATTTACAATGACTAAGGTAACTAAAGCTTGATTTACAATGACTAAGGTAAGTAAAGCCTGATTTACAATGTCTAAGGTAAGTAGAGCTTGATTTACAATGACTAAGGTAAGTAAAGCTTGATTTACAATGTCTAAGGTAAGTAAAGCCTGATTTACAATGACTAAGGTAACTAAAGCTTGATTTACAATGACTAAGGTAAGTAAAGCTTGATTTACAATGTCTAAGGTAAGTAAAGCCTGATTTACAATGTCTAAGGTAAGTAAATCTTGATTTACAATGACTAAGATAAGTAGAGCTTGATTTACAATGTCTAAGGTACGTAAAGCCTGATTTACAACGACTAAGGTAAGTAAAGCCTGATTTACAATGTCTAAGGTAAGTAAAGCCTGATTTACAATGTCTAAGGTAAGTAAAGCCTGATTTACAATGACTAAGGTAAGTAAAGCCTGATTTACAATGTCTAAGGTAAGTAAAGCCTGATTTACAATGTCTAAGGTAAGTAAAGCCTGATTTACAATGACTAAGGTACGTAAAGCCTGATTTACAATGTCTAAGGTAAGTAAAGCCTGATTTACAATGTCTAAGGTAAGTAAAGCCTGATTTACAATGACTAAGGTAAGTAAAGCCTGATTTACAATGTCTAAGGTAAGTAAAGCCTGATTTACAATGTCTAAGGTAAGTAAAGCCTGATTTACAATGACTAAGGTAAGTAAAGCCTGATTTACAATGTCTAAGGTAAGTAAAGCCTGATTTACAATGTCTAAGGTAAGTAAAGCCTGATTTACAATGTCTAAGGTAAGTAAAGCCTGATTTACAATGACTAAGGTAAGTAAAGCCTGATTTACAATGACTAAGGTAAGTAAAGCCTGATTTACAATAACTAAGGTAAGTAAAGCCTGATTTACAATGACTAAGGTAAGTAAAGCCTGATTTACAATGACTAAGGTAAGTAAAGCTTGATTTACAATGACTAAGGTAAGTAGAGCTTGATTTACAATGACTAAGGTAAGTAGAGCTTGATTTACAATGTCTAAGGTAAGTAGAGCTTGATTTACAATGACTAAGGTAAGTAAAGCTTGATTTACAATGTCTAAGGTAAGTAAAGCTTGATTTACAATGTCTAAGGTAAGTAAATCTTGATTTACAATGACTAAGGTAAGTAAAGCTTGATTTACAATGACTAAGGTAAGTAAAGCCTGATTACAATGTCTAAGGTAAGTAAAGCCTGATTTACAATGACTAAGGTAAGTAAAGCCTGATTTACAATGACTAAGGTAAGTAAATCTTGATTTACAATGACTAAGGTAAGTAAAGCCTGATTTACAATGACTAAGGTAAGTAAAGCCTGATTTACAATGTCTAAGGTAAGTAAAGCCTGATTTACAATGTCTAAGGTAAGTAAATCTTGATTTACAATGACTAAGGTAAGTAGAGCTTGATTTACAATGTCTAAGGTACGTAAAGCCTGATTTACAACGACTAAGGTAAGTAAAGCCTGATTTACAATGTCTAAGGTAAGTAAAGCCTGATTTACAATGTCTAAGGTAAGTAAAGCCTGATTTACAATGACTAAGGTAAGTAAAGCCTGATTTACAATGTCTAAGGTAAGTAAAGCCTGATTTACAATGTCTAAGGTAAGTAAAGCCTGATTTACAATGACTAAGGTAAGTAAAGCCTGATTTACAATGTCTAAGGTAAGTAAAGCCTGATTTACAATGACTAAGGTAAGTAAAGCCTGATTTACAATGTCTAAGGTAAGTAAAGCCTGATTTACAATGTCTAAGGTAAGTAAAGCCTGATTTACAATGTCTAAGGTAAGTAAAGCCTGATTTACAATGTCTAAGGTAAGTAAAGCCTGATTTACAATGTCTAAGGTAAGTAAAGCCTGATTTACAATGACTAAGGTAAGTAAAGCCTGATTTACAATGACTAAGGTAAGTAAAGCCTGATTTACAATAACTAAGGTAAGTAAAGCCTGATTTACAATGACTAAGGTAAGTAAAGCCTGATTTACAATGACTAAGGTAAGTAAAGCTTGATTTACAATGACTAAGGTAAGTAGAGCTTGATTTACAATGACTAAGGTAAGTAGAGCTTGATTTACAATGTCTAAGGTAAGTAGAGCTTGATTTACAATGACTAAGGTAAGTAAAGCTTGATTTACAATGTCTAAGGTAAGTAAAGCTTGATTTACAATGACTAAGGTAAGTAAAGCCTGATTTACAATGACTAAGGTAAGTAAAGCTTGATTTACAATGACTAAGGTAAGTAAATCTTGATTTACAATGACTAAGGTAAGTAAAGCCTGATTTACAATGACTAAGGTAAGTAAAGCCTGATTTACAATGACTAAGGTAAGTAAAGCTTGATTTACAATGACTAAGGTAAGTAAAGCTTGATTTACAATGACTAAGGTAAGTAAAGCCTGATTTACAATGACTAAGGTAAGTAAAGCTTGATTTACAATGACTAAGGTAAGTAAAGCTTGATTTACAATGACTAAGGTAAGTAAAGCCTGATTTACAATGACTAAGGTAAGTAAAGCTTGATTTACAATGACTAAGGTAAGTAAAGCCTGATTTACAATGTCTAAGGTAAGTAAAGCCTGATTTACAATGACTAAGGTAAGTAAAGCTTGATTTACAATGACTAAGGTAAGTAAAGCTTGATTTACAATGACTAAGGTAAGTAGAGCCTGATTTACAATGACTAAGGTAAGTAAAGCCTGATTTACAATGTCTAAGGTAAGTAAAGCTTGATTTACAATGTCTAAGGTAAGTAAAGCTTGATTTACAATAACTAAGGTAAGTAGAGCTTGATTTACAATGACTAAGGTAAGTAAAGCCTGATTTACAATGTCTAAGGTAAGTAAAGCCTGATTTACAATGTCTAAGGTAAGTAAAGCCTGATTTACAATGACTAAGGTAAGTAAATCTTGATTTACAATGACTAAGGTAAGTAAAGCTTGATTTACAATGACTAAGGTAAGTAAATCTTGATTTACAATGACTAAGGTAAGTAGAGCTTGATTTACAATGACTAAGGTAAGTAAAGCCTGATTTACAATGTCTAAGGTAAGTAAAGCCTGATTTACAATGACTAAGGTAAGTAGAGCTTGATTTACAATGACTAAGGTAAGTAAATCTTGATTTACAATGACTAAGGTAAGTAAAGCTTGATTTACAATGACTAAGGTAAGTAAATCTTGATTTACAATGACTAAGGTAAGTAGAGCTTGATTTACAATGACTAAGGTAAGTAAAGCCTGATTTACAATGTCTAAGGTAAGTAAAGCCTGATTTACAATGACTAAGGTAAGTAGAGCTTGATTTACAATGACTAAGGTAAGTAAATCTTGATTTACAATGACTAAGGTAAGTAGAGCTTGATTTACAATGTCTAAGGTAAGTAAAGCTTGATTTACAATGTCTAAGGTAAGTAGAGCTTGATTTACAATGACTAAGGTAACTAAAGCTTGATTTACAATGACTAAGGTAACTAAAGCTTGATTTACAATGACTAAGGTAACTAAAGCTTGATTTACAATGACTAAGGTAACTAAAGCTTGATTTACAATGACTAAGGTAAGTAGAGCTTGATTTACAATGACTAAGGTAAGTAAATCTTGATTTACAATGTCTAAGGTAAGTAAAGCTTGATTTACAATGACTAAGGTAAGTAAAGCTTGATTTACAATGACTAAGGTAAGTAGAGCTTGATTTACAATGACTAAGGTAAGTAAAGCTTGATTTACAATGACTAAGGTAAGTAAATCTTGATTTACAATGTCTAAGGTAAGTAAAGCTTGATTTACAATGACTAAGGTAAGTAAAGCTTGATTTACAATGTCTAAGGTAAGTAAAGCTTGATTTACAATGACTAAGGTAACTAAAGCTTGATTTACAATGAGTAAGGTAACTAAAGCTTGATTTACAATGACTAAGGTAAGTAAAGCCTGATTTACAATGACTAAGGTAAGTAAAGCTTGATTTACAATGACTAAGGTAAGTAAAGCTTGATTTACAATGACTAAGGTAAGTAAAGCCTGATTTACAATGACTAAGGTAAGTAAAGCCTGATTTACAATGTCTAAGGTAAGTAAAGCTTGATTTACAATGACTAAGGTAACTAAAGCTTGATTTACAATGACTAAGGTACGTAAAGCTTGATTTACAATGTCTAAGGTAAGTAAAGCCTGATTTACAATGTCTAAGGTAAGTAAAGCCTGATTTACAATGTCTAAGGTAACTAAAGCTTGATTTACAATGACTAAGGTAAGTAAAGCCTGATTTACAATGACTAAGGTAAGTAAAGCTTGATTTACAATGTCTAAGGTAAGTAAAGCCTGATTTACAATGACTAAAGTAAGTAAAGCCTGATTTACAATGACTAAGGTAAGTAAAGCTTGATTTACAATGTCTAAGGTAAGTAAAGCCTGATTTACAATGTCTAAGGTACGTAAAGCTTGATTTACAATGACTAAGGTAAGTTAAGCCTGATTTACAATGTCTAAGGTAAGTAAAGCCTGATTTACAATGTCTAAGGTAAGTAAAGCCTGATTTACAATGACTAAGGTAAGTAAAGCCTGATTTACAATGACTAAGGTAAGTAGAGCTTGATTTACAATGACTAAGGTAAGTAGAGCTTGATTTACAATGACTAAGGTAAGTAGAGCTTGATTTACAATGACTAAGGTAAGTAAAGCTTGATTTACAATGACTAAGGTAACTAAAGCTTGATTTACAATGACTAAGGTAAGTAAAGCCTGATTTACAATGTCTAAGGTAAGTAGAGCTTGATTTACAATGACTAAGGTAAGTAAAGCTTGATTTACAATGTCTAAGGTAAGTAAAGCCTGATTTACAATGACTAAGGTAACTAAAGCTTGATTTACAATGACTAAGGTAAGTAAAGCTTGATTTACAATGTCTAAGGTAAGTAAAGCCTGATTTACAATGTCTAAGGTAAGTAAATCTTGATTTACAATGACTAAGATAAGTAGAGCTTGATTTACAATGTCTAAGGTACGTAAAGCCTGATTTACAACGACTAAGGTAAGTAAAGCCTGATTTACAATGTCTATTCCCTTCCAGCTTATCCTCCAATTCCCTAATTCTATCGTATTCTCAAACAAAAAAACAAAAAACAACAAAATCCTTTCCATTCTACTCCTTATAATTTACTTTAAATATATATATCATGCTACCTCGAAAGTCAAAAATCCCGCTCATACACCCCTCACCCACCATTTTCTTCACGAGGGGTTGCGGTCAGCCACTCTCTCTCTCTCTCTCTCCCCCTTCCCACTCTCTCTCTCTCTCTCTTAGCTACACACACACACACACACATATATATATAAGATAAATTCCCGTTCATGTTTATTCACTTTCGCCAAACAATTGCTGCTTCAACTACCCCTACTACGGTGTAACCATGTAATCGTAACGTTCACGTTTTTCCTATCTCCTCCACACACCACAATTTCGTACAAACATCCAATCCCGCAAAATCCGAAATCTGTATTTTTTGTTATTTATTAAGGTTTAAATACGGTGTTTTTGTCGTATTGAACAGAACAAATCTTGCAGTTTTGCTTTTTGTTACTCGCTGGTAAACATTCATAACCTTCCAGCTTATCCTCCAATTCCCTAATTCTATCGTATTCTCAAACAAAAAAACAAAAAACAACAAAATCCTTTCCATTCTACTCCTTATAATTTACTTTAAATATATATATCATGCTACCTCGAAAGTCAAAAATCCCGCTCATACACCCCTCACCCACCATTTTCTTCACGAGGGGTTGCGGTCAGCCACTCTCTCTCTCTCTCTCTCCCCCTTCCCACTCTCTCTCTCTCTCTCTTAGCTACACACACACACACACACATATATATATAAGATAAATTCCCGTTCATGTTTATTCACTTTCGCCAAACAATTGCTGCTTCAACTACCCCTACTACGGTGTAACCATGTAATCGTAACGTTCACGTTTTTCCTATCTCCTCCACACACCACAATTTCGTACAAACATCCAATCCCGCAAAATCCGAAATCTGTATTTTTTGTTATTTATTAAGGTTTAAATACGGTGTTTTTGTCGTATTGAACAGAACAAATCTTGCAGTTTTGCTTTTTGTTACTCGCTGGTAAACATTCATAACCTTCCAGCTAGCTACCCCACATCCCTCCCACCCGCCCCCACACACCACCATTCTTAATACGTGGACCAATCATAAGCCAGAGACCCCCCCCCACACGCATCACCATTATTACTATAAGCCAGAGACCCCCCCCCCCACACGCATCACCATTATTATTATTACGCGGACCAATCATAAGCCAGAGGCCTATACTATCGCTTGCACGGTTGCCTTCGATATATGATGGATGGATGGACGGACTGCGGAATCCTGGAGAGTGGAGGGGAGAGAAAAATCTGGACGCTCAGAGCGAAAATGCCAATGCTAAAGTCAAATTCACCTCGTGGACGAGAATGCGAGCACTCTTCTTTGTTTCGCCCGCGGATGGCTAACATAACCCCATCTCCCCCCGCCCCACACCACCCCCACCCTCCAAACGCGATCCAAAACTTCAGAGTTGGTACCATAAATGTAGGCACCCTAAAGGGGCGCGCTAACGAGGTTGTAGAAATGCTTGAACGTAAGGAGGTCGATGTTTGTTGTATTCAAGAGACCAGGTGGAGGGGTGGGTCTGCTAGATTCATTGAGGGTAAAAAACGATGTTATAAGCTTTTCTGGGTGGGAAACGACGATGGGCTGGGTGGAGTAGGAATCATGGTAGCAGAAAAGTGGGCGGATAAGATAATAGACGTAAATAGAGTGAACGACAGAATAATTAAAATACGACTTGTCCTCAATAGAACTACGGTGACAGTAATATCTGCGTATGCACCCCAATCCGGACTGCCCGGCACTATAAAAGACAGATTCTATGAGACACTGATGCTCACTACCTCCCAAATATCTGACAGTGACTATATAATTATTGCAGGCGACCTAAATGGTCACGTTGGGCAACATTGTGACGGCTACGACGAAATCCATGGAGGCTATGGGTTTGGTACTAGAAATGAGGAAGGCTCCAGAATCCTGGAATTCTGTGATGCAAATAACCTAACTATCTGTAACACTAACTTCAAAAAACGTGACAATCACCTGATCACCTATAGATCCGGGGAACACACAAGCCAGGTAGATTATATCCTTACCAGAAGACGTGACAGAGTGTCTGTTGTAAACACTAAATCCCTCCCCCATGAAGAATGCACCTCCCAACATAGACTGATAATTAGCGACCTCATAGTCAGGTCGAGACGTACTCGACAGCAGAAGAGGACTATCCTCAGGAGAAAAATATGGAAGCTAAAGGACCCCACAGCCAAAAATAAATTTCAAAACATATTACTTGATGCTTTCGACAGTAAGGAAGAACACTTAGAGTCGGACAATATAGAGGGACAGTGGGAATTTCTGAAAGCAAACCTGCTGTTGGCCACAGACGAAGTCTGTGGCTGGAGCAGGCCTGTAGGCAGGAGGAGAGTAACATGGTGGTGGAACAGTAAGGTGGAGGAGTCAATTAAGGCCAAAAAGCAGGCTTGGAAAGTATGGCGGGATGGGGGAAGTAGAGTAGACTATCAAGTGGCCAGGAGGGAAGCTAGGAGAGAAGTGTACTTAGCAAGAAGGGAAGCTGAGGAAAGAAAGTTCAAGCATGTCCTACAACGCGATGACCAAAAACGTGAGGTGTTCAGGATTGCTAGGCAATGCGTCAAGGAAAACCGTGATATTGTCGGGGAGAAGTGTGTACTTAACGATGATGGCATACTTGCCATCACCGACACTGATAAGAAGGCAGCTTGGAAGTGTCACTATGAAAGGCTACTAAATGAGGAGAATAAATGGGAGAAAGACAGTCTCCCCCATGTCGACCCAATAGAGGGACCAGCAGTGTTAGTCGAGGGGAGTATAATAAGTAAGGCAATCAAGGATATGAAGACAGGTAAGGCGGCTGGGCCTTCGGAAATAGTTGCTGAGATGCTGAAGGCATCTGGCACGGTGGGACACACCATGGTCACCCGCATAGTTAACCAAGTCGTACAGAATGGGGCTGTTCCGAAGGACTGGCATAGCAGCATCATCGTTAACTGTTATAAGGGTAAAGGAGACGCCCTAGATAGGAGTAACTATAGAGGCATTAAATTAATCGACCAGGTCATGAAGGTCACAGAAAAAGTAATAGCGCAACTAATCAGAGAGAGAATTGACCTAGATGAAATGCAGTTCGGGTTTGTGTCAGGCAAAAGTACCACAGACGCTCTTTTCATAGTACGACAACTACAGGAGAAGTACCTAGCTAAAGGTAAACCCCTCTACTTAGCTTTTGTCGACTTGGAGAAAGCCTTCGACAGAGTCCCCCGCTCCATTATCTGGTGGGCTCTTAGAAAACTAGGCGTTGACGAATGGCTTGTGAGGGCTATACAAGCCATGTATAAAGAAACAGTCAGCAAGGTTAGAATTAACAACGAATATAGTGAAGAGTTTAGCGTAAAAGTTGGCGTCCATCAGGGCTCTGTTCTCAGCCCCCTACTATTTATTATTGCCCTTCAGGCTATAACAGAGGAGTTCAAGACAGGCTGCCCATGGGAACTCCTATACGCAGACGACCTGACACTCATAGCGGAATCAATGGCCGAGCTAGAGAAGAAATTCCAAACATGGAAGCACGGCCTAGAGTCAAAAGGACTTAAAATTAACCTGGCTAAGACCAAAGTTCTAGTTTGTAGGAAAGAAAACAAGGCGGCGGTCCCTTCTGGGAAATGGTCGTGCTCGGTGTGTAGGAAAGGCGTAGGTAGAAACTCCATTTTGTGTCCTAAATGCAAAGTATGGGTGCATAAAAGATGTAGTGGGATCACAGGTAAGCTAACTAAGAACATAGATTTTACATGTGGCCGGTGTTCTGGTGCAATAAGTAGCAGCAAGTGCCCACACAATACTAGCTCTTTCAATTGCGCAGAGGGTTCTATAGAAATAGTGGACAGCTTCCGTTACCTGGGCGATAAAATCAGCAGTGGGGGAGGGTGCTCTGAAAGTACTGTAGCTAGAGTCAGAACTGGTTGGAAAAAGTTCAGAGAGCTTATACCACTATTAGCTGCTAAAGGGTTCTCCCTAAAAATGAAAGGCAGGTTGTACGATGCCTGCATACGAACAGCAATGTTGCATGGCAGTGAGACCTGGGCATTGTGTGCAGAGGATATACGCAGACTAGAGAGGAACGAAGCTTGCATGCTCCGCTGGATGTGTAACAGTAATATACGTGAACGGCAAAGCATAAACGAACTAAGGAAAAAATTAGAGATAAGAGGGATCAGATGTTGTTTACTCGAGAGAAGGCTACGTTGGTATGGACACGTGATGCGCATGAAAGTCGATAGCTGTATAACAAAGTGCAGGGCAATAAAGATAGACGGTAGCCACGGAATAGGCAGACCTAGAAAAACCTGGGACGAGCTGATAAACTCCGACCTCACACACTTACACCTCTCCAAGACAATGTCACTGGACCGAGACCTTTGGCGGTACTCAGTAACAGAGAAGACCCGCCTTGCCAGTAGGCATCTCTAACAAAATACACCCCGTCCCACCACCACCACCCCCACCCCATCCACACCACCCCGTCCTATGTAAAGTTATGTTGGTGCCGCGCCATCCGGGCCGAAACAAATGAGATCGTGTAGGTGTCACGACAAAAAAACACACAGTCCACGCTGTAATGTGGCCGTGTAGGCAACACGGTAAAAACCTCCCAGACCCACACTGTAAATGTGGTTGGTGTTAGGAAGGGCATCCAACTGTAGAAAACCTGCCAGACAGTCCTATGCGAGCAAGACAATCACTCTTGCCTCAAGTGGGACTACCCCCGTCCAAACCCATGCAAGCGTGGAACACGGACGTTAAACGTTGATGATGATGATGATGATGATGAAGGTAAGTAAAGCCTGATTTACAATGTCTAAGGTAAGTAAAGCCTGATTTACAATGACTAAGGTAAGTAAAGCCTGATTTACAATGTCTAAGGTAAGTAAAGCCTGATTTACAATGTCTAAGGTAAGTAAAGCCTGATTTACAATGACTAAGGTACGTAAAGCCTGATTTACAATGTCTAAGGTAAGTAAAGCCTGATTTACAATGTCTAAGGTAAGTAAAGCCTGATTTACAATGACTAAGGTAAGTAAAGCCTGATTTACAATGTCTAAGGTAAGTAAAGCCTGATTTACAATGTCTAAGGTAAGTAAAGCCTGATTTACAATGACTAAGGTAAGTAAAGCCTGATTTACAATGTCTAAGGTAAGTAAAGCCTGATTTACAATGACTAAGGTAAGTAAAGCCTGATTTACAATGACTAAGGTAAGTAAAGCCTGATTTACAATAACTAAGGTAAGTAAAGCCTGATTTACAATGACTAAGGTAAGTAAAGCCTGATTTACAATGACTAAGGTAAGTAAAGCTTGATTTACAATGACTAAGGTAAGTAGAGCTTGATTTACAATGACTAAGGTAAGTAGAGCTTGATTTACAATGTCTAAGGTAAGTAGAGCTTGATTTACAATGACTAAGGTAAGTAAAGCTTGATTTACAATGTCTAAGGTAAGTAAAGCTTGATTTACAATGTCTAAGGTAAGTAAATCTTGATTTACAATGACTAAGGTAAGTAAAGCTTGATTTACAATGACTAAGGTAAGTAAAGCCTGATTACAATGTCTAAGGTAAGTAAAGCCTGATTTACAATGACTAAGGTAAGTAAAGCCTGATTTACAATGACTAAGGTAAGTAAATCTTGATTTACAATGACTAAGGTAAGTAAAGCCTGATTTACAATGACTAAGGTAAGTAAAGCCTGATTTACAATGTCTAAGGTAAGTAAAGCCCGATTTACAATGACTAAGGTACGTAAAGCCTGATTTACAATGTCTAAGGTAAGTAAAGCCTGATTTACAATGTCTAAGGTAAGTAAATCTTGATTTACAATGACTAAGGTAAGTAGAGCTTGATTTACAATGTCTAAGGTACGTAAAGCCTGATTTACAACGACTAAGGTAAGTAAAGCCTGATTTACAATGTCTAAGGTAAGTAAAGCCTGATTTACAATGTCTAAGGTAAGTAAAGCCTGATTTACAATGACTAAGGTAAGTAAAGCCTGATTTACAATGTCTAAGGTAAGTAAAGCCTGATTTACAATGTCTAAGGTAAGTAAAGCCTGATTTACAATGACTAAGGTACGTAAAGCCTGATTTACAATGTCTAAGGTAAGTAAAGCCTGATTTACAATGTCTAAGGTAAGTAAAGCCTGATTTACAATGACTAAGGTAAGTAAAGCCTGATTTACAATGTCTAAGGTAAGTAAAGCCTGATTTACAATGTCTAAGGTAAGTAAAGCCTGATTTACAATGACTAAGGTAAGTAAAGCCTGATTTACAATGTCTAAGGTAAGTAAAGCCTGATTTACAATGTCTAAGGTAAGTAAAGCCTGATTTACAATGTCTAAGGTAAGTAAAGCCTGATTTACAATGACTAAGGTAAGTAAAGCCTGATTTACAATGACTAAGGTAAGTAAAGCCTGATTTACAATAACTAAGGTAAGTAAAGCCTGATTTACAATGACTAAGGTAAGTAAAGCCTGATTTACAATGACTAAGGTAAGTAAAGCTTGATTTACAATGACTAAGGTAAGTAGAGCTTGATTTACAATGACTAAGGTAAGTAGAGCTTGATTTACAATGTCTAAGGTAAGTATAGCTTGATTTACAATGACTAAGGTAAGTAAAGCTTGATTTACAATGTCTAAGGTAAGTAAAGCTTGATTTACAATGTCTAAGGTAAGTAAATCTTGATTTACAATGACTAAGGTAAGTAAAGCTTGATTTACAATGACTAAGGTAAGTAGAGCTTGATTTACAATGTCTAAGGTAAGTAGAGCCTGATTTACAATGACTAAAGTAAGTAGAGCCTGATTTACAATGACTAAGGTAAGTAAAGCTTGATTTACAATGTCTAAGGTAAGTAAAGCCTGATTTACAATGTCTAAGGTAAGTAAAGCCTGATTTACAATGTCTAAGGTAAGTAAATCTTGATTTACAATGACTAAGGTAAGTAAAGCCTGATTTACAATGACTAAGGTAAGTAAATTTTGATTTACAATGACTAAGGTAAGTAGAGCTTGATTTACAATGACTAAGGTAAGTAGAGCTTGATTTACAATGTCTAAGGTAAGTAAAGCCTGATTTACAATGTCTAAGGTAAGTAAAGCCTGATTTACAATGTCTAAGGTAAGTAAAGCTTGATTTACAATGACTAAGGTAAGTAGAGCTTGATTTACAATGACTAAGGTAAGTAAAGCCTGATTTACAATGACTAAGGTAAGTAAAGCTTGATTTACAATGACTAAGGTAAGTAAATCTTGATTTACAATGACTAAGGTAAGTAAAGCCTGATTTACAATGACTAAGGTAAGTAAAGCCTGATTTACAATGACTAAGGTAAGTAAAGCTTGATTTACAATGACTAAGGTAAGTAAAGCTTGATTTACAATGACTAAGGTAAGTAAAGCCTGATTTACAATGACTAAGGTAAGTAAAGCTTGATTTACAATGACTAAGGTAAGTAAAGCTTGATTTACAATGACTAAGGTAAGTAAAGCCTGATTTACAATGACTAAGGTAAGTAAAGCTTGATTTACAATGACTAAGGTAAGTAAAGCCTGATTTACAATGTCTAAGGTAAGTAAAGCCTGATTTACAATGACTAAGGTAAGTAAAGCTTGATTTACAATGACTAAGGTAAGTAAAGCTTGATTTACAATGACTAAGGTAAGTAGAGCCTGATTTACAATGACTAAGGTAAGTAAAGCTTGATTTACAATGACTAAGGTAAGTAAAGCCTGATTTACAATGTCTAAGGTAAGTAAAGCCTGATTTACAATGACTAAGGTAAGTAGAGCTTGATTTACAATGACTAAGGTAAGTAAATCTTGATTTACAATGACTAAGGTAAGTAAAGCTTGATTTACAATGACTAAGGTAAGTAAATCTTGATTTACAATGACTAAGGTAAGTAGAGCTTGATTTACAATGACTAAGGTAAGTAAAGCCTGATTTACAATGTCTAAGGTAAGTAAAGCCTGATTTACAATGACTAAGGTAAGTAGAGCTTGATTTACAATGACTAAGGTAAGTAAATCTTGATTTACAATGACTAAGGTAAGTAGAGCTTGATTTACAATGTCTAAGGTAAGTAAAGCTTGATTTACAATGTCTAAGGTAAGTAGAGCTTGATTTACAATGACTAAGGTAACTAAAGCTTGATTTACAATGACTAAGGTAACTAAAGCTTGATTTACAATGACTAAGGTAACTAAAGCTTGATTTACAATGACTAAGGTAAGTAGAGCTTGATTTACAATGACTAAGGTAAGTAAATCTTGATTTACAATGTCTAAGGTAAGTAAAGCTTGATTTACAATGACTAAGGTAAGTAAAGCTTGATTTACAATGACTAAGGTAAGTAGAGCTTGATTTACAATGACTAAGGTAAGTAAAGCTTGATTTACAATGACTAAGGTAAGTAAATCTTGATTTACAATGTCTAAGGTAAGTAAAGCTTGATTTACAATGACTAAGGTAAGTAAAGCTTGATTTACAATGTCTAAGGTAAGTAAAGCTTGATTTACAATGACTAAGGTAACTAAAGCTTGATTTACAATGAGTAAGGTAACTAAAGCTTGATTTACAATGACTAAGGTAAGTAAAGCCTGATTTACAATGACTAAGGTAAGTAAAGCTTGATTTACAATGTCTAAGGTAAGTAAAGCCTGATTTACAATGACTAAGGTAAGTAAAGCCTGATTTACAATGACTAAGGTAAGTAAAGCTTGATTTACAATGACTAAGGTAAGTAAAGCTTGATTTACAATGACTAAGGTAAGTAAAGCCTGATTTACAATGACTAAGGTAAGTAAAGCCTGATTTACAATGACTAAGGTAAGTAGAGCCTGATTTACAATGTCTAAGGTAAGTAAAGCTTGATTTACAATGACTAAGGTAACTAAAGCTTGATTTACAATGACTAAGGTAAGTAAAGCTTGATTTACAATGACTAAGGTAAGTAAAGCCTGATTTACAATGTCTAAGGTACGTAAAGCTTGATTTACAATGTCTAAGGTAAGTAAAGCTTGATTTACAATGACTAAGGTAAGTAAAGCTTGATTTACAATGACTAAGGTAAGTAAAGCTTGATTTACAATGACTAAGGTAAGTAAAGCTTGATTTACAATGTCTAAGGTAAGTAAAGCTTGATTTACAATGACTAAGGTAAGTAAAGCCTGATTTACAATGACTAAGGTAAGTAAAGCTTGATTTACAATGACTAAGGTAAGTAAAGCCTGATTTACAATGACTAAGGTACGTAAAGCTTGATTTACAATGTCTAAGGTAAGTAAAGCCTGATTTACAATGTCTAAGGTAAGTAAAGCCTGATTTACAATGTCTAAGGTAACTAAAGCTTGATTTACAATGACTAAGGTAAGTAAAGCCTGATTTACAATGACTAAGGTAAGTAAAGCTTGATTTACAATGTCTAAGGTAAGTAAAGCCTGATTTACAATGACTAAAGTAAGTAAAGCCTGATTTACAATGACTAAGGTAAGTAAAGCTTGATTTACAATGTCTAAGGTAAGTAAAGCCTGATTTACAATGTCTAAGGTACGTAAAGCTTGATTTACAATGACTAAGGTAAGTAAAGCCTGATTTACAATGTCTAAGGTAAGTAAAGCCTGATTTACAATGTCTAAGGTAAGTAAAGCCTGATTTACAATGACTAAGGTAAGTAAAACCTGATTTACAATGACTAAGGTAAGTAGAGCTTGATTTACAATGACTAAGGTAAGTAGAGCTTGATTTACAATGACTAAGGTAAGTAGAGCTTGATTTACAATGACTAAGGTAAGTAAAGCTTGATTTACAATGACTAAGGTAACTAAAGCTTGATTTACAATGACTAAGGTAAGTAAAGCCTGATTTACAATGTCTAAGGTAAGTAGAGCTTGATTTACAATGACTAAGGTAAGTAAAGCTTGATTTACAATGTCTAAGGTAAGTAAAGCCTGATTTACAATGACTAAGGTAACTAAAGCTTGATTTACAATGACTAAGGTAAGTAAAGCTTGATTTACAATGACTAAGGTAAGTAGAGCTTGATTTACAATGACTAAGGTAAGTAGAGCTTGATTTACAATGACTAAGGTAAGTAAAGCTTGATTTACAATGACTAAGGTAACTAAAGCTTGATTTACAATGACTAAGGTAAGTAAAGCTTGATTTACAATGTCTAAGGTAAGTAAAGCCTGATTTACAATGACTAAGGTAAGTAAAGCTTGATTTACAATGACTAAGGTAAGTAGAGCTTGATTTACAATGACTAAGGTACGTAAAGCCTGATTTACAATGACTAAGGTAAGTAAAGCTTGATTTACAATGACTAAGGTAAGTAGAGCTTGATTTACAATGACTAAGGTAAGTAAAGCTTGATTTACAATGACTAAGGTAAGTAGAGCTTGATTTACAATGACTAAGGTAAGTAAAGCCTGATTTACAATGTCTAAGGTAAGTAAAGCTTGATTTACAATGACTAAGGTAAGTAAAGCCTGATTTACAATGACTAAGGTAAGTAGAGCCTGATTACAATGACTAAGGTAACTAAAGCTTGATTTACAATGACTAAGGTAACTAAAGCTTGATTTACAATGACTAAGGTAAGTAGAGCTTGATTTACAATGACTAAGGTAAGTAAAGCTTGATTTACAATGACTAAGGTAAGTAAAGCCTGATTACAATGACTAAGGTAACTAAAGCTTGATTTACAATGACTAAGGTAACTAAAGCTTGATTTACAATGACTAAGGTAAGTAGAGCTTGATTTACAATGTCTAAGGTAAGTAAAGCTTGATTTACAATGACTAAGGTAAGTAAAGCCTGATTACAATGACTAAGGTAACTAAAGCTTGATTTACAATGACTAAGGTAACTAAAGCTTGATTTACAATGACTAAGGTAAGTAGAGCTTGATTTACAATGACTAAGGTAAGTAAAGCTTGATTTACAATGACTAAGGTAAGTAGAGCTTGATTTACAATGTCTAAGGTAAGTAAAGCCTGATTTACAATGTCTAAGGTAAGTAAAGCTTGATTTACAATGACTAAGGTAACTAAAGCTTGATTTACAATGACTAAGGTAAGTAAAGCTTGATTTACAATGTCTAAGGTAAGTAGAGCTTGATTTACAATGTCTAAGGTAAGTAAAGCCTGATTTACAATGTCTAAGGTAAGTAAAGCTTGACTTACAATGACTAAGGTAAGTAAAGCTTGATTTACAATGACTAAGGTAACTAAAGCTTGATTTACAATGACTAAGGTAAGTAGAGCCTGATTTACAATGACTAAGGTACGTAAAGCCTGATTTACAATGACTAAGGTAAGTAAAGCCTGATTTACAATGTCTAAGGTAAGTAAAGCCTGATTACAATGTCTAAGGTAAGTAAAGCCTGATTACAATGTCTAAGGTAAGTAAATCTTGATTTACAATGACTAAGGTAAGTAGAGCCTGATTTACAATGACTAAGGTAAGTAAAGCCTGATTTACAATGTCTAAGGTAAGTAAAGCCTGATTTACAATGTCTAAGGTAAGTAAAGCCTGATTACAATGTCTAAGGTAAGTAAAGCCTGATTACAATGTCTAAGGTAAGTAAATCTTGATTTACAATGACTAAGGTAAGTAAAGCCTGATTTACAATGTCTAAGGTAAGTAAAGCTTGATTTACAATGACTAAGGTAAGTAAAGCCTGATTACAATGTCTAAGGTAAGTAAAGCTTGATTTACAATGACTAAGGTAAGTAAATCTTGATTTACAATGACTAAGGTAAGTAAAGCCTGATTTACAATGACTAAGGTAAGTAAAGCCTGATTTACAATGTCTAAGGTAAGTAAAGCCTGATTTACAATGACTAAGGTACGTGAAGCCTGATTTACAATGTCTAAGGTAAGTAAAGCCTGATTTACAATGTCTAAGGTAAGTAAATCTTGATTTACAATGACTAAGGTAAGTAGAGCTTGATTTACAATGTCTAAGGTACGTAAAGCCTGATTTACAACGACTAAGGTAAGTAAAGCCTGATTTACAATGTCTAAGGTAAGTAAAGCCTGATTTACAATGTCTAAGGTAAGTAAAGCCTGATTTACAATGACTAAGGTAAGTAAAGCCTGATTTACAATGTCTAAGGTAAGTAAAGCCTGATTTACAATGTCTAAGGTAAGTAAAGCCTGATTTACAATGACTAAGGTACGTAAAGCCTGATTTACAATGTCTAAGGTAAGTAAAGCCTGATTTACAATGTCTAAGGTAAGTAAAGCCTGATTTACAATGACTAAGGTAAGTAAAGCCTGATTTACAATGTCTAAGGTAAGTAAAGCCTGATTTACAATGTCTAAGGTAAGTAAAGCCTGATTTACAATGACTAAGGTAAGTAAAGCCTGATTTACAATGTCTAAGGTAAGTAAAGCCTGATTTACAATGTCTAAGGTAAGTAAAGCCTGATTTACAATGTCTAAGGTAAGTAAAGCCTGATTTACAATGACTAAGGTAAGTAAAGCCTGATTTACAATGACTAAGGTAAGTAAAGCCTGATTTACAATAACTAAGGTAAGTAAAGCCTGATTTACAATGACTAAGGTAAGTAAAGCCTGATTTACAATGACTAAGGTAAGTAAAGCTTGATTTACAATGACTAAGGTAAGTAGAGCTTGATTTACAATGACTAAGGTAAGTAGAGCTTGATTTACAATGTCTAAGGTAAGTAGAGCTTGATTTACAATGACTAAGGTAAGTAAAGCTTGATTTACAATGTCTAAGGTAAGTAAAGCTTGATTTACAATGTCTAAGGTAAGTAAATCTTGATTTACAATGACTAAGGTAAGTAAAGCTGGATTTACAATGACTAAGGTAAGTAGAGCTTGATTTACAATGTCTAAGGTAAGTAGAGCCTGATTTACAATGACTAAAGTAAGTAGAGCCTGATTTACAATGACTAAGGTAAGTAAAGCTTGATTTACAATGTCTAAGGTAAGTAAAGCCTGATTTACAATGTCTAAGGTAAGTAAAGCCTGATTTACAATGTCTAAGGTAAGTAAATCTTGATTTACAATGACTAAGGTAAGTAAAGCCTGATTTACAATGACTAAGGTAAGTAAATCTTGATTTACAATGACTAAGGTAAGTAGAGCTTGATTTACAATGACTAAGGTAAGTAGAGCTTGATTTACAATGTCTAAGGTAAGTAAAGCCTGATTTACAATGTCTAAGGTAAGAAAAGCCTGATTTACAATGTCTAAGGTAAGTAAAGCCTGATTTACAATGTCTAAGGTAAGTAGAGCCTGATTTACAATGACTAAGGTAAGTAAATCTTGATTTACAATGACTAAGGTAAGTAAAGCCTGATTTACAATGTCTAAGGTAAGTAAAGCTTGATTTACAATGACTAAGGTAAGTAAAGCTTGATTTACAATGACTAAGGTAAGTAGAGCTTGATTTACAATGACTAAGGTAAGTAAAGCCTGATTTACAATGACTAAGGTAAGTAAAGCTTGATTTACAATGACTAAGGTAAGTAAATCTTGATTTACAATGACTAAGGTAAGTAAAGCCTGATTTACAATGACTAAGGTAAGTAAAGCCTGATTTACAATGACTAAGGTAAGTAAAGCTTGATTTACAATGACTAAGGTAAGTAAATCTTGATTTACAATGACTAAGGTAAGTAAAGCCTGATTTACAATGACTAAGGTAAGTAAAGCCTGATTTACAATGACTAAGGTAAGTAAAGCTTGATTTACAATGACTAAGGTAAGTAAAGCTTGATTTACAATGACTAAGGTAAGTAAAGCTTGATTTACAATGACTAAGGTAAGTAAAGCCTGATTTACAATGACTAAGGTAAGTAAAGCTTGATTTACAATGACTAAGGTAAGTAAAGTCTGATTTACAATGTCTAAGGTAAGTAAAGCCTGATTTACAATGACTAAGGTAAGTAAAGCTTGATTTACAATGACTGAGGTAAGTAAAGCTTGATTTACAATGACTAAGGTAAGTAGAGCCTGATTTACAATGACTAAGGTAAGTAAAGCCTGATTTACAATGTCTAAGGTAAGTAAAGCTTGATTTACAATGTCTAAGGTAAGTAAAGCTTGATTTACAATGACTAAGGTAAGTAGAGCTTGATTTACAATGACTAAGGTAAGTAAAGCCTGATTTACAATGTCTAAGGTAAGTAAAGCCTGATTTACAATGTCTAAGGTAAGTAAAGCCTGATTTACAATGACTAAGGTAAGTAAATCTTGATTTACAATGACTAAGGTAAGTAAAGCTTGATTTACAATGACTAAGGTAAGTAAATCTTGATTTACAATGACTAAGGTAAGTAGAGCTTGATTTACAATGACTAAGGTAAGTAAAGCCTGATTTACAATGTCTAAGGTAAGTAAAGCCTGATTTACAATGACTAAGGTAAGTAGAGCTTGATTTACAATGACTAAGGTAAGTAAATCTTGATTTACAATGACTAAGGTAAGTAAAGCTTGATTTACAATGACTAAGGTAAGTAAATCTTGATTTACAATGACTAAGGTAAGTAGAGCTTGATTTACAATGACTAAGGTAAGTAAAGCCTGATTTACAATGTCTAAGGTAAGTAAAGCCTGATTTACAATGACTAAGGTAAGTAGAGCTTGATTTACAATGACTAAGGTAAGTAAATCTTGATTTACAATGACTAAGGTAAGTAGAGCTTGATTTACAATGTCTAAGGTAAGTAAAGCTTGATTTACAATGTCTAAGGTAAGTAGAGCTTGATTTACAATGACTAAGGTAACTAAAGCTTGATTTACAATGACTAAGGTAACTACAGCTTGATTTACAATGACTAAGGTAACTAAAGCTTGATTTACAATGACTAAGGTAACTAAAGCTTGATTTACAATGACTAAGGTAAGTAGAGCTTGATTTACAATGACTAAGGTAAGTAAATCTTGATTTACAATGTCTAAGGTAAGTAAAGCTTGATTTACAATGACTAAGGTAAGTAAAGCTTGATTTACAATGACTAAGGTAAGTAGAGCTTGATTTACAATGACTAAGGTAAGTAAAGCCTGATTTACAATGTCTAAGGTAAGTAAAGCCTGATTTACAATGACTAAGGTAAGTAGAGCTTGATTTACAATGACTAAGGTAAGTAAATCTTGATTTACAATGACTAAGGTAAGTAAAGCTTGATTTACAATGACTAAGGTAAGTAAATCTTGATTTACAATGACTAAGGTAAGTAGAGCTTGATTTACAATGACTAAGGTAAGTAAAGCCTGATTTACAATGTCTAAGGTAAGTAAAGCCTGATTTACAATGACTAAGGTAAGTAGAGCTTGATTTACAATGACTAAGGTAAGTAAATCTTGATTTACAATGACTAAGGTAAGTAGAGCTTGATTTACAATGTCTAAGGTAAGTAAAGCTTGATTTACAATGTCTAAGGTAAGTAGAGCTTGATTTACAATGACTAAGGTAACTAAAGCTTGATTTACAATGACTAAGGTAACTACAGCTTGATTTACAATGACTAAGGTAACTAAAGCTTGATTTACAATGACTAAGGTAACTAAAGCTTGATTTACAATGACTAAGGTAAGTAGAGCTTGATTTACAATGACTAAGGTAAGTAAATCTTGATTTACAATGTCTAAGGTAAGTAAAGCTTGATTTACAATGACTAAGGTAAGTAAAGCTTGATTTACAATGACTAAGGTAAGTAGAGCTTGATTTACAATGACTAAGGTAAGTAAAGCTTGATTTACAATGACTAAGGTAAGTAAATCTTGATTTACAATGTCTAAGGTAAGTAAAGCTTGATTTACAATGACTAAGGTAAGTAAAGCTTGATTTACAATGTCTAAGGTAAGTAAAGCTTGATTTACAATGTCTAAGGTAAGTAAAGCTTGATTTACAATGACTAAGGTAACTAAAGCTTGATTTACAATGACTAAGGTAACTAAAGCTTGATTTACAATGACTAAGGTAAGTAGAGCTTGATTTACAATGACTAAGGTAAGTAAATCTTGATTTACAATGTCTAAGGTAAGTAAAGCTTGATTTACAATGACTAAGGTAACTAAAGCTTGATTTACAATGACTAAGGTAACTAAAGCTTGATTTACAATGACTAAGGTAAGTAGAGCTTGATTTACAATGACTAAGGTAAGTAAATCTTGATTTACAATGTCTAAGGTAACTAAAGCTTGATTTACAATGACTAAGGTAACTAAAGCTTGATTTACAATGACTAAGGTAACTAAAGCTTGATTTACAATGACTAAGGTAAGTAGAGCTTGATTTACAATGACTAAGGTAAGTAAAGCTTGATTTACAATGTCTAAGGTAAGTAAAGCTTGATTTACAATGTCTAAGGTAAGTAAAGCTTGATTTACAATGACTAAGGTAAGTAAATCTTGATTTACAATGTCTAAGGTAAGTAAAGCTTGATTTACAATGACTAAGGTAAGTAAATCTTGATTTACAATGTCTAAGGTAACTAAAGCTTGATTTACAATGGCTAAGGTAAGTAGAGCTTGATTTACAATGACTAAGGTAAGTAAAGCTTGATTTACAATGACTAAGGTAACTAAAGCTTGATTTACAATGACTAAGGTAAGTAGAGCTTGATTTACAATGACTAAGGTAAGTAAAGCTTGATTTACAATGTCTAAGGTAAGTAGAGCCTGATTTACAATGACTAAGGTAAGTAAAGCCTGATTTACAATGTCTAAGGTAAGTAAAGCCTGATTACAATGTCTAAGGTAAGTAAAGCCTGATTACAATGTCTAAGGTAAGTAAAGCCTGATTACAATGTCTAAGGTAAGTAAAGCCTGATTACAATGTCTAAGGTAAGTAAAGCCTGATTTACAATGTCTAAGGTAAGTAGAGCCTGATTTACAATGACTAAGGTAAGTAAAGCCTGATTTACAATGTCTAAGGTAAGTAAAGCCTGATTACAATGTCTAAGGTAAGTAAAGCCTGATTACAATGTCTAAGGTAAGTAAATCTTGATTTACAATGACTAAGGTAAGTAGAGCCTGATTTACAATGACTAAGGTAAGTAAAGCCTGATTTACAATGTCTAAGGTAAGTAAAGCCTGATTACAATGTCTAAGGTAAGTAAAGCCTGATTACAATGTCTAAGGTAAGTAAAGCCTGATTACAATGTCTAAGGTAAGTAAATCTTGATTTACAATGACTAAGGTAAGTAGAGCCTGATTTACAATGACTAAGGTACGTAAAGCCTGATTTACAATGACTAAGGTAAGTAAAGCCTGATTTACAATGTCTAAGGTAAGTAAAGCCTGATTACAATGTCTAAGGTAAGTAAAGCCTGATTACAATGTCTAAGGTAAGTAAATCTTGATTTACAATGACTAAGGTAAGTAGAGCCTGATTTACAATGACTAAGGTAAGTAAATCTTGATTTACAATGTCTAAGGTAAGTAAAGCTTGATTTACAATGACTAAGGTAAGTAAATCTTGATTTACAATGTCTAAGGTAACTAAAGCTTGATTTACAATGGCTAAGGTAAGTAGAGCTTGATTTACAATGACTAAGGTAAGTAAAGCTTGATTTACAATGACTAAGGTAACTAAAGCTTGATTTACAATGACTAAGGTAAGTAGAGCTTGAATGACAATGACTAAGGTAAGTAAAGCTTGATTTACAATGTCTAAGGTAAGTAGAGCCTGATTTACAATGACTAAGGTAAGTAAAGCCTGATTTACAATGTCTAAGGTAAGTAAAGCCTGATTTACAATGTCTAAGGTAAGTAAAGCCTGATTACAATGTCTAAGGTAAGTAAAGCCTGATTACAATGTCTAAGGTAAGTAAAGCCTGATTTACAATGTCTAAGGTAAGTAGAGCCTGATTTACAATGACTAAGGTAAGTAAAGCCTGATTTACAATGTCTAAGGTAAGTAAAGCCTGATTACAATGTCTAAGGTAAGTAAAGCCTGATTACAATGTCTAAGGTAAGTAAATCTTGATTTACAATGACTAAGGTAAGTAGAGCCTGATTTACAATGACTAAGGTAAGTAAAGCCTGATTTACAATGTCTAAGGTAAGTAAAGCCTGATTACAATGTCTAAGGTAAGTAAAGCCTGATTACAATGTCTAAGGTAAGTAAAGCCTGATTACAATGTCTAAGGTAAGTAAATCTTGATTTACAATGACTAAGGTAAGTAGAGCCTGATTTACAATGACTAAGGTACGTAAAGCCTGATTTACAATGACTAAGGTAAGTAAAGCCTGATTTACAATGTCTAAGGTAAGTAAAGCCTGATTACAATGTCTAAGGTAAGTAAAGCCTGATTACAATGTCTAAGGTAAGTAAATCTTGATTTACAATGACTAAGGTAAGTAGAGCCTGATTTACAATGACTAGGGTAAGTAAAGCCTGATTTACAATGTCTAAGGTAAGTAAAGCCTGATTTACAATGTCTAAGGTAAGTAAAGCCTGATTACAATGTCTAAGGTAAGTAAAGCCTGATTACAATGTCTAAGGTAAGTAAATCTTGATTTACAATGACTAAGGTAAGTAAAGCCTGATTACAATGTCTAAGGTAAGTAAAGCTTGATTTACAATGACTAAGGTAAGTAAAGCCTGATTACAATGTCTAAGGTAAGTAAATCTTGATTTACAATGACTAAGGTAAGTAGAGCCTGATTTACAATGACTAAGGTACGTAAAGCCTGATTTACAATGACTAAGGTAAGTAAAGCCTGATTTACAATGTCTAAGGTAAGTAAAGCCTGATTACAATGTCTAAGGTAAGTAAAGCCTGATTACAATGTCTAAGGTAAGTAAATCTTGATTTACAATGACTAAGGTAAGTAGAGCCTGATTTACAATGACTAAGGTAAGTAAAGCCTGATTTACAATGTCTAAGGTAAGTAAAGCCTGATTTACAATGTCTAAGGTAAGTAAAGCCTGATTACAATGTCTAAGGTAAGTAAAGCCTGATTACAATGTCTAAGGTAAGTAAATCTTGATTTACAATGACTAAGGTAAGTAAAGCCTGATTTACAATGTCTAAGGTAAGTAAAGCTTGATTTACAATGACTAAGGTAAGTAAAGCCTGATTACAATGTCTAAGGTAAGTAAAGCTTGATTTACAATGACTAAGGTAAGTAAAGCCTGATTACAATGTCTAAGGTAAGTAAAGCCTGATTTACAATGACTAAGGTAAGTAAAGCCTGATTTACAATGACTAAGGTAAGTAAATCTTGATTTACAATGACTAAGGTAAGTAAAGCCTGATTTACAATGACTAAGGTAAGTAAAGCCTGATTTACAATGTCTAAGGTAAGTAAAGCCTGATTTACAATGACTAAGGTACGTAAAGCCTGATTTACAATGTCTAAGGTAAGTAAAGCCTGATTTACAATGTCTAAGGTAAGTAAATCTTGATTTACAATGACTAAGGTAAGTAGAGCTTGATTTACAATGTCTAAGGTACGTAAAGCCTGATTTACAACGACTAAGGTAAGTAAAGCCTGATTTACAATGTCTAAGGTAAGTAAAGCCTGATTTACAATGTCTAAGGTAAGTAAAGCCTGATTTACAATGACTAAGGTAAGTAAAGCCTGATTTACAATGTCTAAGGTAAGTAAAGCCTGATTTACAATGTCTAAGGTAAGTAAAGCCTGATTTACAATGACTAAGGTACGTAAAGCCTGATTTACAATGTCTAAGGTAAGTAAAGCCTGATTTACAATGTCTAAGGTAAGTAAAGCCTGATTTACAATGACTAAGGTAAGTAAAGCCTGATTTACAATGTCTAAGGTAAGTAAAGCCTGATTTACAATGTCTAAGGTAAGTAAAGCCTGATTTACAATGACTAAGGTAAGTAAAGCCTGATTTACAATGTCTAAGGTAAGTAAAGCCTGATTTACAATGTCTAAGGTAAGTAAAGCCAGATTTACAATGTCTAAGGTAAGTAAAGCCTGATTTACAATGACTAAGGTAAGTAAAGCCTGATTTACAATGACTAAGGTAAGTAAAGCCTGATTTACAATAACTAAGGTAAGTAAAGCCTGATTTACAATGACTAAGGTAAGTAAAGCCTGATTTACAATGACTAAGGTAAGTAAAGCTTGATTTACAATGACTAAGGTAAGTAGAGCTTGATTTACAATGACTAAGGTAAGTAGAGCTTGATTTACAATGTCTAAGGTAAGTAGAGCTTGATTTACAATGACTAAGGTAAGTAAAGCTTGATTTACAATGTCTAAGGTAAGTAAAGCTTGATTTACAATGTCTAAGGTAAGTAAATCTTGATTTACAATGACTAAGGTAAGTAAAGCTTGATTTACAATGACTAAGGTAAGTAAAGCCTGATTACAATGTCTAAGGTAAGTAAAGCCTGATTTACAATGACTAAGGTAAGTAAAGCCTGATTTACAATGACTAAGGTAAGTAAATCTTGATTTACAATGACTAAGGTAAGTAAAGCCTGATTTACAATGACTAAGGTAAGTAAAGCCTGATTTACAATGTCTAAGGTAAGTAAAGCCTGATTTACAATGACTAAGGTACGTAAAGCCTGATTTACAATGTCTAAGGTAAGTAAAGCCTGATTTACAATGTCTAAGGTAAGTAAATCTTGATTTACAATGACTAAGGTAAGTAGAGCTTGATTTACAATGTCTAAGGTACGTAAAGCCTGATTTACAACGACTAAGGTAAGTAAAGCCTGATTTACAATGTCTAAGGTAAGTAAAGCCTGATTTACAATGTCTAAGGTAAGTAAAGCCTGATTTACAATGACTAAGGTAAGTAAAGCCTGATTTACAATGTCTAAGGTAAGTAAAGCCTGATTTACAATGTCTAAGGTAAGTAAAGCCTGATTTACAATGACTAAGGTACGTAAAGCCTGATTTACAATGTCTAAGGTAAGTAAAGCCTGATTTACAATGTCTAAGGTAAGTAAAGCCTGATTTACAATGACTAAGGTAAGTAAAGCCTGATTTACAATGTCTAAGGTAAGTAAAGCCTGATTTACAATGTCTAAGGTAAGTAAAGCCTGATTTACAATGACTAAGGTAAGTAAAGCCTGATTTACAATGTCTAAGGTAAGTAAAGCCTGATTTACAATGTCTAAGGTAAGTAAAGCCTGATTTACAATGTCTAAGGTAAGTAAAGCCTGATTTACAATGACTAAGGTAAGTAAAGCCTGATTTACAATAACTAAGGTAAGTAAAGCCTGATTTACAATGACTAAGGTAAGTAAAGCCTGATTTACAATGACTAAGGTAAGTAAAGCTTGATTTACAATGACTAAGGTAAGTAGAGCTTGATTTACAATGACTAAGGTAAGTAGAGCTTGATTTACAATGTCTAAGGTAAGTAGAGCTTGATTTACAATGACTAAGGTAAGTAAAGCTTGATTTACAATGTCTAAGGTAAGTAAAGCTTGATTTACAATGTCTAAGGTAAGTAAATCTTGATTTACAATGACTAAGGTAAGTAAAGCTTGATTTACAATGACTAAGGTAAGTAGAGCTTGATTTACAATGTCTAAGGTAAGTAGAGCCTGATTTACAATGACTAAAGTAAGTAGAGCCTGATTTACAATGACTAAGGTAAGTAAAGCTTGATTTACAATGTCTAAGGTAAGTAGAGCTTGATTTACAATGTCTAAGGTAAGTAGAGCTTGATTTACAATGACTAAGGTAAGTAAAGCTTGATTTACAATGTCTAAGGTAAGTAAAGCTTGATTTACAATGTCTAAGGTAAGTAAATCTTGATTTACAATGACTAAGGTAAGTAAAGCTTGATTTACAATGACTAAGGTAAGTAGAGCTTGATTTACAATGTCTAAGGTAAGTAGAGCCTGATTTACAATGACTAAAGTAAGTAGAGCCTGATTTACAATGACTAAGGTAAGTAAAGCTTGATTTACAATGTCTAAGGTAAGTAAAGCCTGATTTACAATGTCTAAGGTAAGTAAAGCCTGATTTACAATGTCTAAGGTAAGTAAATCTTGATTTACAATGACTAAGGTAAGTAAAGCCTGATTTACAATGACTAAGGTAAGTAAATTTTGATTTACAATGACTAAGGTAAGTAGAGCTTGATTTACAATGACTAAGGTAAGTAGAGCTTGATTTACAATGTCTAAGGTAAGTAAAGCCTGATTTACAATGTCTAAGGTAAGTAAAGCTTGATTTACAATGACTAAGGTAAGTAGAGCTTGATTTACAATGACTAAGGTAAGTAAAGCCTGATTTACAATGACTAAGGTAAGTAAAGCTTGATTTACAATGACTAAGGTAAGTAAATCTTGATTTACAATGACTAAGGTAAGTAAAGCCTGATTTACAATGACTAAGGTAAGTAAAGCCTGATTTACAATGACTAAGGTAAGTAAAGCTTGATTTACAATGACTAAGGTAAGTAAAGCTTGATTTACAATGACTAAGGTAAGTAAAGCCTGATTTACAATGACTAAGGTAAGTAAAGCTTGATTTACAATGACTAAGGTAAGTAAAGCTTGATTTACAATGACTAAGGTAAGTAAAGCCTGATTTACAATGACTAAGGTAAGTAAAGCTTGATTTACAATGACTAAGGTAAGTAAAGCCTGATTTACAATGTCTAAGGTAAGTAAAGCCTGATTTACAATGACTAAGGTAAGTAAAGCTTGATTTACAATGACTAAGGTAAGTAAAGCTTGATTTACAATGACTAAGGTAAGTAGAGCCTGATTTACAATGACTAAGGTAAGTAAAGCCTGATTTACAATGTCTAAGGTAAGTAAAGCTTGATTTACAATATCTAAGGTAAGTAAAGCTTGATTTACAATAACTAAGGTAAGTAGAGCTTGATTTACAATGACTAAGGTAAGTAAAGCCTGATTTACAATGTCTAAGGTAAGTAAAGCCTGATTTACAATGTCTAAGGTAAGTAAAGCCTGATTTACAATGACTAAGGTAAGTAAATCTTGATTTACAATGACTAAGGTAAGTAAAGCTTGATTTACAATGACTAAGGTAAGTAAATCTTGATTTACAATGACTAAGGTAAGTAGAGCTTGATTTACAATGACTAAGGTAAGTAAAGCCTGATTTACAATGTCTAAGGTAAGTAAAGCCTGATTTACAATGACTAAGGTAAGTAGAGCTTGATTTACAATGACTAAGGTAAGTAAATCTTGATTTACAATGACTAAGGTAAGTAAAGCTTGATTTACAATGACTAAGGTAAGTAAATCTTGATTTACAATGACTAAGGTAAGTAGAGCTTGATTTACAATGACTAAGGTAAGTAAAGCCTGATTTACAATGTCTAAGGTAAGTAAAGCCTGATTTACAATGACTAAGGTAAGTAGAGCTTGATTTACAATGACTAAGGTAAGTAAATCTTGATTTACAATGACTAAGGTAAGTAGAGCTTGATTTACAATGTCTAAGGTAAGTAAAGCTTGATTTACAATGTCTAAGGTAAGTAGAGCTTGATTTACAATGACTAAGGTAACTAAAGCTTGATTTACAATGACTAAGGTAACTAAAGCTTGATTTACAATGACTAAGGTAACTAAAGCTTGATTTACAATGACTAAGGTAACTAAAGCTTGATTTACAATGACTAAGGTAAGTAGAGCTTGATTTACAATGACTAAGGTAAGTAAATCTTGATTTACAATGTCTAAGGTAAGTAAAGCTTGATTTACAATGACTAAGGTAAGTAAAGCTTGATTTACAATGACTAAGGTAAGTAGAGCTTGATTTACAATGACTAAGGTAAGTAAAGCTTGATTTACAATGACTAAGGTAAGTAAATCTTGATTTACAATGTCTAAGGTAAGTAAAGCTTGATTTACAATGACTAAGGTAAGTAAAGCTTGATTTACAATGTCTAAGGTAAGTAAAGCTTGATTTACAATGACTAAGGTAACTAAAGCTTGATTTACAATGAGTAAGGTAACTAAAGCTTGATTTACAATGACTAAGGTAAGTAAAGCCTGATTTACAATGACTAAGGTAAGTAAAGCTTGATTTACAATGTCTAAGGTAAGTAAAGCCTGATTTACAATGACTAAGGTAAGTAAAGCCTGATTTACAATGACTAAGGTAAGTAAAGCTTGATTTACAATGACTAAGGTAAGTAAAGCTTGATTTACAATGACTAAGGTAAGTAAAGCCTGATTTACAATGACTAAGGTAAGTAAAGCCTGATTTACAATGTCTAAGGTACGTAAAGCTTGATTTACAATGTCTAAGGTAAGTAAAGCTTGATTTACAATGACTAAGGTAAGTAAAGCTTGATTTACAATGACTAAGGTAAGTAAAGCTTGATTTACAATGACTAAGGTAAGTAAAGCTTGATTTACAATGTCTAAGGTAAGTAAAGCTTGATTTACAATGACTAAGGTAAGTAAAGCCTGATTTACAATGACTAAGGTAAGTAAAGCTTGATTTACAATGACTAAGGTAAGTAAAGCCTGATTTACAATGACTAAGGTACGTAAAGCTTGATTTACAATGTCTAAGGTAAGTAAAGCCTGATTTACAATGTCTAAGGTAAGTAAAGCCTGATTTACAATGTCTAAGGTAACTAAAGCTTGATTTACAATGACTAAGGTAAGTAAAGCCTGATTTACAATGACTAAGGTAAGTAAAGCTTGATTTACAATGTCTAAGGTAAGTAAAGCCTGATTTACAATGACTAAAGTAAGTAAAGCCTGATTTACAATGACTAAGGTAAGTAAAGCTTGATTTACAATGTCTAAGGTAAGTAAAGCCTGATTTACAATGTCTAAGGTACGTAAAGCTTGATTTACAATGACTAAGGTAAGTAAAGCCTGATTTACAATGTCTAAGGTAAGTAAAGCCTGATTTACAATGTCTAAGGTAAGTAAAGCCTGATTTACAATGACTAAGGTAAGTAAAGCCTGATTTACAATGACTAAGGTAAGTAGAGCTTGATTTACAATGACTAAGGTAAGTAGAGCTTGATTTACAATGACTAAGGTAAGTAGAGCTTGATTTACAATGACTAAGGTAAGTAAAGCTTGATTTACAATGACTAAGGTAACTAAAGCTTGATTTACAATGACTAAGGTAAGTAAAGCCTGATTTACAATGTCTAAGGTAAGTAGAGCTTGATTTACAATGACTAAGGTAAGTAAAGCTTGATTTACAATGTCTAAGGTAAGTAAAGCCTGATTTACAATGACTAAGGTAACTAAAGCTTGATTTACAATGACTAAGGTAAGTAAAGCTTGATTTACAATGTCTAAGGTAAGTAAAGCCTGATTTACAATGTCTAAGGTAAGTAAATCTTGATTTACAATGACTAAGATAAGTAGAGCTTGATTTACAATGTCTAAGGTACGTAAAGCCTGATTTACAACGACTAAGGTAAGTAAAGCCTGATTTACAATGTCTAAGGTAAGTAAAGCCTGATTTACAATGTCTAAGGTAAGTAAAGCCTGATTTACAATGACTAAGGTAAGTAAAGCCTGATTTACAATGTCTAAGGTAAGTAAAGCCTGATTTACAATGTCTAAGGTAAGTAAAGCCTGATTTACAATGACTAAGGTACGTAAAGCCTGATTTACAATGTCTAAGGTAAGTAAAGCCTGATTTACAATGTCTAAGGTAAGTAAAGCCTGATTTACAATGACTAAGGTAAGTAAAGCCTGATTTACAATGTCTAAGGTAAGTAAAGCCTGATTTACAATGTCTAAGGTAAGTAAAGCCTGATTTACAATGACTAAGGTAAGTAAAGCCTGATTTACAATGTCTAAGGTAAGTAAAGCCTGATTTACAATGTCTAAGGTAAGTAAAGCCTGATTTACAATGTCTAAGGTAAGTAAAGCCTGATTTACAATGACTAAGGTAAGTAAAGCCTGATTTACAATGACTAAGGTAAGTAAAGCCTGATTTACAATAACTAAGGTAAGTAAAGCCTGATTTACAATGACTAAGGTAAGTAAAGCCTGATTTACAATGACTAAGGTAAGTAAAGCTTGATTTACAATGACTAAGGTAAGTAGAGCTTGATTTACAATGACTAAGGTAAGTAGAGCTTGATTTACAATGTCTAAGGTAAGTAGAGCTTGATTTACAATGACTAAGGTAAGTAAAGCTTGATTTACAATGTCTAAGGTAAGTAAAGCTTGATTTACAATGTCTAAGGTAAGTAAATCTTGATTTACAATGACTAAGGTAAGTAAAGCTTGATTTACAATGACTAAGGTAAGTAAAGCCTGATTACAATGTCTAAGGTAAGTAAAGCCTGATTTACAATGACTAAGGTAAGTAAAGCCTGATTTACAATGACTAAGGTAAGTAAATCTTGATTTACAATGACTAAGGTAAGTAAAGCCTGATTTACAATGACTAAGGTAAGTAAAGCCTGATTTACAATGTCTAAGGTAAGTAAAGCCTGATTTACAATGTCTAAGGTAAGTAAATCTTGATTTACAATGACTAAGGTAAGTAGAGCTTGATTTACAATGTCTAAGGTACGTAAAGCCTGATTTACAACGACTAAGGTAAGTAAAGCCTGATTTACAATGTCTAAGGTAAGTAAAGCCTGATTTACAATGTCTAAGGTAAGTAAAGCCTGATTTACAATGACTAAGGTAAGTAAAGCCTGATTTACAATGTCTAAGGTAAGTAAAGCCTGATTTACAATGTCTAAGGTAAGTAAAGCCTGATTTACAATGACTAAGGTAAGTAAAGCCTGATTTACAATGTCTAAGGTAAGTAAAGCCTGATTTACAATGACTAAGGTAAGTAAAGCCTGATTTACAATGTCTAAGGTAAGTAAAGCCTGATTTACAATGTCTAAGGTAAGTAAAGCCTGATTTACAATGTCTAAGGTAAGTAAAGCCTGATTTACAATGTCTAAGGTAAGTAAAGCCTGATTTACAATGTCTAAGGTAAGTAAAGCCTGATTTACAATGACTAAGGTAAGTAAAGCCTGATTTACAATGACTAAGGTAAGTAAAGCCTGATTTACAATAACTAAGGTAAGTAAAGCCTGATTTACAATGACTAAGGTAAGTAAAGCCTGATTTACAATGACTAAGGTAAGTAAAGCTTGATTTACAATGACTAAGGTAAGTAGAGCTTGATTTACAATGACTAAGGTAAGTAGAGCTTGATTTACAATGTCTAAGGTAAGTAGAGCTTGATTTACAATGACTAAGGTAAGTAAAGCTTGATTTACAATGTCTAAGGTAAGTAAAGCTTGATTTACAATGACTAAGGTAAGTAAAGCCTGATTTACAATGACTAAGGTAAGTAAAGCTTGATTTACAATGACTAAGGTAAGTAAATCTTGATTTACAATGACTAAGGTAAGTAAAGCCTGATTTACAATGACTAAGGTAAGTAAAGCCTGATTTACAATGACTAAGGTAAGTAAAGCTTGATTTACAATGACTAAGGTAAGTAAAGCTTGATTTACAATGACTAAGGTAAGTAAAGCCTGATTTACAATGACTAAGGTAAGTAAAGCTTGATTTACAATGACTAAGGTAAGTAAAGCTTGATTTACAATGACTAAGGTAAGTAAAGCCTGATTTACAATGACTAAGGTAAGTAAAGCTTGATTTACAATGACTAAGGTAAGTAAAGCCTGATTTACAATGTCTAAGGTAAGTAAAGCCTGATTTACAATGACTAAGGTAAGTAAAGCTTGATTTACAATGACTAAGGTAAGTAAAGCTTGATTTACAATGACTAAGGTAAGTAGAGCCTGATTTACAATGACTAAGGTAAGTAAAGCCTGATTTACAATGTCTAAGGTAAGTAAAGCTTGATTTACAATGTCTAAGGTAAGTAAAGCTTGATTTACAATAACTAAGGTAAGTAGAGCTTGATTTACAATGACTAAGGTAAGTAAAGCCTGATTTACAATGTCTAAGGTAAGTAAAGCCTGATTTACAATGTCTAAGGTAAGTAAAGCCTGATTTACAATGACTAAGGTAAGTAAATCTTGATTTACAATGACTAAGGTAAGTAAAGCTTGATTTACAATGACTAAGGTAAGTAAATCTTGATTTACAATGACTAAGGTAAGTAGAGCTTGATTTACAATGACTAAGGTAAGTAAAGCCTGATTTACAATGTCTAAGGTAAGTAAAGCCTGATTTACAATGACTAAGGTAAGTAGAGCTTGATTTACAATGACTAAGGTAAGTAAATCTTGATTTACAATGACTAAGGTAAGTAAAGCTTGATTTACAATGACTAAGGTAAGTAAATCTTGATTTACAATGACTAAGGTAAGTAGAGCTTGATTTACAATGACTAAGGTAAGTAAAGCCTGATTTACAATGTCTAAGGTAAGTAAAGCCTGATTTACAATGACTAAGGTAAGTAGAGCTTGATTTACAATGACTAAGGTAAGTAAATCTTGATTTACAATGACTAAGGTAAGTAGAGCTTGATTTACAATGTCTAAGGTAAGTAAAGCTTGATTTACAATGTCTAAGGTAAGTAGAGCTTGATTTACAATGACTAAGGTAACTAAAGCTTGATTTACAATGACTAAGGTAACTAAAGCTTGATTTACAATGACTAAGGTAACTAAAGCTTGATTTACAATGACTAAGGTAACTAAAGCTTGATTTACAATGACTAAGGTAAGTAGAGCTTGATTTACAATGACTAAGGTAAGTAAATCTTGATTTACAATGTCTAAGGTAAGTAAAGCTTGATTTACAATGACTAAGGTAAGTAAAGCTTGATTTACAATGACTAAGGTAAGTAGAGCTTGATTTACAATGACTAAGGTAAGTAAAGCTTGATTTACAATGACTAAGGTAAGTAAATCTTGATTTACAATGTCTAAGGTAAGTAAAGCTTGATTTACAATGACTAAGGTAAGTAAAGCTTGATTTACAATGACTAAGGTAACTAAAGCTTGATTTACAATGAGTAAGGTAACTAAAGCTTGATTTACAATGACTAAGGTAAGTAAAGCCTGATTTACAATGACTAAGGTAAGTAAAGCTTGATTTACAATGACTAAGGTAAGTAAAGCTTGATTTACAATGACTAAGGTAAGTAAAGCCTGATTTACAATGACTAAGGTAAGTAAAGCCTGATTTACAATGTCTAAGGTAAGTAAAGCTTGATTTACAATGACTAAGGTAACTAAAGCTTGATTTACAATGACTAAGGTACGTAAAGCTTGATTTACAATGTCTAAGGTAAGTAAAGCCTGATTTACAATGTCTAAGGTAAGTAAAGCCTGATTTACAATGTCTAAGGTAACTAAAGCTTGATTTACAATGACTAAGGTAAGTAAAGCCTGATTTACAATGACTAAGGTAAGTAAAGCTTGATTTACAATGTCTAAGGTAAGTAAAGCCTGATTTACAATGACTAAAGTAAGTAAAGCCTGATTTACAATGACTAAGGTAAGTAAAGCTTGATTTACAATGTCTAAGGTAAGTAAAGCCTGATTTACAATGTCTAAGGTACGTAAAGCTTGATTTACAATGACTAAGGTAAGTTAAGCCTGATTTACAATGTCTAAGGTAAGTAAAGCCTGATTTACAATGTCTAAGGTAAGTAAAGCCTGATTTACAATGACTAAGGTAAGTAAAGCCTGATTTACAATGACTAAGGTAAGTAGAGCTTGATTTACAATGACTAAGGTAAGTAGAGCTTGATTTACAATGACTAAGGTAAGTAGAGCTTGATTTACAATGACTAAGGTAAGTAAAGCTTGATTTACAATGACTAAGGTAACTAAAGCTTGATTTACAATGACTAAGGTAAGTAAAGCCTGATTTACAATGTCTAAGGTAAGTAGAGCTTGATTTACAATGACTAAGGTAAGTAAAGCTTGATTTACAATGTCTAAGGTAAGTAAAGCCTGATTTACAATGACTAAGGTAACTAAAGCTTGATTTACAATGACTAAGGTAAGTAAAGCTTGATTTACAATGTCTAAGGTAAGTAAAGCCTGATTTACAATGTCTAAGGTAAGTAAATCTTGATTTACAATGACTAAGATAAGTAGAGCTTGATTTACAATGTCTAAGGTACGTAAAGCCTGATTTACAACGACTAAGGTAAGTAAAGCCTGATTTACAATGTCTATTCCCTTCCAGCTTATCCTCCAATTCCCTAATTCTATCGTATTCTCAAACAAAAAAACAAAAAACAACAAAATCCTTTCCATTCTACTCCTTATAATTTACTTTAAATATATATATCATGCTACCTCGAAAGTCAAAAATCCCGCTCATACACCCCTCACCCACCATTTTCTTCACGAGGGGTTGCGGTCAGCCACTCTCTCTCTCTCTCTCTCCCCCTTCCCACTCTCTCTCTCTCTCTCTTAGCTACACACACACACACACACATATATATATAAGATAAATTCCCGTTCATGTTTATTCACTTTCGCCAAACAATTGCTGCTTCAACTACCCCTACTACGGTGTAACCATGTAATCGTAACGTTCACGTTTTTCCTATCTCCTCCACACACCACAATTTCGTACAAACATCCAATCCCGCAAAATCCGAAATCTGTATTTTTTGTTATTTATTAAGGTTTAAATACGGTGTTTTTGTCGTATTGAACAGAACAAATCTTGCAGTTTTGCTTTTTGTTACTCGCTGGTAAACATTCATAACCTTCCAGCTTATCCTCCAATTCCCTAATTCTATCGTATTCTCAAACAAAAAAACAAAAAACAACAAAATCCTTTCCATTCTACTCCTTATAATTTACTTTAAATATATATATCATGCTACCTCGAAAGTCAAAAATCCCGCTCATACACCCCTCACCCACCATTTTCTTCACGAGGGGTTGCGGTCAGCCACTCTCTCTCTCTCTCTCTCCCCCTTCCCACTCTCTCTCTCTCTCTCTTAGCTACACACACACACACACACATATATATATAAGATAAATTCCCGTTCATGTTTATTCACTTTCGCCAAACAATTGCTGCTTCAACTACCCCTACTACGGTGTAACCATGTAATCGTAACGTTCACGTTTTTCCTATCTCCTCCACACACCACAATTTCGTACAAACATCCAATCCCGCAAAATCCGAAATCTGTATTTTTTGTTATTTATTAAGGTTTAAATACGGTGTTTTTGTCGTATTGAACAGAACAAATCTTGCAGTTTTGCTTTTTGTTACTCGCTGGTAAACATTCATAACCTTCCAGCTAGCTACCCCACATCCCTCCCACCCGCCCCCACACACCACCATTCTTAATACGTGGACCAATCATAAGCCAGAGACCCCCCCCCACACGCATCACCATTATTACTATAAGCCAGAGACCCCCCCCCCCACACGCATCACCATTATTATTATTACGCGGACCAATCATAAGCCAGAGGCCTATACTATCGCTTGCACGGTTGCCTTCGATATATGATGGATGGATGGACGGACTGCGGAATCCTGGAGAGTGGAGGGGAGAGAAAAATCTGGACGCTCAGAGCGAAAATGCCAATGCTAAAGTCAAATTCACCTCGTGGACGAGAATGCGAGCACTCTTCTTTGTTTCGCCCGCGGATGGCTAACATAACCCCATCTCCCCCCGCCCCACACCACCCCCACCCTCCAAACGCGATCCAAAACTTCAGAGTTGGTACCATAAATGTAGGCACCCTAAAGGGGCGCGCTAACGAGGTTGTAGAAATGCTTGAACGTAAGGAGGTCGATGTTTGTTGTATTCAAGAGACCAGGTGGAGGGGTGGGTCTGCTAGATTCATTGAGGGTAAAAAACGATGTTATAAGCTTTTCTGGGTGGGAAACGACGATGGGCTGGGTGGAGTAGGAATCATGGTAGCAGAAAAGTGGGCGGATAAGATAATAGACGTAAATAGAGTGAACGACAGAATAATTAAAATACGACTTGTCCTCAATAGAACTACGGTGACAGTAATATCTGCGTATGCACCCCAATCCGGACTGCCCGGCACTATAAAAGACAGATTCTATGAGACACTGATGCTCACTACCTCCCAAATATCTGACAGTGACTATATAATTATTGCAGGCGACCTAAATGGTCACGTTGGGCAACATTGTGACGGCTACGACGAAATCCATGGAGGCTATGGGTTTGGTACTAGAAATGAGGAAGGCTCCAGAATCCTGGAATTCTGTGATGCAAATAACCTAACTATCTGTAACACTAACTTCAAAAAACGTGACAATCACCTGATCACCTATAGATCCGGGGAACACACAAGCCAGGTAGATTATATCCTTACCAGAAGACGTGACAGAGTGTCTGTTGTAAACACTAAATCCCTCCCCCATGAAGAATGCACCTCCCAACATAGACTGATAATTAGCGACCTCATAGTCAGGTCGAGACGTACTCGACAGCAGAAGAGGACTATCCTCAGGAGAAAAATATGGAAGCTAAAGGACCCCACAGCCAAAAATAAATTTCAAAACATATTACTTGATGCTTTCGACAGTAAGGAAGAACACTTAGAGTCGGACAATATAGAGGGACAGTGGGAATTTCTGAAAGCAAACCTGCTGTTGGCCACAGACGAAGTCTGTGGCTGGAGCAGGCCTGTAGGCAGGAGGAGAGTAACATGGTGGTGGAACAGTAAGGTGGAGGAGTCAATTAAGGCCAAAAAGCAGGCTTGGAAAGTATGGCGGGATGGGGGAAGTAGAGTAGACTATCAAGTGGCCAGGAGGGAAGCTAGGAGAGAAGTGTACTTAGCAAGAAGGGAAGCTGAGGAAAGAAAGTTCAAGCATGTCCTACAACGCGATGACCAAAAACGTGAGGTGTTCAGGATTGCTAGGCAATGCGTCAAGGAAAACCGTGATATTGTCGGGGAGAAGTGTGTACTTAACGATGATGGCATACTTGCCATCACCGACACTGATAAGAAGGCAGCTTGGAAGTGTCACTATGAAAGGCTACTAAATGAGGAGAATAAATGGGAGAAAGACAGTCTCCCCCATGTCGACCCAATAGAGGGACCAGCAGTGTTAGTCGAGGGGAGTATAATAAGTAAGGCAATCAAGGATATGAAGACAGGTAAGGCGGCTGGGCCTTCGGAAATAGTTGCTGAGATGCTGAAGGCATCTGGCACGGTGGGACACACCATGGTCACCCGCATAGTTAACCAAGTCGTACAGAATGGGGCTGTTCCGAAGGACTGGCATAGCAGCATCATCGTTAACTGTTATAAGGGTAAAGGAGACGCCCTAGATAGGAGTAACTATAGAGGCATTAAATTAATCGACCAGGTCATGAAGGTCACAGAAAAAGTAATAGCGCAACTAATCAGAGAGAGAATTGACCTAGATGAAATGCAGTTCGGGTTTGTGTCAGGCAAAAGTACCACAGACGCTCTTTTCATAGTACGACAACTACAGGAGAAGTACCTAGCTAAAGGTAAACCCCTCTACTTAGCTTTTGTCGACTTGGAGAAAGCCTTCGACAGAGTCCCCCGCTCCATTATCTGGTGGGCTCTTAGAAAACTAGGCGTTGACGAATGGCTTGTGAGGGCTATACAAGCCATGTATAAAGAAACAGTCAGCAAGGTTAGAATTAACAACGAATATAGTGAAGAGTTTAGCGTAAAAGTTGGCGTCCATCAGGGCTCTGTTCTCAGCCCCCTACTATTTATTATTGCCCTTCAGGCTATAACAGAGGAGTTCAAGACAGGCTGCCCATGGGAACTCCTATACGCAGACGACCTGACACTCATAGCGGAATCAATGGCCGAGCTAGAGAAGAAATTCCAAACATGGAAGCACGGCCTAGAGTCAAAAGGACTTAAAATTAACCTGGCTAAGACCAAAGTTCTAGTTTGTAGGAAAGAAAACAAGGCGGCGGTCCCTTCTGGGAAATGGTCGTGCTCGGTGTGTAGGAAAGGCGTAGGTAGAAACTCCATTTTGTGTCCTAAATGCAAAGTATGGGTGCATAAAAGATGTAGTGGGATCACAGGTAAGCTAACTAAGAACATAGATTTTACATGTGGCCGGTGTTCTGGTGCAATAAGTAGCAGCAAGTGCCCACACAATACTAGCTCTTTCAATTGCGCAGAGGGTTCTATAGAAATAGTGGACAGCTTCCGTTACCTGGGCGATAAAATCAGCAGTGGGGGAGGGTGCTCTGAAAGTACTGTAGCTAGAGTCAGAACTGGTTGGAAAAAGTTCAGAGAGCTTATACCACTATTAGCTGCTAAAGGGTTCTCCCTAAAAATGAAAGGCAGGTTGTACGATGCCTGCATACGAACAGCAATGTTGCATGGCAGTGAGACCTGGGCATTGTGTGCAGAGGATATACGCAGACTAGAGAGGAACGAAGCTTGCATGCTCCGCTGGATGTGTAACAGTAATATACGTGAACGGCAAAGCATAAACGAACTAAGGAAAAAATTAGAGATAAGAGGGATCAGATGTTGTTTACTCGAGAGAAGGCTACGTTGGTATGGACACGTGATGCGCATGAAAGTCGATAGCTGTATAACAAAGTGCAGGGCAATAAAGATAGACGGTAGCCACGGAATAGGCAGACCTAGAAAAACCTGGGACGAGCTGATAAACTCCGACCTCACACACTTACACCTCTCCAAGACAATGTCACTGGACCGAGACCTTTGGCGGTACTCAGTAACAGAGAAGACCCGCCTTGCCAGTAGGCATCTCTAACAAAATACACCCCGTCCCACCACCACCACCCCCACCCCATCCACACCACCCCGTCCTATGTAAAGTTATGTTGGTGCCGCGCCATCCGGGCCGAAACAAATGAGATCGTGTAGGTGTCACGACAAAAAAACACACAGTCCACGCTGTAATGTGGCCGTGTAGGCAACACGGTAAAAACCTCCCAGACCCACACTGTAAATGTGGTTGGTGTTAGGAAGGGCATCCAACTGTAGAAAACCTGCCAGACAGTCCTATGCGAGCAAGACAATCACTCTTGCCTCAAGTGGGACTACCCCCGTCCAAACCCATGCAAGCGTGGAACACGGACGTTAAACGTTGATGATGATGATGATGATGATGAAGGTAAGTAAAGCCTGATTTACAATGTCTAAGGTAAGTAAAGCCTGATTTACAATGACTAAGGTAAGTAAAGCCTGATTTACAATGTCTAAGGTAAGTAAAGCCTGATTTACAATGTCTAAGGTAAGTAAAGCCTGATTTACAATGACTAAGGTACGTAAAGCCTGATTTACAATGTCTAAGGTAAGTAAAGCCTGATTTACAATGTCTAAGGTAAGTAAAGCCTGATTTACAATGACTAAGGTAAGTAAAGCCTGATTTACAATGTCTAAGGTAAGTAAAGCCTGATTTACAATGTCTAAGGTAAGTAAAGCCTGATTTACAATGACTAAGGTAAGTAAAGCCTGATTTACAATGTCTAAGGTAAGTAAAGCCTGATTTACAATGACTAAGGTAAGTAAAGCCTGATTTACAATGACTAAGGTAAGTAAAGCCTGATTTACAATAACTAAGGTAAGTAAAGCCTGATTTACAATGACTAAGGTAAGTAAAGCCTGATTTACAATGACTAAGGTAAGTAAAGCTTGATTTACAATGACTAAGGTAAGTAGAGCTTGATTTACAATGACTAAGGTAAGTAGAGCTTGATTTACAATGTCTAAGGTAAGTAGAGCTTGATTTACAATGACTAAGGTAAGTAAAGCTTGATTTACAATGTCTAAGGTAAGTAAAGCTTGATTTACAATGTCTAAGGTAAGTAAATCTTGATTTACAATGACTAAGGTAAGTAAAGCTTGATTTACAATGACTAAGGTAAGTAAAGCCTGATTACAATGTCTAAGGTAAGTAAAGCCTGATTTACAATGACTAAGGTAAGTAAAGCCTGATTTACAATGACTAAGGTAAGTAAATCTTGATTTACAATGACTAAGGTAAGTAAAGCCTGATTTACAATGACTAAGGTAAGTAAAGCCTGATTTACAATGTCTAAGGTAAGTAAAGCCCGATTTACAATGACTAAGGTACGTAAAGCCTGATTTACAATGTCTAAGGTAAGTAAAGCCTGATTTACAATGTCTAAGGTAAGTAAATCTTGATTTACAATGACTAAGGTAAGTAGAGCTTGATTTACAATGTCTAAGGTACGTAAAGCCTGATTTACAACGACTAAGGTAAGTAAAGCCTGATTTACAATGTCTAAGGTAAGTAAAGCCTGATTTACAATGTCTAAGGTAAGTAAAGCCTGATTTACAATGACTAAGGTAAGTAAAGCCTGATTTACAATGTCTAAGGTAAGTAAAGCCTGATTTACAATGTCTAAGGTAAGTAAAGCCTGATTTACAATGACTAAGGTACGTAAAGCCTGATTTACAATGTCTAAGGTAAGTAAAGCCTGATTTACAATGTCTAAGGTAAGTAAAGCCTGATTTACAATGACTAAGGTAAGTAAAGCCTGATTTACAATGTCTAAGGTAAGTAAAGCCTGATTTACAATGTCTAAGGTAAGTAAAGCCTGATTTACAATGACTAAGGTAAGTAAAGCCTGATTTACAATGTCTAAGGTAAGTAAAGCCTGATTTACAATGTCTAAGGTAAGTAAAGCCTGATTTACAATGTCTAAGGTAAGTAAAGCCTGATTTACAATGACTAAGGTAAGTAAAGCCTGATTTACAATGACTAAGGTAAGTAAAGCCTGATTTACAATAACTAAGGTAAGTAAAGCCTGATTTACAATGACTAAGGTAAGTAAAGCCTGATTTACAATGACTAAGGTAAGTAAAGCTTGATTTACAATGACTAAGGTAAGTAGAGCTTGATTTACAATGACTAAGGTAAGTAGAGCTTGATTTACAATGTCTAAGGTAAGTATAGCTTGATTTACAATGACTAAGGTAAGTAAAGCTTGATTTACAATGTCTAAGGTAAGTAAAGCTTGATTTACAATGTCTAAGGTAAGTAAATCTTGATTTACAATGACTAAGGTAAGTAAAGCTTGATTTACAATGACTAAGGTAAGTAGAGCTTGATTTACAATGTCTAAGGTAAGTAGAGCCTGATTTACAATGACTAAAGTAAGTAGAGCCTGATTTACAATGACTAAGGTAAGTAAAGCTTGATTTACAATGTCTAAGGTAAGTAAAGCCTGATTTACAATGTCTAAGGTAAGTAAAGCCTGATTTACAATGTCTAAGGTAAGTAAATCTTGATTTACAATGACTAAGGTAAGTAAAGCCTGATTTACAATGACTAAGGTAAGTAAATTTTGATTTACAATGACTAAGGTAAGTAGAGCTTGATTTACAATGACTAAGGTAAGTAGAGCTTGATTTACAATGTCTAAGGTAAGTAAAGCCTGATTTACAATGTCTAAGGTAAGTAAAGCCTGATTTACAATGTCTAAGGTAAGTAAAGCTTGATTTACAATGACTAAGGTAAGTAGAGCTTGATTTACAATGACTAAGGTAAGTAAAGCCTGATTTACAATGACTAAGGTAAGTAAAGCTTGATTTACAATGACTAAGGTAAGTAAATCTTGATTTACAATGACTAAGGTAAGTAAAGCCTGATTTACAATGACTAAGGTAAGTAAAGCCTGATTTACAATGACTAAGGTAAGTAAAGCTTGATTTACAATGACTAAGGTAAGTAAAGCTTGATTTACAATGACTAAGGTAAGTAAAGCCTGATTTACAATGACTAAGGTAAGTAAAGCTTGATTTACAATGACTAAGGTAAGTAAAGCTTGATTTACAATGACTAAGGTAAGTAAAGCCTGATTTACAATGACTAAGGTAAGTAAAGCTTGATTTACAATGACTAAGGTAAGTAAAGCCTGATTTACAATGTCTAAGGTAAGTAAAGCCTGATTTACAATGACTAAGGTAAGTAAAGCTTGATTTACAATGACTAAGGTAAGTAAAGCTTGATTTACAATGACTAAGGTAAGTAGAGCCTGATTTACAATGACTAAGGTAAGTAAAGCTTGATTTACAATGACTAAGGTAAGTAAAGCCTGATTTACAATGTCTAAGGTAAGTAAAGCCTGATTTACAATGACTAAGGTAAGTAGAGCTTGATTTACAATGACTAAGGTAAGTAAATCTTGATTTACAATGACTAAGGTAAGTAAAGCTTGATTTACAATGACTAAGGTAAGTAAATCTTGATTTACAATGACTAAGGTAAGTAGAGCTTGATTTACAATGACTAAGGTAAGTAAAGCCTGATTTACAATGTCTAAGGTAAGTAAAGCCTGATTTACAATGACTAAGGTAAGTAGAGCTTGATTTACAATGACTAAGGTAAGTAAATCTTGATTTACAATGACTAAGGTAAGTAGAGCTTGATTTACAATGTCTAAGGTAAGTAAAGCTTGATTTACAATGTCTAAGGTAAGTAGAGCTTGATTTACAATGACTAAGGTAACTAAAGCTTGATTTACAATGACTAAGGTAACTAAAGCTTGATTTACAATGACTAAGGTAACTAAAGCTTGATTTACAATGACTAAGGTAAGTAGAGCTTGATTTACAATGACTAAGGTAAGTAAATCTTGATTTACAATGTCTAAGGTAAGTAAAGCTTGATTTACAATGACTAAGGTAAGTAAAGCTTGATTTACAATGACTAAGGTAAGTAGAGCTTGATTTACAATGACTAAGGTAAGTAAAGCTTGATTTACAATGACTAAGGTAAGTAAATCTTGATTTACAATGTCTAAGGTAAGTAAAGCTTGATTTACAATGACTAAGGTAAGTAAAGCTTGATTTACAATGTCTAAGGTAAGTAAAGCTTGATTTACAATGACTAAGGTAACTAAAGCTTGATTTACAATGAGTAAGGTAACTAAAGCTTGATTTACAATGACTAAGGTAAGTAAAGCCTGATTTACAATGACTAAGGTAAGTAAAGCTTGATTTACAATGTCTAAGGTAAGTAAAGCCTGATTTACAATGACTAAGGTAAGTAAAGCCTGATTTACAATGACTAAGGTAAGTAAAGCTTGATTTACAATGACTAAGGTAAGTAAAGCTTGATTTACAATGACTAAGGTAAGTAAAGCCTGATTTACAATGACTAAGGTAAGTAAAGCCTGATTTACAATGACTAAGGTAAGTAGAGCCTGATTTACAATGTCTAAGGTAAGTAAAGCTTGATTTACAATGACTAAGGTAACTAAAGCTTGATTTACAATGACTAAGGTAAGTAAAGCTTGATTTACAATGACTAAGGTAAGTAAAGCCTGATTTACAATGTCTAAGGTACGTAAAGCTTGATTTACAATGTCTAAGGTAAGTAAAGCTTGATTTACAATGACTAAGGTAAGTAAAGCTTGATTTACAATGACTAAGGTAAGTAAAGCTTGATTTACAATGACTAAGGTAAGTAAAGCTTGATTTACAATGTCTAAGGTAAGTAAAGCTTGATTTACAATGACTAAGGTAAGTAAAGCCTGATTTACAATGACTAAGGTAAGTAAAGCTTGATTTACAATGACTAAGGTAAGTAAAGCCTGATTTACAATGACTAAGGTACGTAAAGCTTGATTTACAATGTCTAAGGTAAGTAAAGCCTGATTTACAATGTCTAAGGTAAGTAAAGCCTGATTTACAATGTCTAAGGTAACTAAAGCTTGATTTACAATGACTAAGGTAAGTAAAGCCTGATTTACAATGACTAAGGTAAGTAAAGCTTGATTTACAATGTCTAAGGTAAGTAAAGCCTGATTTACAATGACTAAAGTAAGTAAAGCCTGATTTACAATGACTAAGGTAAGTAAAGCTTGATTTACAATGTCTAAGGTAAGTAAAGCCTGATTTACAATGTCTAAGGTACGTAAAGCTTGATTTACAATGACTAAGGTAAGTAAAGCCTGATTTACAATGTCTAAGGTAAGTAAAGCCTGATTTACAATGTCTAAGGTAAGTAAAGCCTGATTTACAATGACTAAGGTAAGTAAAACCTGATTTACAATGACTAAGGTAAGTAGAGCTTGATTTACAATGACTAAGGTAAGTAGAGCTTGATTTACAATGACTAAGGTAAGTAGAGCTTGATTTACAATGACTAAGGTAAGTAAAGCTTGATTTACAATGACTAAGGTAACTAAAGCTTGATTTACAATGACTAAGGTAAGTAAAGCCTGATTTACAATGTCTAAGGTAAGTAGAGCTTGATTTACAATGACTAAGGTAAGTAAAGCTTGATTTACAATGTCTAAGGTAAGTAAAGCCTGATTTACAATGACTAAGGTAACTAAAGCTTGATTTACAATGACTAAGGTAAGTAAAGCTTGATTTACAATGACTAAGGTAAGTAGAGCTTGATTTACAATGACTAAGGTAAGTAGAGCTTGATTTACAATGACTAAGGTAAGTAAAGCTTGATTTACAATGACTAAGGTAACTAAAGCTTGATTTACAATGACTAAGGTAAGTAAAGCTTGATTTACAATGTCTAAGGTAAGTAAAGCCTGATTTACAATGACTAAGGTAAGTAAAGCTTGATTTACAATGACTAAGGTAAGTAGAGCTTGATTTACAATGACTAAGGTACGTAAAGCCTGATTTACAATGACTAAGGTAAGTAAAGCTTGATTTACAATGACTAAGGTAAGTAGAGCTTGATTTACAATGACTAAGGTAAGTAAAGCTTGATTTACAATGACTAAGGTAAGTAGAGCTTGATTTACAATGACTAAGGTAAGTAAAGCCTGATTTACAATGTCTAAGGTAAGTAAAGCTTGATTTACAATGACTAAGGTAAGTAAAGCCTGATTTACAATGACTAAGGTAAGTAGAGCCTGATTACAATGACTAAGGTAACTAAAGCTTGATTTACAATGACTAAGGTAACTAAAGCTTGATTTACAATGACTAAGGTAAGTAGAGCTTGATTTACAATGACTAAGGTAAGTAAAGCTTGATTTACAATGACTAAGGTAAGTAAAGCCTGATTACAATGACTAAGGTAACTAAAGCTTGATTTACAATGACTAAGGTAACTAAAGCTTGATTTACAATGACTAAGGTAAGTAGAGCTTGATTTACAATGTCTAAGGTAAGTAAAGCTTGATTTACAATGACTAAGGTAAGTAAAGCCTGATTACAATGACTAAGGTAACTAAAGCTTGATTTACAATGACTAAGGTAACTAAAGCTTGATTTACAATGACTAAGGTAAGTAGAGCTTGATTTACAATGACTAAGGTAAGTAAAGCTTGATTTACAATGACTAAGGTAAGTAGAGCTTGATTTACAATGTCTAAGGTAAGTAAAGCCTGATTTACAATGTCTAAGGTAAGTAAAGCTTGATTTACAATGACTAAGGTAACTAAAGCTTGATTTACAATGACTAAGGTAAGTAAAGCTTGATTTACAATGTCTAAGGTAAGTAGAGCTTGATTTACAATGTCTAAGGTAAGTAAAGCCTGATTTACAATGTCTAAGGTAAGTAAAGCTTGACTTACAATGACTAAGGTAAGTAAAGCTTGATTTACAATGACTAAGGTAACTAAAGCTTGATTTACAATGACTAAGGTAAGTAGAGCCTGATTTACAATGACTAAGGTACGTAAAGCCTGATTTACAATGACTAAGGTAAGTAAAGCCTGATTTACAATGTCTAAGGTAAGTAAAGCCTGATTACAATGTCTAAGGTAAGTAAAGCCTGATTACAATGTCTAAGGTAAGTAAATCTTGATTTACAATGACTAAGGTAAGTAGAGCCTGATTTACAATGACTAAGGTAAGTAAAGCCTGATTTACAATGTCTAAGGTAAGTAAAGCCTGATTTACAATGTCTAAGGTAAGTAAAGCCTGATTACAATGTCTAAGGTAAGTAAAGCCTGATTACAATGTCTAAGGTAAGTAAATCTTGATTTACAATGACTAAGGTAAGTAAAGCCTGATTTACAATGTCTAAGGTAAGTAAAGCTTGATTTACAATGACTAAGGTAAGTAAAGCCTGATTACAATGTCTAAGGTAAGTAAAGCTTGATTTACAATGACTAAGGTAAGTAAATCTTGATTTACAATGACTAAGGTAAGTAAAGCCTGATTTACAATGACTAAGGTAAGTAAAGCCTGATTTACAATGTCTAAGGTAAGTAAAGCCTGATTTACAATGACTAAGGTACGTGAAGCCTGATTTACAATGTCTAAGGTAAGTAAAGCCTGATTTACAATGTCTAAGGTAAGTAAATCTTGATTTACAATGACTAAGGTAAGTAGAGCTTGATTTACAATGTCTAAGGTACGTAAAGCCTGATTTACAACGACTAAGGTAAGTAAAGCCTGATTTACAATGTCTAAGGTAAGTAAAGCCTGATTTACAATGTCTAAGGTAAGTAAAGCCTGATTTACAATGACTAAGGTAAGTAAAGCCTGATTTACAATGTCTAAGGTAAGTAAAGCCTGATTTACAATGTCTAAGGTAAGTAAAGCCTGATTTACAATGACTAAGGTACGTAAAGCCTGATTTACAATGTCTAAGGTAAGTAAAGCCTGATTTACAATGTCTAAGGTAAGTAAAGCCTGATTTACAATGACTAAGGTAAGTAAAGCCTGATTTACAATGTCTAAGGTAAGTAAAGCCTGATTTACAATGTCTAAGGTAAGTAAAGCCTGATTTACAATGACTAAGGTAAGTAAAGCCTGATTTACAATGTCTAAGGTAAGTAAAGCCTGATTTACAATGTCTAAGGTAAGTAAAGCCTGATTTACAATGTCTAAGGTAAGTAAAGCCTGATTTACAATGACTAAGGTAAGTAAAGCCTGATTTACAATGACTAAGGTAAGTAAAGCCTGATTTACAATAACTAAGGTAAGTAAAGCCTGATTTACAATGACTAAGGTAAGTAAAGCCTGATTTACAATGACTAAGGTAAGTAAAGCTTGATTTACAATGACTAAGGTAAGTAGAGCTTGATTTACAATGACTAAGGTAAGTAGAGCTTGATTTACAATGTCTAAGGTAAGTAGAGCTTGATTTACAATGACTAAGGTAAGTAAAGCTTGATTTACAATGTCTAAGGTAAGTAAAGCTTGATTTACAATGTCTAAGGTAAGTAAATCTTGATTTACAATGACTAAGGTAAGTAAAGCTGGATTTACAATGACTAAGGTAAGTAGAGCTTGATTTACAATGTCTAAGGTAAGTAGAGCCTGATTTACAATGACTAAAGTAAGTAGAGCCTGATTTACAATGACTAAGGTAAGTAAAGCTTGATTTACAATGTCTAAGGTAAGTAAAGCCTGATTTACAATGTCTAAGGTAAGTAAAGCCTGATTTACAATGTCTAAGGTAAGTAAATCTTGATTTACAATGACTAAGGTAAGTAAAGCCTGATTTACAATGACTAAGGTAAGTAAATCTTGATTTACAATGACTAAGGTAAGTAGAGCTTGATTTACAATGACTAAGGTAAGTAGAGCTTGATTTACAATGTCTAAGGTAAGTAAAGCCTGATTTACAATGTCTAAGGTAAGAAAAGCCTGATTTACAATGTCTAAGGTAAGTAAAGCCTGATTTACAATGTCTAAGGTAAGTAGAGCCTGATTTACAATGACTAAGGTAAGTAAATCTTGATTTACAATGACTAAGGTAAGTAAAGCCTGATTTACAATGTCTAAGGTAAGTAAAGCTTGATTTACAATGACTAAGGTAAGTAAAGCTTGATTTACAATGACTAAGGTAAGTAGAGCTTGATTTACAATGACTAAGGTAAGTAAAGCCTGATTTACAATGACTAAGGTAAGTAAAGCTTGATTTACAATGACTAAGGTAAGTAAATCTTGATTTACAATGACTAAGGTAAGTAAAGCCTGATTTACAATGACTAAGGTAAGTAAAGCCTGATTTACAATGACTAAGGTAAGTAAAGCTTGATTTACAATGACTAAGGTAAGTAAATCTTGATTTACAATGACTAAGGTAAGTAAAGCCTGATTTACAATGACTAAGGTAAGTAAAGCCTGATTTACAATGACTAAGGTAAGTAAAGCTTGATTTACAATGACTAAGGTAAGTAAAGCTTGATTTACAATGACTAAGGTAAGTAAAGCTTGATTTACAATGACTAAGGTAAGTAAAGCCTGATTTACAATGACTAAGGTAAGTAAAGCTTGATTTACAATGACTAAGGTAAGTAAAGTCTGATTTACAATGTCTAAGGTAAGTAAAGCCTGATTTACAATGACTAAGGTAAGTAAAGCTTGATTTACAATGACTGAGGTAAGTAAAGCTTGATTTACAATGACTAAGGTAAGTAGAGCCTGATTTACAATGACTAAGGTAAGTAAAGCCTGATTTACAATGTCTAAGGTAAGTAAAGCTTGATTTACAATGTCTAAGGTAAGTAAAGCTTGATTTACAATGACTAAGGTAAGTAGAGCTTGATTTACAATGACTAAGGTAAGTAAAGCCTGATTTACAATGTCTAAGGTAAGTAAAGCCTGATTTACAATGTCTAAGGTAAGTAAAGCCTGATTTACAATGACTAAGGTAAGTAAATCTTGATTTACAATGACTAAGGTAAGTAAAGCTTGATTTACAATGACTAAGGTAAGTAAATCTTGATTTACAATGACTAAGGTAAGTAGAGCTTGATTTACAATGACTAAGGTAAGTAAAGCCTGATTTACAATGTCTAAGGTAAGTAAAGCCTGATTTACAATGACTAAGGTAAGTAGAGCTTGATTTACAATGACTAAGGTAAGTAAATCTTGATTTACAATGACTAAGGTAAGTAAAGCTTGATTTACAATGACTAAGGTAAGTAAATCTTGATTTACAATGACTAAGGTAAGTAGAGCTTGATTTACAATGACTAAGGTAAGTAAAGCCTGATTTACAATGTCTAAGGTAAGTAAAGCCTGATTTACAATGACTAAGGTAAGTAGAGCTTGATTTACAATGACTAAGGTAAGTAAATCTTGATTTACAATGACTAAGGTAAGTAGAGCTTGATTTACAATGTCTAAGGTAAGTAAAGCTTGATTTACAATGTCTAAGGTAAGTAGAGCTTGATTTACAATGACTAAGGTAACTAAAGCTTGATTTACAATGACTAAGGTAACTACAGCTTGATTTACAATGACTAAGGTAACTAAAGCTTGATTTACAATGACTAAGGTAACTAAAGCTTGATTTACAATGACTAAGGTAAGTAGAGCTTGATTTACAATGACTAAGGTAAGTAAATCTTGATTTACAATGTCTAAGGTAAGTAAAGCTTGATTTACAATGACTAAGGTAAGTAAAGCTTGATTTACAATGACTAAGGTAAGTAGAGCTTGATTTACAATGACTAAGGTAAGTAAAGCCTGATTTACAATGTCTAAGGTAAGTAAAGCCTGATTTACAATGACTAAGGTAAGTAGAGCTTGATTTACAATGACTAAGGTAAGTAAATCTTGATTTACAATGACTAAGGTAAGTAAAGCTTGATTTACAATGACTAAGGTAAGTAAATCTTGATTTACAATGACTAAGGTAAGTAGAGCTTGATTTACAATGACTAAGGTAAGTAAAGCCTGATTTACAATGTCTAAGGTAAGTAAAGCCTGATTTACAATGACTAAGGTAAGTAGAGCTTGATTTACAATGACTAAGGTAAGTAAATCTTGATTTACAATGACTAAGGTAAGTAGAGCTTGATTTACAATGTCTAAGGTAAGTAAAGCTTGATTTACAATGTCTAAGGTAAGTAGAGCTTGATTTACAATGACTAAGGTAACTAAAGCTTGATTTACAATGACTAAGGTAACTACAGCTTGATTTACAATGACTAAGGTAACTAAAGCTTGATTTACAATGACTAAGGTAACTAAAGCTTGATTTACAATGACTAAGGTAAGTAGAGCTTGATTTACAATGACTAAGGTAAGTAAATCTTGATTTACAATGTCTAAGGTAAGTAAAGCTTGATTTACAATGACTAAGGTAAGTAAAGCTTGATTTACAATGACTAAGGTAAGTAGAGCTTGATTTACAATGACTAAGGTAAGTAAAGCTTGATTTACAATGACTAAGGTAAGTAAATCTTGATTTACAATGTCTAAGGTAAGTAAAGCTTGATTTACAATGACTAAGGTAAGTAAAGCTTGATTTACAATGTCTAAGGTAAGTAAAGCTTGATTTACAATGTCTAAGGTAAGTAAAGCTTGATTTACAATGACTAAGGTAACTAAAGCTTGATTTACAATGACTAAGGTAACTAAAGCTTGATTTACAATGACTAAGGTAAGTAGAGCTTGATTTACAATGACTAAGGTAAGTAAATCTTGATTTACAATGTCTAAGGTAAGTAAAGCTTGATTTACAATGACTAAGGTAACTAAAGCTTGATTTACAATGACTAAGGTAACTAAAGCTTGATTTACAATGACTAAGGTAAGTAGAGCTTGATTTACAATGACTAAGGTAAGTAAATCTTGATTTACAATGTCTAAGGTAACTAAAGCTTGATTTACAATGACTAAGGTAACTAAAGCTTGATTTACAATGACTAAGGTAACTAAAGCTTGATTTACAATGACTAAGGTAAGTAGAGCTTGATTTACAATGACTAAGGTAAGTAAAGCTTGATTTACAATGTCTAAGGTAAGTAAAGCTTGATTTACAATGTCTAAGGTAAGTAAAGCTTGATTTACAATGACTAAGGTAAGTAAATCTTGATTTACAATGTCTAAGGTAAGTAAAGCTTGATTTACAATGACTAAGGTAAGTAAATCTTGATTTACAATGTCTAAGGTAACTAAAGCTTGATTTACAATGGCTAAGGTAAGTAGAGCTTGATTTACAATGACTAAGGTAAGTAAAGCTTGATTTACAATGACTAAGGTAACTAAAGCTTGATTTACAATGACTAAGGTAAGTAGAGCTTGATTTACAATGACTAAGGTAAGTAAAGCTTGATTTACAATGTCTAAGGTAAGTAGAGCCTGATTTACAATGACTAAGGTAAGTAAAGCCTGATTTACAATGTCTAAGGTAAGTAAAGCCTGATTACAATGTCTAAGGTAAGTAAAGCCTGATTACAATGTCTAAGGTAAGTAAAGCCTGATTACAATGTCTAAGGTAAGTAAAGCCTGATTACAATGTCTAAGGTAAGTAAAGCCTGATTTACAATGTCTAAGGTAAGTAGAGCCTGATTTACAATGACTAAGGTAAGTAAAGCCTGATTTACAATGTCTAAGGTAAGTAAAGCCTGATTACAATGTCTAAGGTAAGTAAAGCCTGATTACAATGTCTAAGGTAAGTAAATCTTGATTTACAATGACTAAGGTAAGTAGAGCCTGATTTACAATGACTAAGGTAAGTAAAGCCTGATTTACAATGTCTAAGGTAAGTAAAGCCTGATTACAATGTCTAAGGTAAGTAAAGCCTGATTACAATGTCTAAGGTAAGTAAAGCCTGATTACAATGTCTAAGGTAAGTAAATCTTGATTTACAATGACTAAGGTAAGTAGAGCCTGATTTACAATGACTAAGGTACGTAAAGCCTGATTTACAATGACTAAGGTAAGTAAAGCCTGATTTACAATGTCTAAGGTAAGTAAAGCCTGATTACAATGTCTAAGGTAAGTAAAGCCTGATTACAATGTCTAAGGTAAGTAAATCTTGATTTACAATGACTAAGGTAAGTAGAGCCTGATTTACAATGACTAAGGTAAGTAAATCTTGATTTACAATGTCTAAGGTAAGTAAAGCTTGATTTACAATGACTAAGGTAAGTAAATCTTGATTTACAATGTCTAAGGTAACTAAAGCTTGATTTACAATGGCTAAGGTAAGTAGAGCTTGATTTACAATGACTAAGGTAAGTAAAGCTTGATTTACAATGACTAAGGTAACTAAAGCTTGATTTACAATGACTAAGGTAAGTAGAGCTTGAATGACAATGACTAAGGTAAGTAAAGCTTGATTTACAATGTCTAAGGTAAGTAGAGCCTGATTTACAATGACTAAGGTAAGTAAAGCCTGATTTACAATGTCTAAGGTAAGTAAAGCCTGATTTACAATGTCTAAGGTAAGTAAAGCCTGATTACAATGTCTAAGGTAAGTAAAGCCTGATTACAATGTCTAAGGTAAGTAAAGCCTGATTTACAATGTCTAAGGTAAGTAGAGCCTGATTTACAATGACTAAGGTAAGTAAAGCCTGATTTACAATGTCTAAGGTAAGTAAAGCCTGATTACAATGTCTAAGGTAAGTAAAGCCTGATTACAATGTCTAAGGTAAGTAAATCTTGATTTACAATGACTAAGGTAAGTAGAGCCTGATTTACAATGACTAAGGTAAGTAAAGCCTGATTTACAATGTCTAAGGTAAGTAAAGCCTGATTACAATGTCTAAGGTAAGTAAAGCCTGATTACAATGTCTAAGGTAAGTAAAGCCTGATTACAATGTCTAAGGTAAGTAAATCTTGATTTACAATGACTAAGGTAAGTAGAGCCTGATTTACAATGACTAAGGTACGTAAAGCCTGATTTACAATGACTAAGGTAAGTAAAGCCTGATTTACAATGTCTAAGGTAAGTAAAGCCTGATTACAATGTCTAAGGTAAGTAAAGCCTGATTACAATGTCTAAGGTAAGTAAATCTTGATTTACAATGACTAAGGTAAGTAGAGCCTGATTTACAATGACTAGGGTAAGTAAAGCCTGATTTACAATGTCTAAGGTAAGTAAAGCCTGATTTACAATGTCTAAGGTAAGTAAAGCCTGATTACAATGTCTAAGGTAAGTAAAGCCTGATTACAATGTCTAAGGTAAGTAAATCTTGATTTACAATGACTAAGGTAAGTAAAGCCTGATTACAATGTCTAAGGTAAGTAAAGCTTGATTTACAATGACTAAGGTAAGTAAAGCCTGATTACAATGTCTAAGGTAAGTAAAGCCTGATTTACAATGACTAAGGTAAGTAAAGCCTGATTTACAATGACTAAGGTAAGTAAATCTTGATTTACAATGACTAAGGTAAGTAAAGCCTGATTTACAATGACTAAGGTAAGTAAAGCCTGATTTACAATGTCTAAGGTAAGTAAAGCCTGATTTACAATGACTAAGGTACGTAAAGCCTGATTTACAATGTCTAAGGTAAGTAAAGCCTGATTTACAATGTCTAAGGTAAGTAAATCTTGATTTACAATGACTAAGGTAAGTAGAGCTTGATTTACAATGTCTAAGGTACGTAAAGCCTGATTTACAACGACTAAGGTAAGTAAAGCCTGATTTACAATGTCTAAGGTAAGTAAAGCCTGATTTACAATGTCTAAGGTAAGTAAAGCCTGATTTACAATGACTAAGGTAAGTAAAGCCTGATTTACAATGTCTAAGGTAAGTAAAGCCTGATTTACAATGTCTAAGGTAAGTAAAGCCTGATTTACAATGACTAAGGTACGTAAAGCCTGATTTACAATGTCTAAGGTAAGTAAAGCCTGATTTACAATGTCTAAGGTAAGTAAAGCCTGATTTACAATGACTAAGGTAAGTAAAGCCTGATTTACAATGTCTAAGGTAAGTAAAGCCTGATTTACAATGTCTAAGGTAAGTAAAGCCTGATTTACAATGACTAAGGTAAGTAAAGCCTGATTTACAATGTCTAAGGTAAGTAAAGCCTGATTTACAATGTCTAAGGTAAGTAAAGCCTGATTTACAATGTCTAAGGTAAGTAAAGCCTGATTTACAATGACTAAGGTAAGTAAAGCCTGATTTACAATGACTAAGGTAAGTAAAGCCTGATTTACAATAACTAAGGTAAGTAAAGCCTGATTTACAATGACTAAGGTAAGTAAAGCCTGATTTACAATGACTAAGGTAAGTAAAGCTTGATTTACAATGACTAAGGTAAGTAGAGCTTGATTTACAATGACTAAGGTAAGTAGAGCTTGATTTACAATGTCTAAGGTAAGTAGAGCTTGATTTACAATGACTAAGGTAAGTAAAGCTTGATTTACAATGTCTAAGGTAAGTAAAGCTTGATTTACAATGTCTAAGGTAAGTAAATCTTGATTTACAATGACTAAGGTAAGTAAAGCTTGATTTACAATGACTAAGGTAAGTAGAGCTTGATTTACAATGTCTAAGGTAAGTAGAGCCTGATTTACAATGACTAAAGTAAGTAGAGCCTGATTTACAATGACTAAGGTAAGTAAAGCTTGATTTACAATGTCTAAGGTAAGTAAAGCCTGATTTACAATGTCTAAGGTAAGTAAAGCCTGATTTACAATGTCTAAGGTAAGTAAATCTTGATTTACAATGACTAAGGTAAGTAAAGCCTGATTTACAATGACTAAGGTAAGTAAAGCCTGATTTACAATGACTAAGGTAAGTAAAGCCTGATTTACAATGACTAAGGTAAGTAAAGCTTGATTTACAATGACTAAGGTAAGTAAAGCTTGATTTACAATGACTAAGGTAAGTAAAGCCTGATTTACAATGACTAAGGTAAGTAAAGCTTGATTTACAATGACTAAGGTAAGTAAAGCTTGATTTACAATGACTAAGGTAAGTAAAGCCTGATTTACAATGACTAAGGTAAGTAAAGCTTGATTTACAATGACTAAGGTAAGTAAAGCCTGATTTACAATGTCTAAGGTAAGTAAAGCCTGATTTACAATGACTAAGGTAAGTAAAGCTTGATTTACAATGACTAAGGTAAGTAAAGCTTGATTTACAATGACTAAGGTAAGTAGAGCCTGATTTACAATGACTAAGGTAAGTAAAGCCTGATTTACAATGTCTAAGGTAAGTAAAGCTTGATTTACAATGTCTAAGGTAAGTAAAGCTTGATTTACAATGACTAAGGTAAGTAGAGCTTGATTTACAATGACTAAGGTAAGTAAAGCCTGATTTACAATGTCTAAGGTAAGTAAAGCCTGATTTACAATGTCTAAGGTAAGTAAAGCCTGATTTACAATGACTAAGGTAAGTAAATCTTGATTTACAATGACTAAGGTAAGTAAAGCTTGATTTACAATGACTAAGGTAAGTAAATCTTGATTTACAATGACTAAGGTAAGTAGAGCTTGATTTACAATGACTAAGGTAAGTAAAGCCTGATTTACAATGTCTAAGGTAAGTAAAGCCTGATTTACAATGACTAAGGTAAGTAGAGCTTGATTTACAATGACTAAGGTAAGTAAATCTTGATTTACAATGACTAAGGTAAGTAAAGCTTGATTTACAATGACTAAGGTAAGTAAATCTTGATTTACAATGACTAAGGTAAGTAGAGCTTGATTTACAATGACTAAGGTAAGTAAAGCCTGATTTACAATGTCTAAGGTAAGTAAAGCCTGATTTACAATGACTAAGGTAAGTAGAGCTTGATTTACAATGACTAAGGTAAGTAAATCTTGATTTACAATGACTAAGGTAAGTAGAGCTTGATTTACAATGTCTAAGGTAAGTAAAGCTTGATTTACAATGTCTAAGGTAAGTAGAGCTTGATTTACAATGACTAAGGTAACTAAAGCTTGATTTACAATGACTAAGGTAACTAAAGCTTGATTTACAATGACTAAGGTAACTAAAGCTTGATTTACAATGACTAAGGTAACTAAAGCTTGATTTACAATAACTAAGGTAAGTAGAGCTTGATTTACAATGACTAAGGTAAGTAAATCTTGATTTACAATGTCTAAGGTAAGTAAAGCTTGATTTACAATGACTAAGGTAAGTAAAGCTTGATTTACAATGACTAAGGTAAGTAGAGCTTGATTTACAATGACTAAGGTAAGTAAAGCTTGATTTACAATGGCTAAGGTAAGTAAATCTTGATTTACAATGTCTAAGGTAAGTAAAGCTTGATTTACAATGACTAAGGTAAGTAAAGCTTGATTTACAATGTCTAAGGTAAGTAAAGCTTGATTTACAATGACTAAGGTAACTAAAGCTTGATTTACAATGAGTAAGGTAACTAAAGCTTGATTTACAATGACTAAGGTAAGTAAAGCCTGATTTACAATGACTAAGGTAAGTAAAGCTTGATTTACAATGTCTAAGGTAAGTAAAGCCTGATTTACAATGACTAAGGAAAGTAAAGCCTGATTTACAATGACTAAGGTAAGTAAAGCTTGATTTACAATGACTAAGGTAAGTAAAGCTTGATTTACAATGACTAAGGTAAGTAAAGCCTGATTTACAATGACTAAGGTAAGTAAAGCCTGATTTACAATGACTAAGGTAAGTAGAGCCTGATTTACAATGTCTAAGGTAAGTAAAGCTTGATTTACAATGACTAAGGTAACTAAAGCTTGATTTACAATGACTAAGGTAAGTAAAGCTTGATTTACAATGACTAAGGTAAGTAAAGCCTGATTTACAATGTCTAAGGTACGTAAAGCTTGATTTACAATGTCTAAGGTAAGTAAAGCTTGATTTACAATGACTAAGGTAAGTAAAGCTTGATTTACAATGACTAAGGTAAGTAAAGCTTGATTTACAATGACTAAGGTAAGTAAAGCTTGATTTACAATGTCTAAGGTAAGTAAAGCTTGATTTACAATGACTAAGGTAAGTAAAGCCTGATTTACAATGACTAAGGTAAGTAAAGCTTGATTTACAATGACTAAGGTAAGTAAAGCCTGATTTACAATGACTAAGGTACGTAAAGCTTGATTTACAATGTCTAAGGTAAGTAAAGCCTGATTTACAATGTCTAAGGTAAGTAAAGCCTGATTTACAATGTCTAAGGTAACTAAAGCTTGATTTACAATGACTAAGGTAAGTAAAGCCTGATTTACAATGACTAAGGTAAGTAAAGCTTGATTTACAATGTCTAAGGTAAGTAAAGCCTGATTTACAATGACTAAGGTAAGTAAAGCCTGATTTACAATGACTAAGGTAAGTAAAGCTTGATTTACAATGTCTAAGGTAAGTAAAGCCTGATTTACAATGTCTAAGGTACGTAAAGCTTGATTTACAATGACTAAGGTAAGTAAAGCCTGATTTACAATGTCTAAGGTAAGTAAAGCCTGATTTACAATGTCTAAGGTAAGTAAAGCCTGATTTACAATGACTAAGGTAAGTAAAGCCTGATTTACAATGACTAAGGTAAGTAGAGCTTGATTTACAATGACTAAGGTAAGTAGAGCTTGATTTACAATGACTAAGGTAAGTAGAGCTTGATTTACAATGACTAAGGTAAGTAAAGCTTGATTTACAATGACTAAGGTAACTAAAGCTTGATTTACAATGACTAAGGTAAGTAAAGCCTGATTTACAATGTCTAAGGTAAGTAGAGCTTGATTTACAATGACTAAGGTAAGTAAAGCTTGATTTACAATGTCTAAGGTAAGTAAAGCCTGATTTACAATGACTAAGGTAACTAAAGCTTGATTTACAATGACTAAGGTAAGTAAAGCTTGATTTACAATGACTAAGGTAAGTAGAGCTTGATTTACAATGACTAAGGTAAGTAGAGCTTGATTTACAATGACTAAGGTAAGTAAAGCTTGATTTACAATGACTAAGGTAACTAAAGCTTGATTTACAATGACTAAGGTAAGTAAAGCTTGATTTACAATGTCTAAGGTAAGTAAAGCCTGATTTACAATGACTAAGGTAAGTAAAGCTTGATTTACAATGACTAAGGTAAGTAGAGCTTGATTTACAATGACTAAGGTACGTAAAGCCTGATTTACAATGACTAAGGTAAGTAAAGCTTGATTTACAATGACTAAGGTAAGTAGAGCTTGATTTACAATGACTAAGGTAAGTAAAGCTTGATTTACAATGACTAAGGTAAGTAGAGCTTGATTTACAATGACTAAGGTAAGTAAAGCCTGATTTACAATGTCTAAGGTAAGTAAAGCTTGATTTACAATGACTAAGGTAAGTAAAGCCTGATTTACAATGACTAAGGTAAGTAGAGCCTGATTACAATGACTAAGGTAACTAAAGCTTGATTTACAATGACTAAGGTAACTAAAGCTTGATTTACAATGACTAAGGTAAGTAGAGCTTGATTTACAATGACTAAGGTAAGTAAAGCTTGATTTACAATGACTAAGGTAACTAAAGCTTGATTTACAATGACTAAGGTAAGTAAAGCCTGATTTACAATGTCTAAGGTAAGTAGAGCCTGATTTACAATGTCTAAGGTAAGTAAAGCTTATTAAATGATTTATTTAATCAGGTTAGATTCATTTAAGTGAAGCTGACCTGCACTAACCACAATAGTCAAAACCTCGGATAAAATAAAATACAATTTTAAATACTCACAGAAATTAAAAATTTTCCCTTTGCCAATAAGATACATGCATAAATAGTAGATAATAGTAATGACCATAAGACTAATAGATGCAGTAATGGTCAACACTTTATTGTCTTGACTGGTCTTGGTGGGACAATTTTGGCTCCATAGTAGTCTTGTGTAGTTCATCTATAGCAGGTAGATAATTAGAGGTAAGAGAGAAAGAAGGAACAGGTAGATAATTAGAGGTAAGACAGAGAGAAAGAAGAGAAAGCGTGTTTAGAAATGGCTAGAATATTGCAAATCAGATCTTCAAATGCTTCATTGCAAGTCAGATCTTCAAAGACATATAATTGTCTCTACTTTTGGCACAAGGCCAGCAATTACCCAGTACATTACTGGTACTTTATTTTATCGACCTCGTAGGATGAAAGGCAAAGTTAACCTCGGCAGGATTTGAACTCAGAATGGCAAGGGCCGTAACTCTATGCTGCAAAGTATGGTGTCCGACCCTCTACCGATACTGCCAATCCACCGCCGTTGTATGATGAATACATATAATACTGTTAGTTCAGAAAGCACATTGGCAGTCTATCAGGGATATTTTACTATATACAACCTGATATAAAAACCCTACAGAGAGCCTTTATTCACTAACAACCACTACAGATGACATAAAACATTAACCTATTAAGACTATTAACCCAGCTTCCAAATATGGTCACTGTTGTGACTATATTTCTAATGAGTAGACTGCCTGTGTATTTCAATTAGTTTTTAATATAACCGTCTATCAAAGAGTTTAATAAAATACCTGTAACTTTGTATGCCAAGTTCAAATTTTTGAAGTGCTGAGGGATTATTATGGGGTTCATGGAAAATTTAGGAAACTCAGATGCTGTAATTATCGTAAACACAGCTGGTTGCTATAATGGGAAATACCCTTGATAGGCTCCTTATGGCCAATTCTTTCCATCTTTACCCAATTTTCTAAGCTGTTTATAACAACCAACTGTGTTTCCAGCTATTGTCTATGTCTGAGTTTCCTATAAACTTCATTTGTAACTTTATATATTTGTGTATTATGTTGGTGTTAACTACAACTTAAATCTTATATCATTCATGTTATGAGAATTTGATACAGATTTAATTCAAATATGAATGCATGCTAGCATGGAAGAACGGACGTAAAACGGTAATGATGATGATGAAGTCTCAGGCAGGTTGGTACTAAAAGGGATAAACTGTGATATGATTATTCTTTCTACTGTTTAATCAGGGAGAGGGTGGCAATGCCCATGACCGTTTCCAGAACCTCTGAGACTAGTGGTAGAGAATGTGGAAGGTATCCTTAACCTTTTAGCATTTAAACAGGCTGTATCTGGCCAGAATTCTCTCACCTCTTTCTGTTCAAACCGGCTGTAACCAGCTGCTCATACTGATGTTAAGGTGTGGTTCTCAAAATAAATAATATCAAAATCTCATAGATTCAATATTATGTGAGATAAAGCCTTTACCATGAAAATATAATAGTAAATATAGAGTAATGTAAATGCTAAAGGGTTAAACCAGAGACCTGGACCAAATGCTTACAACATAGTAGAACCTGCTAAAGTACTAGGTGGTGACGTTAAATTGGGTGATGGAGTAAGTCTACAACCTAAGAATAAAGGACTCACTTCTAAGATATGATCTATGCATCCAGTCACAAGATCTGCAGCTGGCCACAAGATCTACATCTGGTCACAAAATCTGCAGCTAGTCACAAGATCTCCAGCTGATCACAAAAGCTAATCTGGTCACAAGACCTGCATGACCTTCTGGAAACAAAGTACTCACCATATCCATAACATCCATGCAAATACTTGGTGAAGAATAATCTTCTATTTTCTTGAACTTCGTATTGAGGTTCTTGTAGTTTTTAGTGCAGTTCAGACAGATGTTCATCTTTGACTGATAAAAAATAAATAATTACTGGTTAATAATTAACAAGGAATTAGATTTCAAGTCCTAAAAAATTTGCAACTAAATATAGGCAAGAAATATAACAGAAATGGTGAATAATTATAAACGTGCCTTGAAGTAGATTAACAAGAACTGACTTACCTGTGCATTTGTATTATTTTCAACACAACCAATCATTTCCTTGTAGCTATCAATGAATTCAATAGTTCTATTGTTCAATTCAGTTTTTTCTTTATTATCAGACTGACTATAGCAACCTGTAAATTAAACACATTTTAATGTAATAAACCAGAAACAGGGGTATGTGTGTGACTCTGACTGTCTGTGTGTGTGTCTGTCTGTCTCAAAGTAAGCAGTGCCATTTGTTTAAATCCACAGTTTGACAAAGATCTGCATAATAAATACCAAAGTTAAAGATAAAGTAAGGATTGACATCAAGAAGAGTATCCAGCCAAAAGAAAAATCTCATCCAACCCATGCCAGTACAGGAAACGATGTAAAACACCAGAGACACTCAACAACTGCTGGTCATCCAATACTTGACAGTCTTGTGCTTACAATTTAGAGTTCTAGATCAGGGGTCTCAAATTCAAAAGGGCCATTAGGTTCTGGGGAAGAAGCAAAGCAAGCCAAAAGTGAGATGAGGTGGATGGCTGAAAGTGATTTCCAACAGTTATAATGCTAATCTGCAATACGGCTGGTAGGCTGCTATTTATCATCTTTTTTCATCAAAATAAATACACATATGATAGTGAGATATGTGAATTATTACAAAATGTAAGGGGACAAATTTTCTGTTTAAATTTTTCCTTAATTAGTCATGAAAATTGTTCTGCCATGGGCCATAGAAAAGCAGTTTGTGGGTCACGTGTTTGAGAGTCCTGTTCCAGATTATAATTGCTTTGGTTTTAATTCAAATTGCCTTTGACAGTATAAAAATTAAAAGCAAAAACGCTACTTACTAGTACAATAAGCAGAACCCCAGAGGGCTTCAATGTCTTGAAATACTGCTGGTATTAATGGTGCATAGTCAGACTTCATTAGTAAATTTTTGCAAATTATTAAAGTACTATTCTTGCCCTGTAACAATGAAGAGAGAAGAAAACTGTTATTGGACTAACTGCATACAACAGCAGTGGCAACAACAACAACTATTTGGTGGATTGGCAGTATTGGTAGAGCGTCGGACACCATGCTTCGTGGTAGAGTTGCCTTTCATCCTTACAGGGTCGATAAAATAAAGCACCAGTAATGCACTGGGGTCGATTTAATCAACTTTCCCCGCCCCCAAAATTCCTAGCCTTGTGCCTGTAGTAATCATTATTACTACAGAAAATGTTTTAAGGCCATCTTCTCTGTTAAAGCAAGGGTTAGCCTTGGAGGTGCCATGACAAGTTCTTCAATTTTTCTCTATTGTCTGCACCCCTGGTTTTTATTTCCTTTCATATTTAACCATGGCTTTCTTGGTCTTCCCCTTCTTTTACTTCCTGCCACATTCATTTCCATCACTCCTATCACCCAGCCACTATCATCCTTCCTCATGACCCAACCATCTTATTCCATTTCTTTTCACAACATTCATCACTGCCTTTATTCCTCTCACCTAATCACTTTCTCCTTTCCTCAACACATGACCCATTCATCACTGCCTCCATTCCCAATCATCTTCTGCAATTCATTGTCTTCCTCCCTCTGTCACTGAACTTCTGTCCTTTCCAGCCTTATTTGTTGCTCTTTGTGTGTGTGGTATGTATATGAGGTGTGGTGTGTGTGTATGTGTATGTAGAGTGTGTTTGTGTGTGGTGTGTATGTACGTGTGGTGTATGTGTGTTTATGTTCTGAGTGGTGTATATGTCTGTGATGTGGGTGTGGTGTATGTGTGTTTATGTTGTGAGTGGTGTGCATGTGTATGTGGTGTTTGTGTGTGCCTATGTCTGTATGTGTGGTGTCTGAGTGTATGTGTGTGGTGGTGTTTGTGTATGTGGTGTTGTGTGTATGTATGGTGTGTAATTGAGTTATATCTTGTAGTTTTCGTGGCGAGGGGTTACCAACATAAAATACGATTTAATCAAACAATTATTAATAGAGAAAAAAGTAGAAGTTTCACGGAAACATGAAACTGAGTTGCGATTTGTGTCAGCTTCTAATAGTTCACACAGACACACACCATACATTCACACAAAAGCACATATACACACCACATATACACACACAGGCGAAGTACTACATGTGTCTATTTATAGGAGAGAAATAAAAATTGTCTGAAGAAGACTACTCACAGCTTCATCAATGGCAGAATAAAGTTGAACAGCCGACATGTATTCTTGCACACATTTCGTACAAAAGCGATAAGGACGAGCCCGTTCAATACTACATCGATAAAATGTTGATACTACATTACTAATGTTACCGATAATGAATTCACATGGCTTTGAAATTGGTTTAGGTATTTCAGTTGTTGGTTGTGATGTCGATGCCGTTGTCTGATTTGATTCTGTAAATGTTTCATTATTAAAGAGACGTTCTTGTGCATGGTACAAATTCCAGGATATATTTTTCTCGCATAACGATACACGGAAGCTATTTACTAGAAGTAGAAATAACACTGTAAGCAATTGTACATTATGTTCCATTTCTTCTCAAGCGTGTTTAAGAAACTGGAGGTGATAAAATCTAAAGCCCCTTTCTAAAAAAAATCTTTTAATTAATAAGTAGGATACATGAAACAGATATTTAACGATAAGATTTGATGTTTATAAACATTTCAATGAACTAAGAGATCACATGAGCTAACCGGTACCAACCGTCATATGGTCCCTTCTGTATATTGTTCCTCGAATCGTAGCATTTTATTTATTTCCCTCATTCTAAAAAATTCACACTTGTTTATAATAATTGTTTCTACTTTTTGGCACAAGGCCAGCAAATAGCCAGTGCATTACTGGTACTTTATTAGTAATCCTGGAATTTGTACCAGGCACAAGAATGAAGAGAAGTTCTTGTGCATGGTACAAATAATAATAATAATAATAATAATAATAATGAAATTATTATGTACAGTGCTCAGGCGCACTACAACTCATCAAAGGTGCATGTATAGTACATAGAATAATGTACAAATGTCAGGAAAATGAACAGTGTACGAGTCATGAAATACATGGGGGGGGGGGGACATCAGGTGTGGTGTTGGCGAATCTCAGGAAGCATGGAGGTTTTAAAGGATGCAGTGTCTCGACGGCTAACAACTAATGCAGGTAGTTTGTTCCATGCTCCAGCAACTCTGAACGTGAAAAAATGTTTCCGAAAGTCATGGGAGCTGTGCTGTTTGTAGGCATGCCCACGTGTGTTAGACACATAGAAATCAAAAAGGTGCTCAGGGTTGTTGTTGGCAAGATGGTTAATGATTTTGTCAGTTGCCAGACGTCGGAGCTTCAATGTATCCATACCCAGGGAAGCAAGGCATTCAGAGTATGGTAGATGCCTGATGGAGGGTATTCGCTTGGTTGCACGTCTCGGAACAGTTTCCAGGCGGTCAATGTTGTGAGCAAGATAGGGGTTCCAGACTGGTGATGCAAATTCTAAGTGTGGCCGCACCATAGCTATAAACAGCTTTAAATAGATAGCTGGAGAGCGGCTGACAAAGGTCTTGCTGAGTGATGCTAAGACACCCTCGGCCTTCTTTGCACGGAAACATTGAAATACTAGATTTGGTGCCCGAGTGCGCGTTAGCTCACCGGAAGTGAGAGACCTCTAGTTCTTGTTATGACGTCATTCTAGGAGAATGGCAACCAATGATATTGACCTGTTCTTTTATTTGGATACCTGTCCCCTCTGTTCAGAGAGTGGGATTAGTGCACTGTAAGAACCAATCCCACTCTTCACTTAAAAAAGCTTCGGCACAGGCATTACTTGATTTAAACATATGAAAAATAGTCGTTTTGGAAGCCTCAACAATGCAGGTGGGCAAATCTCCGGGTAACAAAATCGGATGGATTTTGTTACCCGGAGATTTGCCCACTCATTGTTGAGGCTTACAAAACGACTATTTTTCATATTCCGCAATGCTTCAAGTAAACTTTAACACTCATATATATATATTCAACTCCGTCAGCCGCGACATCGTCCTCGGCTCAGTAAGAGAGAGGGTCCTGTGGTTAGAAAAAGGTACTTCACTTACCGCTTTCGCTGGCACCGCTAATCCCATGGCTGGTTTCTCCTCTCCCACGTGTGTACAATCCAACTCGTTAACCGGAGCTCCAAAACTGACGTCCACCACGTTCGCTGACCACCCTAGAGAGGCAGACCTGTTGGCCCTTCCGGTCGAGCACCCTTCCGGTCAAGCACCCTTCGGGTCAAGCACTCTTCCGGTCGAGCTCTCCCCAGCCTCCGGCCACTGCACACCACACCATACCCACACGCCCCCCTGATCTCAAGGATCAATTTCCTCCTCGTCCTGCTGCATATGAAAGTCTGCTGTCCAGGTTGGTGGTTTGCGACTTCTTTGCGATCTCCGCAGTGTTGGGGAGGTACTTTGGGTTTCCTCTTCCTCGGAGTCCGTTGACACAGTAATTCTACGGATATCCAGGACATGACGTGGTACACCGTCCACGGACACATTGTTCTGGGAATTTACGGCTGTCACCATTCCCCTTCCCCAGTGAGATGTGCAACGTGTATCTGGGGGCTTAACCCAGACTTCTTCGCCCACCTGCACGAATGTATTCTCTCTCTCCACTGGCCGTTGTGGTGGCGTGCACGGGTGCCGCTAGTCGTATCTGAATACTGCTCTGTGTGGCACCGATTCCTCAACCTGTCCGACCCGAGGAGACATGTTGTACCAGAACACTGCCTCCATTGGTGAGATGTGGCCCTGCTCCGCCATTGCTTTGATCGTCCGGTGGTGTCGCTCCACGATTCCATTTCCGCTCAGCCTGTACGCTGCTCTGAAGAAACGGTCCACCTTCCATCCATCGAGTATCTCCCTCAGCACCTCCGAGCGGAACGCTGCGCTGTTGTCCATCAGCAGTTCGTCCACAGGGCCCTGCTCCAAGAACACCTCCCTCAACGTCCGCGTGATTTCCTCGGCCGTTCCAGTCTTCATCTCCCTCCATATCGCCATCCGTCCCGGTCGACAGTCGACCATTAAGAGGTATGTTCCTTGTCGGTAGTGTGTTACATCCACCGCCAATCGCATCCAGTCGCGATCCTCCTCCCTCCAACGCTTCTGACGGCTTCGCAGCCAGTCCATACCCCTGTAAATGGCTCGTGACCTCCACCGCCGACACTACAGACTCGTCCACTAGGATGTCCTCAATGTAGGAATTAGTGGCCCTCTTCATCTTGTCAGCCGTTCCCAGAATGGTCTTGAGGACCGCCGCCATGATCTTCGGTGCAGAGCTCGGCCCGAAACCGAGGCTGGTCAGGCAATATGTCCGGCCCTTATACCTGACCAGCTGATACTGCCAGATCTTCTTATCTATGTGTAATTGTAAGTATGCCGACTTTAGATCGACGATTGCGGAAGCCCCCGTCATGCGTCTCCACTCACGCAGGGTTTCCCCCACAGCCATCCGTGACCTCGCCACCCGTGTGGCATGACACGTGCTCGTTCAGCTCCCGAAAGTCCAGTACCGGCCTCACTTTGTTCTTCGTGGGTTGTGCCACTGCCATTAACGGCAATACTCCGCACTTCACCTCCTCTTTCCAGGGAAGCAGTATGCCCTCTTCAATCCATCGCTCTACCTCTCGCTCGAACTCGCTCCTAATTTCTCCCTTCAATGTGTATTGATAGCAGCCCACTTTGGTCTTCAGTGTTGGTGGTTCTCCCTTCCAGTACCACTCAACAACCCATCGTTGCCCATCGAACACGGCCTTGAAGTCTTTGTCCTGTACAGTGTAAGCGGGATATTTCCTCTTCGCAGGCCTTCTGGTCCTCCTGTCGCGTACTCACAGCGCATACCGATGCGGTGCCGCCAAACGACACACCGACATTGTTCACTGTGATGCCTCCTAGACGACCAATTGCGTCCATGCCCATAACTACGCCGATCCCATCCACCACGTTGTCGACTACGATGGCAGAAAGCCTTATTTTCTTTCCCCGAGCAGCCATCTCCACCTCGCTGCGACCTCGGCATTCAATTTTCCTACCGTCGACTGCCCTTACGCTGCTCTTCCCTCTCCACCTCTGCGCTACCCCCGCAGTCACCAGTGTCGTCGTTCGTACAGCCCGTGTCCACAAGGGCTCGCCGTGGCTTTCCCCTCACGAAAACTTTCACCACGGGCAGCGCCTCTACTCGTAAGGGGCAGCTACCGGCGCAGTAGTTCCCCTTGGATCGTTTTTCCTGGTCGCAGCTAGTAGCGATGTGGCCTGGTCGCTTACACCGGTAGCATATTTTGTCCGGCCTTGACTCTCTACAGTCTCTCGCCATGTGCGGGCCTTGGCACCTAAAACAGCGACCTCTAAACGTTCGCGGGCGACCGCGGCAGTGGTTGCCTCCCTTTCACCATTTCGCTGCCGGCTGCCTTGGGCCTCTGTCATTGCTATCGTCGCGACACTCTTCTTGGCATCTTCTGCTATGATGCAGACTTGCTCCACCAGTGCATGCATCTCCATTTCCTTGTAACCCGGGACTTGCTGCAGTTTCACCGCTATGTCGTCTGGAAATCCATTTATGAACGCCAACCGCACCGTGCGTTCGCATTCCACCTGATATCCAGCCAACATGGCCAATCGCCGTATTTCTGCTGCGAAAATGTCAACGCGTTCACCGTTCCATCTAATCCTTGCCAGCTTAGCAAAAGCGGCTAACGGTCCTTCCGCGAACGCTTCCATCATACGCCTCTCAATCTTTTGCGCATCCCTTTGGCTGTGTTCATCCATCTCTAGGAAGAGTGCCAACGCACCCCCTTCGAGGTACAGTGCCATGAGGCCAGCCACATCTTCTATCTTCTGTAAGCTTGCGACCAGCCGGACTTTTCGCAGCCAAGCGACAACATCGCCTTCACCGGTAAATGCTCTAATCGCTTCTCCGCTCATTCGTAATCTCGTCGCCATATCCTAATTTTGTCCTGCGGTAAGTAATAAAAAACAACAGACTCCTCTCTGTTTTTCCAGTAGCTTTGTTTTCGAGAAAGTTCTTTTTTTTTTTATCAATCAGATCTCAGTTTCCAGTGCCGAAATAGCTTGTGGTTAGAAAAAGCTACCTCACTTACCGCTTTTGCTGGCACCGCTAATCCCATGGCTGGTTTTTCCTCTCCCACGTGCGTACAAGCCAACTCGTTAACCGGGAGCTCCAAAACTGACATCCACCTTAGAGAGGCAGACCTGTTGGCCCTTCCGGTCAAGCACTCCCCAGCCTCCGGCCACCGCACACCACACCATACCCACAGGTCCCACAACTCTACCACTTTGCTTGGCAGGCTTATCGGGAGCCCTCCTACCTCTCTTTCGGTGACCAAATCATCACCTCTGCCTCAGGAGTCCAACAGGGTGACCCACTCGGGCCCGCTCTGTTTGCACTGGGCATTGATGACGTCACTAAGATGGGGGCTGAGGTGGAGTTCAATGTCTGGTACCTCGACGACGCTTGTTTGGGGGGGAACTCCGTATATGGTTCTCGCTACTGCCAACAAGATGGTGGAGGAGCTTGGCCGCCGGGGTCTCCAGATCAATAGCTCCAAATGTGAGCTCTGGATCCTCAGCCACCCGGCTTCTGAACACCAACAGCTAATAGACCTGCTTGCAGAGTCCTTCCCTCCCATCGCGGTCCCTCCCCCGTCGGCTTGGTGCTCCTTAGGAGCCCCAATCACAGACTTGGCCTTCGAGTCAACCTTCCAATCGAAGATGGTTGGCCTTGAGCAGCTGCTGAGGAATATCGAAGTTATCGAACCCCATTAAGGTTTCTTCATACTCAGGAACTACCTGTCTATTCCTAAGCTTCTGTATCTGCCCAGGGTCAGCTCCTCTCATAGATTTCCGTTTTGCCTCCAACGCTTCGACGACCTAATCTTCGAGAGACTCGAGTGCCTGGTCAATGTTAGACTCTCTCCAAAGTCCCGCGATCAGGCTGCGTTGCCCAAGCGATTTGGGGGTCTTGGTCTTCGTAAATGTTCGTCCCTCTCTCTCTCCCCTGCTTCCTTTCCTCCACCTACGCTTGCTCCACCCTGGTGAGCAACATTCTCTCCTCTCCAACACGGACTAGTTCCAACAGGGAGTTGGGTGAAGTCTCCAGCAATGGAGTGAGTTGGGCTTGTCTCTTCCTGAGAAGGTGGAGGACAGTCGAAGTCAGAGAATTTGGGACAGCATAAGTTCGAAGGCCACTTTCGACTCCCTCTTCATCCAGTCAGATCAGTTTGCAAGGTGCCGCTTACTACCTGCCAACGCCAAATACTCAGGCGACTGGGTTGATGCCCTACCCATGGCCAACGTCGGTGGCCTACTCAGCCTGGACGAACTTCGTGTCTCCATCGCCCTCAAAGTGGGAGCTAACGTCTGCATGGGTTTGAGGTGCCGATGCAGCAAACTCCTCGACTCCACAGGCCTCCGCGGTCTTTCTTGCCGCCTGAATGCCGGCCGCTTCAGGCGTCACACGGAGCTAAACCTCATTCTGAAGAGAACATTGGCCCGGGCGAATATCCCCTCAGTCTTGGAACCATCTGGGTTGACCATAAGTGACGGCAAAAGACCTGACGGTCTTACCCTGTGCCTCTGGTAGAGAGGCAGGTGCCTTGTCTGGGACGTTACTGTTAGTGACTCTTTTGCTCTCTCCCACATCCTGGATGTTGCTGTTAGGACGAGAGCCACAGCTTCGCAGCCGAGTGGAGTAAGACCCTCAAATACTCTGATCTGTCGGCAGCTACATTTTTTATCCTGTGGCTTTCGAGACGTTTGGGGGAGTCGGGCCGCTGACTGCGAGGTTCCTCTCTTCACTGGCGGCTCGCCTAAGAGGTAACTGGCGAATCTCACGAGGGCGCTTGGCTGTTTCAGCGCATCAGCCTCGCCATCACCCGAAGCAACACTGCGAGTGTGCTGGCTTGCCTCAAAAATCATTAGAGAGGTTGCCCAGTACTCGCGACGTTGCTATCTTTTGCTCTGGTGTTGGCTCCGTTGTTCACCCCTTCTTTTACATTTTCTTTAATATTGTAACATTAAAAGAATATATCTTTATATATGTGTGTGTGTGTGTGTGTACTTTTAATGTTGCAATATTAAATAAAATGTAAAGGAAGGGATGAATAACCGAGCTAACACCAGAGCAAAAGATAGCAGCGGCGCGAGGAGTACCGGGCAACCTGTCTAATGATTTTTGAGGCAAGCCAGCTCACTCGCAGCGTTGCCTCGGGTGATGGCGAGGCTAATGTGCTGGAACAACCAAGCACCCTCGCGAGATTCGCCACTTACCTCTATTAGGCGAGCCGCCAGTGAAGAGAGGAACTTCGCAGTCAGCAGCCCGACTCCCCCAAACGTCTCGAAAGCCACAGGCTGAAAAATGTAGCTGCCGACAGATCAGAGTATTTGAGGGTCTTACTCCACTCGGCTGCGAAGCTGTGGCTCTCGTCCTAATCGCAGCATCCAGGATGTGGGAAGAAGCAAAAGAGTCTCTAACAGTGACGTCCTAGACAATATATATAATTGTTTCTTCTTTTGACACAAGGCCAGCAATTATTCCAGTGCATTACTGGTGCTTTATTTTATAGACCCCGTAAGGATGAAAGGTAAAGTTAACCTCGGCGGGATTTGAACTTATATAATGGCTGCATAATTGTTATGGGTCTATTTCTAGCTTCTCTTTTAACCTCTGGATTTTGACGTCCGACCTACTATTTAAAAGCCAAAAGTACATGGAATTTTATCCATAATATTAGTGTATTTTTGCCGAGAGATGGTTTTTGCTGTCTAGATATGTGTTTCACTTGAATTTTTTTTTGTACAAGCCATAAGGTATGTTTTAAGACATTGCTTACTGGTAGGTTTACGGCGTCTTAATTTATTCATTAATTATCTTAATATCTATTTCTTTGTCGGAACGAAACCGCAGTATAAGCACGAATTTATAGGTGAAATTATACTTTTATTCTAAAATATATTTTTTGCTTGTAATGCCTACTTTTAATATACTAATAATTTTTACACCTAAAATATAATATTTGAAAAAATGAAGTCCACAAATCATAGTTTTTAGCTTATATATAGTATTTGAGCTATTTAAGGTTTAATATGACTATTTTATGGGAAGAAATAATGTATTAGAAAAATCAATAGGATCTCGTTCCTTCTTGTTGATTAACCGTCACTCCGAAAAAAATAAAAAGCTTTCATATATACAGTGGAAATATATTTTCGATCTTGAACAGAATGATGTCCCTTAGTTTAGAGTCATCTCCCTCTAATCGTCTATATTTAAGTAAAGAAAATGGCTAACACGCATGTACGCTCACACATAAACATATATCGGTGGTAGGAAAATTGCAAGAGCTGAAACAGAAGAAATCATGTATTCTTACTTATGTTTCTGGCAGTGATCATTAAAACTCTTCCAGATAGTTGTATTTGATTCTTTGTTTCCATCCCTATTGTTGTCTCTTGTATATTTGCGCCTCTCTTCTGAGCTGTGTCCACTTCACTTTTGCCTCTGCAATCATTTCATATTTGCTTGATTGTTTTAATAGAATATATGTGAGCAATACTCTCATATAGATGTTTTTAGAAGGACAGAAACTATTCAAGGTTGAAGTGTATCTTGTTCAGAAGTAACATTTAACCTTGTTGGTATAATATGCCATGGAAATACATAAATGTCAAGTTTCCAATCACAGTTTTTAACATATTGTTAAAGCAATGAAGGATGAAAAGTAAAGGTGATCTAAGCGATACTTCATCTGACATGTCGGAAACTGAGCATCCTTTCAACACTGACTCAACTTCCCTTGTAGATATATCAGCCATCTACTAGTTGCCTTGTTAATGAATGCTTGGATGTGTTCCTCATTTCTCTAGCAATTTTAATTAGTGGAGGCAAGGTTGCTAGTTTGTGCTCATTCCCTCCTCTTTTTTCAACACAGACTGGATACCAATTGGGTGTTTTGAAGTCAAAGAAGGGAATTCCATAATCCTGGATAGGGGCCCATTCCAGATACTGTCAGCTGTGCCTGAGACTTATGTTGGGCAGGATTGTTGAGGATAGCAACCTCTCCTGTACTAATCAAAAAGAAAATCCCAACAGATCCAAGCATTCATTAACAAAACATATTTAAAGAAAGCTGCTTTACAACCTAAAGATAAATACTGATTATATTTTTAATTTAGCCCCAAAAAACCAATGAAATATCTTAAGTATGGTCATTTGGTACCCGGTAAGGGTATTAGACTCATACCAAGGTAGAGATGATCCCCTTCTGAGTATCGAGCATCACTTAATATTGATGTCTCCCAGATGGGAATCAATACGAGAAGCGATAGTTAAACTTGAGAGGGTGGTTGCTCCACTCTTTCTTGACCCTTGACTTTAAAATGTTGACTGAAGATGCATCAGTTGTTTCTTGTTTGAGGTTGTTTCAGTGGTTTGATCGCACATGCAGAAAAGAAGTGGTTCTTAGGACTTGGTTGGTGTTGCACCTGGAGCTTCTGGTTGAGTCCTCGGGTAGTCCTGCTGAGTGCCATCATCATCATCATCATCATCATCATCATTTTACATCCGCTTTTCCCCGCTTGCAAGGGTGGGACGGGTCTTATTCAGCACAAGCATCTCTCCACTAGTCACGGTCCTTCGTCATCTCCACCGTGAGCTTCAATGATCTGAGGTCTGTTCTCACCACCTCCGCCCATGTTTTTCGTGGTCTACCTCTACCACGTCTTCCTTCAACTGGCATTTCCTGGCACTTCTTCACCCATCGGTCATCATCCATGCGCATGACATGTCCATACCACCTCAGTCTCCTCTCCCGTACACTACATTCTATCCCTCTCAGACAATTTCTCTTTCAACACATTTATGCTGGGTCGTTCACACACATTTACACTGCACATCCAACGGAGCATGCTTGCCTCATTTCTCTCCAGCCGTCGCATATCCTCTGCAGTTGCTGCCCATGTCTCACTACGATGCAGCATCGCGCTCCTCACACAGGCATCATACAACCGGCCTTTCGTACGCAGGGAGAAACCCTTCTTCGTCAACAGAGGAAGCAGCTCCCTAAACTTCTTCCAACCCGTCACTTATTCTAGATACTATGGCCTCGGAACACCCTCCTCCCATGCTAATCTGATCTCCTAGGTACCGGAAGCTATCCACCACTTCTATAGCGCCCTCCTGCATCTGAAAAATGTGTCTATCAATGCGACTTCTACCGTCTAATTTCCCTGTACATCTACTGTTAGTTTGCCTGCTATCCCGCTACATCTCTTGTGTACCCAGGATCTGCATTGTGTGCATTTTATAGAATTTATGCCAGTTCCTTTTCTGCATATCGAACATGGCCATTTCCCTGACGGAATCAGGGTTTTGTCCTCTTTTCTACTCATCAACACTTTTGTCTTAGCTAGATTCATTCTCAGTCCTCTTGATTCCAACTGCTGTTTCCATAGCCAGAATTTATTCTCTAGCTCCTCTACTGATTCTGCTATAAGAACCAGATCGTCAGCATAGAGAAGTTCCCATGGACAGCCAGTCTTAAACTCCTCTGTTATGGCTTGGAGGACTATAATGAACAAGAGCAGGCTGAGGACCGAACCCTGATGTACTCCTACTTGTATCTGGAATTCCTCACTAAACTCCATTCCTACCCTGACTTTACTGAGAGTACCTCTGTACAAAGTTTGCACTGTCCTCACAAGCCATTCCTCAACACCTAGCTTCCTTAGGGACCACCAGATGACAGATCGGGGTACCCTATCAAAGGCCTTCTCTAGGAAAGGCTAAGTATAGTGGCTTATTCTTCTCTAAGAACCTCTCTTGTAATTGTCTCACCAAGAAGAGGGCATCTGTTGTACTCTTCCCAGGCACAAAACCAAACTGTATCTCATCTAGTTTGACCCTTTCTCTAATTAGTTGTGCTAAAATCCTTTCTGCCACGTTCATAACCTGATCTATCAGTTTTATACTCCTATAATTGCTCCTCTCCAGAGCATCCCCTTTACCTTTGTAACAATTTATGAGAATACTGCTGCACCAGTCTTTGGGTATGACACCACCATATATAGCCTGATTGATGATGCGTGTAACCAGTTTAGTGCCTACGTCCCCTGATGCCTTCAGCATCTCAGCAACTATTCCCGATGGTCCGGCAGCCTTACCATTTTTCATTTCCCTAATCGCCTCTTGGACCCTATATTCGTCAATCTCAATATCTGGTCCCTCTGTCGGATCTACCAAGGGTAATTTCTCTCTCTCCCATTTGTTCTCCACATTCATCAGTCTCTCATAATGACATTTCCAGGCCTCCTTTTTCTGATCATTCGTGACACTAAGTACACCGGCATCATCCTGGACACGTTTATCTCCAACAACATCCTGATTTGCATTGACACACTGCCTTGCAATGTGGAACACCGCACGCCTCTGATCTTCCCGTCACAGAACATTGGCAAACCTCCTACTCTCTGCCTTGCTGCGTGCTAAGTACACCTGACGTCTAGCTTCTCTCTTAGTGGCTGTATATTCTTCCCTACTCCCACCCTTTTTCCAAGCCTTCCATGCTAGTCTTTTGTCTCTAATAGCCTTATCTACTGTGCTGTTCCACCACCAGGTCACTCTCCGTCTGGTTGGAGCTCTGCTCCAGCCACAAGTTTCATCAGTAGCCTGCAGCAAGTTGTCACGTAAGAAATTCCAGTTATTATCTGTCATACGTCTCTAAATCGTCTTCTTTTTCGTCATATACATCTTGAAGGGCTTTCCTAAATTTGTATTTTAGTGAAAGGTCTTTTGGCTTCCAGACCTTTCTTCTCCACACCTTCCTATATGTCTCATTCCATCTCTTGCTTACTGAGATATCACTAACAACTAACCTATGCTGTGGGGTACATTCTTCCCCAGGGATGCCTTGGTATTAGACACTATCTGCCTGTCCCGCTGCCTAACTAGTAAGAAGTCAATCTGGCTTATGTGCTCACCAGATTTGTAGGTTATTAGGTGATTGGCAGGTTTCTGGAAGTTTGTGTTGCAAATAGTCAATGTACTCGCATCACAAAATTCAAGAAGTCTCACTCCTTCTTCATTTCTTGAACCGTAACCGTGCCCACCATGTACCCCAGTGTAACCATCCTGGAGCTGTCCAACCATGACCATTGAAGTTTCCTGCTAGCATAACGATGTCTCCGTCCTCTGTCATTGCGGTTGTTTGCAAAAGTTGTTCATAAAAGCAGTCTTTCTCATCTTTGCCTAGACCTGCTTGGGGAGCATAGGCCGAGATGATTGTCAGTAGTCTCCTACCTACAACTAATCTAAGCTTAATTATTCGATTACTAACTCGAACTACCTCTATTGTCTTATTGATCCATTTCTCAGCCAGGAAAATGCCTACTCCCCCCCTAACCCATCATCCTTACCTACCCAGAATAGCTTATAGCTAAGACGTTTGCCTACGACTAGTCTCGCAGAGGCACCTCTCCATCTCACCTCTTGCACGCAGCACACATCCACCTGCCTTCTCTCCAGCATCTCCGCTATTTCAGCAGATCTACCTCTGAGAGTGCCAACATTAAGAGTTGCAACTCTGAGGTGCGACGTCTTCATATTTTGTTGTTGTTCCTATTTGTTGCTGTGCTGATAAGCGTTTTGGCATTGATACACTGGTTGGATGCCCTTCCTAATACCAGCGCCAATTTACAGCATGGACAGGGTGCTTTTATTTGTGCCACCAGCACTAGAGAGGATGTCTTACTAGACTCAAGGGCCCTCTCTACCCCTCCATTTTACAGCATGGTCATAAAAAAAATAAAATAAAAAAAACTTATTGACACGACGCATACACACACACCAACACTCATGCATACAAACCACAACTACACACACGCCACTCACATACCAACACTCATTCATGCAGACAAACACACACACCACTCACAAACACACATATATATATATATATATATTACCGGCAGTACTGATACAAATACAAAATCAAAATCAATATTATGTCAACTGTTGACCTTTCCCAGTCCAGTTCAGCTTGTATATAATAATAATAATAATTGTTTGCTTTACGCTGGTAATGGCGGTGGTGGTGGATGGTCAGTGATGGTGGTGGCAGTTGTTGGTGCTGCAGTTGTTATTGTAGTTGCTGTTGTTGTTGTTGTTGCTGTTGTTGTTGTTCTTCTACTTCATTTCACTGCTGCTGTTGCTGCAGACAATGGTGTTGATGCTATTGCAGTCGCATATTTACAGTCTGAGTTCAAATCCCGCCGAGGTTAACTTTGCCTTTCATCCTTACGGGGTCGATAAAATAAAGTACCAGTAATGTACTGAGTAATTGCTGGCCTTGTGCCAAATGTAGAAACAATATATATAAATACATACATATACACACATTCAACACAGACAATGATGTTGTTGCCGTTGTTATTGTTGGTGTTACTGCTGTTGTTGTTGTTGTTGTTGCTGTGTTGAAATCTGGTCGCATCCACTGAGATATACATATACACACACATATATATATGTATATACACATACATACATCAAAAGAGTCAGCAGTATGTCAACAGGGAACAGGGAACAGGTCAGCCACCTTAGATAGAGTAATGAGTACTGTGGTGATGGTGGGGAGCGAGTGTAGACGTTATTGTTATTGTGGTGGTGGGGGTCAGTGAGATGTACAAGTTCAAAGTTCACTTGTCTCTTTTCCTCTCTCTTCAAAATTTTGAATTTATGGCCTTTTGCAATCGCGGACAAGTATATATAATATATATATATATAAGAGAAGCAAAGAAAATTTCAATGATACTAAAGATTTCCTGGTGGAAGTTCAGGTGTACTCAGGGTTGGTATCCAGTTTCGGGGTGAAAATCCAACTAATTTTGAGAGGTCCACGTAAGCATTGATATATATATGTATGTAAAATGCAAACAGAAATAACAACACATACTAATGAACATGTTTTTACATTAAACACAGAGGGACATCTGTAAATGATAATAACAATATTTAGATGTACTCAGGATTGGTATCCAGTTTCGGGGTGAGAATCCAATTAGAAAATCCAACGAATTTTGAGAGAGGTCCACGCAAGCATTGATATATATATGTATGTAAAATGTAAACAGAAATAACAACACATATACTAATGAACATGTTTTTACATTAAACACAGAGAGACTGTAAATGATAATAACAATATTTAGATATAAATGTACATATCTCTATTGGTCTCATAATTTTTTCTCTTTCCCTTTGTGTGTAGCAACACGTGGTTGTGTGTGTTGCTGCTGACTCTAGCAGAGCCCAGGAAAACACGTCTTGCCCTAACAGCGGCTGCTCCCTATACATATATTTTTATATATATATATAAAAATAAATATTTGAAAAACATATTGTTCACATAAAGTATTTGGAAATTTTTCAAATGCTCAATCACCAACATTGTCATGTTTCAATCTGCCATTAAGTTGAAATTATTTTAATTAATCCCTTTCAATATTTTCTTGGTATGGAACCAAAATAACTCAATACATTGCAATGGCGAGGAGAGATTAATACAGGGTTAATAAAATTCCTTCTGTGGTTCAGAATTTAATGGCCAGATAGATGTGGTAATAATTAGTTCATCATGTGAACATTAATTACCTGAGCATATTATTGATCCATCATAATTGCATGCTCCACGATATTAAGCAGTGTCTTTGTTAGCTGTTCAAACATTTATTTCAGTCCATACACTCCTAAACTCCGTTACTTTGTCATATTATCATAATTAACTTGCTACACTAATCCCCAATATCACCAATAAGTTTATTGCGATATCTAATTCATTTATTTCTAATGAATCAATCAACATAAGTGTGGTGTAGGTGTGTGACATGAATCAGTTAACATAAGTGTGTGTTGGTGTGTGACATTAAGAGAAAGCTTGCTAACAAAAGTTAATTTAAGCCAGTTATTTTACCAGAGAAGTTGGGAAATTGGCAGAGTCATTAGAACAACATAGAATGGTTTGGTATATTCATTCTGGATCTCTATGATATAAGTTCAAATCCTGCTGAGTCAACTTTGCTGATTATCCTTTCGAGGTGATAAAAAGTACCAGGCCAATACTGAGTTGACTCTCTCTCTCTCTCTCTCTCTCTCTCTCTCTCTCTCTCTCTCTCTCTCTCTCTCTCTCTCTCTCTGAAATAGACTGTTTTGTTTTCAAACCTGGAGAGCATATGGTCCCCTCCGGATTTTAAATGCCTGAGAAACATTGCTACGGCATCCCTAGGACTCCACCAAGATTTGCGGGTTCATACATATATATTTGACTCAGGTTATTGAGTATAGCACTTCAGAAGTGGTCTGTACTATAGATAAAGTATATTAGAACATATCCCTGGGTTTTTTTCCACAGTTTTTACCCTAAGGATGGACTTATGATGTGTATGGATGATGATTCCTGGGTGAAAAAGTGCCAGGAAATCTTAATCGAAGGAAGCTGCAGCAGAGGAAAACCAAGGAAGACATAGACAGAAGTGTTCAGAGCTGATTTTAAATCGCTGAAATTCATAAAAGAGATGACAAAGGGTGAGAAGGAAATTATAGAAATCTATCAAAGGAACAACTCTAGGTTTTTTTTTTGTGTTTGAGTAACAGACTCATTATTTAGTTTAACGTCAAGTGCATAGTTTTTAGCACTGGGCTTACAATCATGGGGCTGTGGGTTCAATTCCTGGACAGGGTAGAGTGTTGTGTCCTTGAGTAATACATTATTTCATGTTGCTCCAAATGAAAAAATAAGTTGCAACATCACTGGTACCAAGATGTATCAGCCTTTGCCTTTCTCTCAGACAACATCATATATCATTGCTGTAGTGGAGTCTGTGCTGCTGTACGGGTCTGAGCTTGGACACTGACCAAGAAACTCACTCAGATGGTGGATGGGTGCTACACGAGAATGCTGAGGATGGCTCTGAACATTAATCAGTATACACTGAGGATAAAAAACTCCGAGCTGTATGGGAGCCTCCCAAAAGTCAGCTCAAAAGTGACCACAGAGGAGACTGAGGTTAGCTGGACATGCTCACCGACATCCAGAGTTGACATTGCACTCAGTGCTCCTGTGGGAGCCCCTACATGGACACACTAGAAGAGGAAGACCAAAGTAAACGTATGTTGATACCCTAAGGACACTGGTCTGTTGGAGATGAGGGACAGAGAACGCTGGAGAGATCTCGGGAATTTTACCCGCCCTAGACATATAGCATTTATATTGTATATATATGAGTTGTGACATCACTGGTGCCAAGCTGTATCAACCTTTGCCTTTCCCTTGAACAACATCGGTGACGCGGAGAGGGGAGACTGGTATGTATGCTTGTGCCTTAGAAGGGAACTTTCCAGGTACAAATCCCATAATCATTCTTTGGATGTCTTTAATAGAGTAAACTGTTCAAGCATTCGAGCTAGGTCTAGCATTCATAGGTGCTGCCTTATCTCTTCTAATGAAGTCAATGAAATAAAATCAAATAAAATCACAGGAAATCAGCTGATTTTCTTCTTACTTCCTTGATAATTCTATTTATAAATATTCTATCAACATTTTCCTTTGATTTCATGTTCAATATCATTATTTATGGATTGGCAGTATCGGTAGAGGGTCGGACGCCATGCTTTCCAGCATAGTTACGTCCCTTTACGATCTGAGTTCAAATCCCGCCGAGGTTGACTTTGCCTTTCATCCTTACGGGGTGGATAAAATAAAGTACCAGTAATGCACTGGATAATTGCTGGCCTTGTGCCTAAAGTAGAAACAATTATTTATTTCACACCATACAAGTTGAACCAGTTAAAATTTCTTTGTTTTCTTTTATGCTTTCCTTACATTTATTTACTGCAGCTAAACGAAAATAGTTTGTGTGTTAAATTGTCCCACACATCTAGGTTAATAATTATTACACAAAGTATAAATGAGACATAAAATTAAGTCTAGTCCCTAAGAAGTATCTTGGTGAAAAATCTGTTATGTCTGTTTTGTTTTCATGATCTTTATTTATTTGCAGCTTTGTTCCTAAATTAGAAATCAATATTTATTAATGTCTTTTCTTTTCCTTTATTTATTCATTTGTTTCTATATGGGTATTATGATTTCAGTAGGAAATAATCTTTTTTATTCGGTGCTTCTTCTACTAACTAATCTGACACCTGAACATACTGCAAAGGACTTTTTCCTGGAGAATGGAGGAAGAAGGAGGAGGGACCCTTGGACTTTTCACCTCCTTTCCAGGAGTTAGAGCTGGGGGTTGCGGTTGGGTTATGGATAGGAAGAAAACTTGGGAGGGAAAACTCCTAGGATCCCCCCTCATCCCCTCTCTTTTCCAGAGAAAAGTCTTTTGCACCATATTAGGGGGTAAGTTTGATAGCATACAAAGAAAAAAAAGGAAGAAAAAAATTATTTTCCACTAAGATCGGTGGAGGTGCCTTTCTGTAAATTTACCTCTATTTGCTACTTGTTTTTTGTTTTTTTTTCATTAAAATTTCGGCCACTTGTATTTGCAATTTTATTCTTTCGGTCATTACTCAAGATTCATGACCATAGATAAGGGCTGGCACAAATAGCGAGTTTGGCTTTTACGCCAACCTCCCTTCTTCTGATTACTGAATGCTGAAGCTGCACCAGCTCCTGCAATTCTTGCACTTCATTCAGCCTCCTGCTTTCCAGCACTAGTGAACATGGCCCCAAGATACTTGAACTTCTCCACTTGCCTTAGTGGAACTCTATTCACATGTAGAGTGTACTGCGCAAGCTTCCTTGACAGGACGAGTGTCTCGGTTTTTGCAGCACTTATTTTCCATTCCAGCCATGCAGCACTCAGCATCAAACCTGGGGATTATTCAGCTCATCAGTATTGTATATATAACAAAGAAAATGCAATTACTCCAACATCACCCTCCACTACTTATTAGATATAAGATAGATTTTCTGAGATTTTTTCGGTAGCATTCGTGTGAAGTTACAAACAAATAAAACTGTTGTGGCTCTAAATAATTCCATAAAATATCAATCCTATGATATTTTACATCACAAACATTCATACTTGATGCTACATCTGCATCATCTACATGTTCAGAAACTAATGATTCATCCTAAACATTGTTGGAGATTATATTGTCTGGCAGTATTTGATTGTCTAAAAGTTTTTCAACTGCACTTGAACTAAAGCAAGTAATAAAAGACTGTAAAAACTGAGCTTTCATTCTTTCTGTAAAATAAAAAAAAATGGAAACATTCATTAGGAACTCTGTTTAGGTAGTCTTTTAACCCTTTTGACACTAACCCACCTGGAACTGTCTTTTTGACACTAACCCACCTGGAACTGTCCTTTTGACTCTAACCCATATGAAAGTGTTCCTGGTTCTAACATTCAAAACCATTTGCCTCAAAATGTTTATATTTATTTAAAAACCTTCCATCATAAGTTTATGTAAGTACCTTTGTTGAGTTTTGTTCTAACTACCAGATTAATAATGGAGTAAGTTATATGAATAAACCCCTTCAAATTCTTGATTATTTTCAAAATAATCATTGAATAAACTTTTCATTGTGGATTTAGTTATAATCCCAGTGAAGACATCCATACAGCTGAAATGATTTTTTTTATATATATATACTAGCACATTTACCCGGCGTTGCTCGGGGTTTGAAATTATGCTAAGAATATACAGCTAGGAAGTAAAAGAAGAACATTATTTGTCCCCAACCTGTCAAAATAAGCAGAAGTCTTCAATAATTAATGCAAACAAATATTTAGTGCAATCTTTGTACGCATAAAACTATGCTGATAATGAAGGAAAACACTGAACAGGATGTAGTTATACAAATGATTAAAGACAATACACGTTGCATATCTGTAAAAAAAACAGGCAGTTTTGCTAAAGTACAAAAAGTTGTAATGAAAGCAGAGTTGTATACAAACAAAAAAACAATGAGAGTAGAATAAGAGAAAATCTATTCTCTGAGAGCATCCTTTGCTGTGTATGGTTAAATTTTTAACTTATACTTATAATCCAAAATATCCTGCATGACATATTCATTTGTATGTTTTGTAATGAGTAAGGTGAAGTCAAGGCAGAGCTGTAATAAGTTTTTTTGTTAAAACTAAAGCACTTCAGGATAGACGATATTCTTTGTTTTTCTTTTCGGAACAAACGCAAAGAGATTATCTTGACTGCCTGATCCGGTTAGAATGGTAGCGTCAATATTAAGTGGAGACATTTTTTTAACCACAAGGCGTGTACCATTGCATAGTTTTGGAGGAGTGATATTTCTCAGCAAAATAACTGGTGTTCCCTCTTTCAGAACCAATGTATTAGGAGGTAAACCAGGGGGATTTAAAGAATTTAGAAATTCAACTGGATAATTGACCGCATCCTGTGGGTCACATACAGTATCAATAGATTTATATCTCCGTGGACATCCAGGAAGAAGCTGAAGAAGCTGATCGTTAATACAGCTAACCGTGATATTTTTGGGTGCAAGAATAGCTCTTTCGAATAGCCAGTCAAGATTCGTATAGTTATCACGCAAGTTCAGGAATACACTCGCCTTGAGATCATCGACAGTTTCAACTACATTGCAGATGTGATCAATTGCTATGTGTCCATCTGTATCCGGAGGTAGGTTACCATCTCCTATTGTAAGAATGTCTCCAGAAAATGTTGATGACAGAGGGTCCCCATGCAACCTTGCACGCATGTTGGTAGTTAGTCTTAATGATGTCACTTGTCGCCACAATGGTTAAGACTTAAGACATGCATTTACCGCATCTGCTCTTGTTCCTTTCGGTATTATAGGAAGAGTCTGTCTGAAGTCTCCTGATAGCAGAAGGGTGACACCACCCATAACATCACTGCAATCCCGTATGTCTTGCAAAGACCTGTCTAGTGCCTCAAAAGCACCTTTGTGTGCCATTGTGCACTCATCCCAAACAATAAGGTGACACCTTCGCAGCAGATGAGCCCTTTCGGAGTCTTTGGTGATATGGCAAGTAGGAGTTTCTAATTTTGCCAAATCAAGGGGCAATTTAAAAACTGTAGTCTCTGCAGCTCGTGCTGCAACAGTTGTTTTAGCATTATTGGTTTGCCGCACTAATCGACACTCAGCGGCGGACAAAGATGTTGCAATAACTGTACTCACCACATTTAGTGATTGTCTATTTTCGGTTATCGGCGGAGCGTCATTTACACGCATTGTTTTCTTCGGTCGATAGCCAATATGTGCATACTTTCTTTTACGGTGCATATTTGGTGAAAAGGTTATCTCCCTTTTTTATAAGGATTGTCAATAAAGTTTGTTATCTCCCTTACATCAATTTTTCGACCGATAATTTTGATAAGGATTTTGTATTGCTCAACGTGGGTCGATTTGAAAAATGTTTGTGATGTGACAATATTAGCGACCTGTGCAACGTGCACAGAAAATTTGGTCAAATTCAGTTGGTAATTGTGAAAGCCTTATGCATGCAAAGTTGTACACAGACACACACATCCTCGCTTTTATATTTTTTTTTCTCCCTGAACACTCATATATTTGAACATTTGTATATCTTTTTTTCTCCCTGAACACTCTCTCACACATGAAATCCATTAGAACAATAGTGAAATAATGAATTCCATAATAATACAAATTTCACTGGCCATCACTTACATAATGTATTGAAACATGTGTGAGAGAATCTCTATTATTAAATGTATCATTGAACATCAACAAATGTGCCTTGTTTTTCTAATAACCAATATACAGAACAGCCGACCACATAGGTTGGAACTGCCTAGCCTGAGCAAAAAAGCAGACTGTGTTTTCTGGGATCAAATTCTGCAGTATTTATAAGGATGGGTTACCCAGAAACATTAAACTGAGGGCCTTTAATAATTTCTTTTTAAACAAAGGCTGTAAATCTAAACAGCAACAAGCTAACTCAAACAAAGGAATCGGCATCTAACTTTGACTGACTGAGTTTAATGACCAGTGTGTATCAATATGCAGCTATTTGAGAACATGGGAATAATCTCATTGAGGTTTCACCACACACACACACACACACACACACACACACACACACACACACACACACACACACACACACATATATATATATATATATATATATATATATTGGTAATATTTATGCCAATGTAAAATGACTTGACCTCCGTGTATTTGTTACAATGGTATAGATATTTTTTCAACACAATTTAGTTCTATATGATTTTTTCTTACCCTGTGTAAAACTTTATACTATTTGTTAACCTTGAATTATATGTATGATGTAATTTTGTATATCTTTTGATGCCAATATATTATAATATTGTTATTATAATGTTATTATAATGTTTCTATATTGTTTATGCACACTGACAGGGAATTATATATTATATTTTATTTTTATTTTTATCTTTATTCTTATTTTTATCTTTATTATATTATACTGTAAACAATATATATATATATATATATATTTAAATACTTAATAAGTGTTAGTTTGTATTTGTACTAATGTGTAAATGTATAGAGATATATGTATATATATACATATATTAAGCTTTTTATTATCACCATCTATTATATTATATTATACTCGCATTATATTACCATTTGTGTTTCAAGTTTTTGCATTATACAATATTTGCAGTGTGGGTTCAACATGTTAATCACTTCCTTGCTATTTGGTCTATATCTATGTTTGTAACTGCTCACTCTTAATCTTAGACAACTTTTCCTTGATATCTTTCCTAAGCTTTAATAGATGTATACTCCATATTCTTCTGAGTTTTAGGCTTGTATTGGCCGATAGTGCTTCTTGTAGCTTTACTTGCCCTGATGAGTCCTTAATAGGACGAAACATTGTTGGCTAATAAAGACTTTTGATGTATTGAAGGCTTCTTTGGTTTATTTTTTATAATTCTTTGGCTCTGTTTAATTACATTGAGCTATATCCTATACTGTCATTTCTATAATATGAAGAGGGTGTTTAACTCCAACACACTCTAGTATTTTAATTCTTATATATATATATATATATATATATATATATATATATATATATATATATATATATATAATTAGTTACAACACTGACATATACAGGTACTTAAGTTTTGTTGGGTTACACACCCCAACTCATTCAGCCTGTTATATTATACTTGACTTGTCCTATGGACTGAATGTTCGTACCCTTGGATATTTCAACCAAACTTATACAAATGACCTAAATAAAACTCATCTCATTTAACACCAAGTTGGCCAGCCTGTCTAGACCACTGATGCCAACCAACTTTATTCTATCATTTTCTTTTTATATATATATATATATATTAGTCCTGGGTTCAATCAGGAGTAACCACAGTAAGTAAGGTAATCAATGCATTAGTAGAGTATATACAAAGTTTAATATAGAATGGCTTCCTGATGATTTCCTTCGAATGAAACAGTTCTGGTCCTTTAAAAGCCATTTCTATATATATATATATATATATATATATATATATGGACCAGAAGCACCAATGGTAGGGGGTCGAAACTGCCCAAGTCCATCTCAACAGCTGATGACCATGGAGTTATGTGTCCTTCATTTGTATACTAGCAGATTTACCCGGCATTGTTTGGGTTTTGAAATTATGCTAAGAATATACAGCTAGGAAGTAAAAGAAGAACATTATTTGTCCCCAACCTATCAAAATAAGCAGTCTCTTTATAAGGATTGTCAATAATGTTGGTTATCTCCCTTTTTTTTTATAAGGATTGTCAATAAAGTTTGTTATCTCCCTTACATCAATTTTGCTACCGATAATTTTGATATCGATTTTTTATTGCTCAACGTGGGTCGATTGGAAAAATGTTTGTGATGTGACCATCTTAGCGACCTGTGCAACGTGCACAGAAAATTTGGTCAAATTCGGTTGATAATTGTAAAAGCCTTAGGTATCCAAAGTTGTACCCAGACACACACACATCCTCGCTTTTATATATATAAAGATTTTCTTTTTATGATTTTTTAAAGGTTTTCCCTTAAAAAATTGTTTGTTTTGTTTTACTTCGATCTTTGTCTTGTCCCTTCTTTGTTAATTTTTTAAAGTTTACTACCTGTTGGATCACGTTCACTTAAAAATGTTTTTTTAAATCATGTTCAATTAACATATACACAGACATGTATATAATGTAAAATGAAATTGGAAGGCCCCATATATATGTGTGTATATACATATATATAAGTGTGTGTGTGACCTATATATATGGGTGTCTGTGACCTATATGCATTGGTCACGTCTGTGACCTATATACACTGGTCACAGACACATACACATATCACTTGTTATAATTTCATTCAACATTTTCCTTCTCTGTCTCTCCCTCTCTCTCTTTCTCTCTCTCTCTCTCTCTCTCTCTCTCTCTCTCTCTCTCTCTCTCTCTCTCTCTCTCTCTCTATGTCTCTCTTTCAATCTACTCTTTCACAACCACTATCATTTTCTCTTTTTATTTATGAAGATACCCGGAAAAACCCCGTACCCCGGGAACCCGTGCTCCAATTTACGTGAAGCTTGTTTTATTCCATTTGTATTGCCATTTCAGGGACAATGCCCTTTCAAAGTAGTTTCCCATTATGCACCGTTTTGACTATATTACATTACAGACAATCACACAATCACAGTTTTAGTAGTATACTAGACTACTCGTGACCCATTGTGTCAGGGGTAACTTTGATAACTTTGATAGGTTTCGGCCAGTATTCACCCAGGCCATGTCTAACTTAATAGCACCACCTGGGGTAGTCTAGTAATATATATATAGAGAGAGGGGTTATAATATATGGTGAGAGGGTTATTGGTTATCACTGAGCTGTTGGCTATTTATGAAGGTACCCGTGCTCCGTTTTACGCGAAACTTGTTTTATTCCATTTATATATTCCCTCTTCAGGAGCAACTTCCTTTCAAAGTATTTCCCCATTATGCGCCCCTTTGGCTCTATTAAATTACAGACAAGCACACAATCACTGAGTCTTAGTAGTATATAGGTAGATTTACTAATGTGACGGGCGTGTTTTTCTCTTTTCCCCCATTTATTGTAATGCCTTACATTTTTAACACATCTTACTTCTTCTTCTTGCTTTTTTATTCCTTTCTTTTTTCTTCTCTTTTTTTCTTTGTTTCACTCATGTTTCATGTTCTATGTGAGGCACCAGACATTTTTCCTAACGACACTTAAAATTGTGTTTTGTAGCTTAACGGCTATAAATTAATGTTTTGTCTTTCGTGTCTCTTAATTCTTTGAACAGCCTTTGGCTTATGTCAGACGCTGTGACTCCGGATGGACCAGCAGTACAGTTGATAGGGGTCGAAACTGTCCAAGTCCATCTCAACGGTGTATGTGTGTGTGTATGTGTGTGTGTATATATATATATATATATGTGTGTGTGTGTGTGTGTGTGTATGTGTGTGTGTTAAGTAATTCCGAAGGAAAAGCAAAGGAAAAAAGAGTGTTCTATGTATAGAACAGAGCTATTTAATATTTTTCATATTTTTTATCCATATTTTTATCATATTTTTTATCCATAGCATCTCTGTCTGACGACCGATCCAGATGTATATTATTATTGTCTGGGATCCAGAAACCTTTGGAAATGGAGTAGTTATATTTTGTGTTGTTCACTTTCTAAACACACACACACACACACACACACACACACACACACACACACACACACACACACACACACACACACACACACACACACACACACACACACGTACATACATACATACATACATACATACATACATACATACATACATACATACATACATACATTATGATGGCTGCCCCCTCGTTATCGAGTATGGCCATTGCACGAGAAAAAAATATATATATATTAATAACAATAATAATAATAATAATAACAACAATAATAATAACGACAACAACAACAATAATAATATACATATATATATACACACACACACGCACGCAAATAAACATATCTATACACACACACACACACGATAGCAATTAACAGCGCTGCGATCGAATGTGGCTTTTTAGCCCAGCCAATGATCTAAAATGTCTTGCACAGAGTCAGCAACCAAAACATTTACTGGGAATAGCCGGCTGTGGTTGGAATTCATGTACTTTTGCATGTCGTTTGAGCCCTCCTGCTGATTTACATTCTCTACCACATGCTTGGCAAGCATTATGAGTAGCATCTCCAACAGCAACCTGGTAGTCAACCACTGGTCTTACTTTATGACTGCGAAGATGACTTTCGAGTCCAGCTTTGCTTAGGCAGAGTCTCGCACAGACGCTGCATGTCAGTACCATAGGAGGACCCTCGCCGTCTGGAAGTGCAACAGCAATGCCCTTCCTCACATCCCGCTTTACTTTCTCGTATGCGATTCGAGATGCCTCAAAGGCAACTTTTCCCTCATATACAGTCTTTCTCCATTTATTACGATCAGCAGCGATATTTTCCCATATATCAGCAGAGATGTTAGCGTCTTTCAAAGAGGCTTTCACGGAATCCTTATACCTCTTTTTTGGTTTATGTGGCGGTCGTTTTCCTTTAACTAACTCTCCATAAAAGAGTTGTTTTGGTATTCTAGAATCCTTCATCCTGGCAAGGTGACCACTCCAACGGAGTCGTTGCTTAAGCACAAGAGCTTCTATACTGTCACACATAGAGCTTTCCAAAATCTCGACATCACTCCAGTGAACGCCATGGATCCGTCTGAGACACATCTGATGGAAACGCTCCAATTGCTTAAGGTGGTGTCGATATGTGACCCAAGTCTCGCGGGCATAAAGAAGAGAAGAGAGCACACATGCCCTGTACACCTTTACCTTTGTCTTATTGCATATGTCTCGCCGACCCCAGAGTCGCCTTTCTAGCTTTCCGAAAGCATCACTTGCTTTTCTAATCCTAAGTGAGATTTCACTGTCAAGGTTGCCGTATCGATTGACAGTGCTTCCCAGGTAGACAAACTGATCAACCACTCCAAGTCGTTTACCATACACATAGATATTTGGTTCACTGTACTGTTTACCAGGGGCAGGTTGGTACATGACGACGGTTTTCTTGAGACAGAGTCAATCCTAGGGCAGTGCAAGCGTCAGAAAATGCATTCAAAATGTGCTGCATATCACTCTCTGTGTGCGCTACAAGATCGCAATCATCTGCATACAAGAGGTCTCTTATGATTGATGTAAATACTTTTGTCTTTGCAGCACAGCGCCTGATGTTAAATATGCTGCCTGAGGTTCGATATCGGATGTAAACACCATGCTCGCAATTCCTGAATGCAATACAGAAAACCATTGTAAAGTATATGGCAAACAGGGTCGGTGCTGGAATATTCCCCTGTTTCACTCCATTTTTTAGTGAGATAGGCTCCGACATGTTACCTCCGACATTAACCCAAGCCTTCATGTCGTCATGGAAAGACCTAACTAAAGCAAGGAACTTATCAGGGCAACCAAGTTTCTGGAGAACCTTCCATAATGCATTTCTGTTAACAGTATCGAAAGCTTTTGTCAGATCGACAAAAACCTGATACAGATCCAAACCTTGTTCCATGCACTTCTCCTGGAGCTGTCTAGCTGAGAAGATCATATCAGTAGTGCCGCGTCCAGCACGAAAACCAGATTGACTTTCAGGAAGAACACAATCTGCAATGTGTGTCAGCAGACGGTCCAGAAGCACCCTACATAAAACTTTTCCTACGACAGAAAGCAATGACATACATACATACATACATACATACATACATACATACATACATACATACATACATACATACATACATACATACATACATACATACATACATACATACATACAAAATTGACCAATTTACAGAAAAAGTTGTGCATGGATACTTGAGGCGTAAAACACAGACCATAGAGGGGATAAACCACTCAAAAAGCCTGGCATGGAGTTCCGACAAGTTTATGACATCACACCTTGAGGGATATCTCTATGCAATACAGGAACAAGAACTCCCTACCAAATATCTGCTGCACAAAAGAGGAGGGCCAGCAGCTGACAATAAATGTAGGCTATGTAAAACAAAGAGCGAGGATGTAAGCCACATTGTTGCCAGCTGCGAAAGAATGTCATCTCGCTACTACCTCCCCATGAGACACGATGGGATAGCTAGAACCATCTGGAACGCACTTCGGAAAACAAAATCAACAACAAACGAGGAAGAATATATTGAGACAGATGGCACTAAGGAATACTGGTGGAACCTGAAAATAAAAACTGCCACCAAATTAAAGCACAACCGGCCTGATATTGTAGTTTGGGACCACACATTGAAAACGTGTTCTGTTGTGGAGATCAGCTGCTGCCCACTTGATGTAAACGTTGTCAGAAAAATACAGGAGAAGGAGGACATCTACGGACCATTGATGAGGAGTTTACAAATCCAGTATCCAAGATACACCTTTAGCTTCATACCCATCATTATTGGTGCTACGGGTTATATACCAACCCGCTTGGACCAAAGTATGACTGAACTTGGATTTGCGGACAAAAAGCGCAGCTCCCTAATTCATAGTCTACAAATGGCTGCGATAGCTGGCACCTTCAAAATTTGCAAAACATTCTTGCGATTCAAGGGATGACAATTTCTTTTCTTTTACAACCTTGCCACCAGGAAGGTGGCCGGTCAAAAAATATACTCAAAATTAAGAGAAAGAGAAAACATACATACATACATACATACATACATACATACATACATACATACATACATACATACATACATACATACATACATACATACATATGTGTGTGTGTATGCTTGTGTCTGTATGTGTGCGCCCACGGACATATCAAAGTGTACTTATAAAAAATATATTACCTATTTGACGGTCATTTTATTTTGCAGATATCGTTTTAAAGAAAGGTAAATAAGAAGCCAAGAAGGGTTTATAAAGATGGATTCAAAAGACGTGAATGTGGGTAGTGTCCCAAATATATCTTGTTCACTTGAAAGGTTAAGGCGAGTTACTACTTGCATACTTACGCAACTACACACACATACAACACACACACACACACTCACACACACACGCGCACGCACGCACACACACACACAAACACACACACTCTCTCTCTCGAAAAAGAAAAAAAAATGAAGTCAAGGCTGATCAGTTATCTATTCACATAAAACGGCCGCCGAGTCCGCTGTCTTTCTCAACTACTTCCCTTCCCTTTTAATACAATCCGGAATGTTTAACTATAAATACACTTACATTCATTGAAATATCTATAACTATCACACGCACACACATACATACACACATACACACATACATTCATTTAAATATGTATAATTATACACATATACATACAGACATACGAACATACACACATACATAACACACATACACATACATTCATTCAAATATGTACAATTATGCACACACACACACACGAAATAAAAAATTAAGTCAAGGCTGATCAGTCCCTGGCGATTCATAATACAGACCCGTTTTCTTTACAACCTCTCTTCCTTCCCAGCACAATTCACTACTGTTATTTGTCAATCTTAGTATTACTCCCACAAGTTTATAAAATTACTTTACATTTGTTGGAATTATTCTTTTGTTTATTAAGTTTCAATCAGGTGATGTATTTGTGTCTTTTATTATACTTTGTCAGTTAGATAAATACAGGTTTCTATATTTGAAGTGTATATTTCTATGTGTGTGTGTGTGTGTGTGTGTGTGTGTGTGTGTGTGTGTGTGTGTGTGTGTGTGTGTGTGTGTGTGTGTGTGTGTGTGTACGTGTGCATACTTGCATTTATGTATCAGCTGTGCTAAGGCGAGAAAAAAAATTCTAATTTTATTTTTTTATATTTAAAGGTATGTCTATATACTAAAAATGTGTATATTTATAAATACTTTTACGCAATGTCTCTGTCATCTCTCTCTACATATAACTTCAAATATAACATTGGCTCCATAATGGAAGAGACTAACTAACGCAGTTGCTGCGTCACTTTGAAGGCATTTTAAGAGCTTTGGGAGAGGGCCCTAACACTGATGTCATCTACCTTGATTTTAACAAGGCCTTTGACAAGGCTGATAACATTCTACTGAAAAAACTATTCAACGTTGGTATCTCTGGAAAGTTATTGCAATGGATCAATTGTTTTCTTCCAAACAGAGCCCAACATGTTGTAGTCGAAGGAGTACAATCATGCCCAACCAAAGTGAGTATGGAGTTCCTCAAGGCACTGTGTTGGGCCCACTTCTTTTCATTATTTATATTAATGATATTACTGACGTCATCAAGCACAGCAACATAAGAATCCTTGCAGATGATTCCAAGCTCCATCAATGGAGTGGGTCACCGGGCATGCCTTCAATCAGATCTACTTGCTGTTATTCAATGGGTGGAAATAACGATATGCTGCTGAACGAGGATAAATTCGAATTAATCCACTTTGGAAAAGAGGATGTACTGAAACTCTCATATCCCCTTCCTTCGGGTGAAACCCTCGTGACATTCAACATCAGAGACCTTGGAATAATTGTTGATAACATAAACTGGGCCACTCATATAAAGAGCAAAGTTGACATAGCCCGCAGAATGTGTTCCTGAATTCTCAGAAATTTTCAATCGAGAGATATCCTTATCATTATCCTTCTCTTCTCTACTTTTGCCTGACCCCACCTTGAATACTCTTGTCCACTGTGGTCTCCCCACATGAAATAAAGTATTATGAAAATTTAAGCCCCTCAAAGGTCATTCACAAAAAGATAGACGGCATGACAGGCCTTGACTATTGGGGTTGACAAGAAAAGCTCAAACTCTACTCTCCCCGATGCCGTCGTGGGACATATTTCATCAGCATTGCCCAAATGATGTTAGCATCATCTTTAAAGTACACCTATTCTGCTATCCTCCCTCAACAAAAATCAAACTCGCATCTCATAACAACATTACGGCACAATTATTTCACCTCAACTGGTCCTGCTTCCTTTAACATTACACCAAAACACATTAAAACAAACAGATCCCATAAAATTAAAAAAGTCTTTGGACAAATTCCTCCAATAAATCCCGGATAAACCTCCTACATCCGGATACGTCTTTGTAAACAATAACTCTCTATTTGAGCGGGCCATGGTGTCCAAATCCTGATTTGAAAGACTTCGTCAGGTGGTGCTATTAAGTTAGACATGGCCTGGACCAATACTTGCCGAACGAAACCTATCACACACACACACACACACACACACACACACACACACATACACACATACACACACACACACACACACACACACACACACACACACACACACACATATATATATATATATATATATATATATATATATATATATATATATATATATATATATAAAAGAGTGTGTGTGTGTATGTGTTATTTATGTGTAACGTTTAGCTACTATTGGTTCACTAGTTTGAACATTCACTGCCAATATGGATCAGGTTGCCGATGTGGTATTTCCTGTAGTCGGTATCTTAGGTAGCAGAGTGTTAATCAATATTATAAAAGAGAAGCTGATCTCCTGTTTGTCCGTTACAACGTATATGTAGGCGGAGAAGCGAGGAGTAGTGAAACGTTATTGTTGAGAGAAAAACACAGTGAGAGAAAGAGAGTGT
>OZ024745.1:80868451-80895951 GCA_964016885.1 Eledone cirrhosa | reverse complement strand
AACTATAAAATTCATCTCTATAGTCTACTATGTCAACTGTCTACAGTCCACTATATCAGCAGTCTACAGTCCAGTATGTCAACTGCCTACAGTCCACTACATCAACTATCTACAATCCAGTATGAGTATGTCAACTGTCTACTCACTCAGCCACTAGACAACCAACAGAATTTTCTTTTACCTTTTTTTACGAACATTGGCATCTATTTCCACCATACCCGATCAGCAAGGCTGGCACATTCAGGCACTAGACCAGACAGGAGACCATGTCTATACCATACATTCTTTTTTTTTGTTTTGGCTTGGTCTCTGCGGTTGGATATGTCCATCTTTTCATATAAACTGAAAAGAAGTTTTTCTGTACATTTTTGTCTTCAAACTATCCTTCCATTTATTTATTTCCAGCAGATATTATGTTTCAAGGTTGGGGTAGCATATTTGTGCCTGGTGACAGCTTGTCATTTGGTGGGCATTTTAGTCAAACATCAAGCTGTCACTGAACTATGAGGATATTAGTGCATGTATTAAAGACATTTTTAATATTTATTTATTTCTGTTGTTTGTAAATCTTAAACTCAAAATGAAATATAGTATGTAATAACTGAACAAAGATTACAGCATCACATTTAGAAAAGTTTCATGTGAAAACAAATTACTTATGTGCAAATTAATTTGAAAGTGAGCATTTGAGAACTCTTTTTCTTTCTCAAATCAATTTGAATAGCAGTTTTAACTAGTTCCTGTCAATTATTCACCTGCTATAAATGTTACAACAGCTGATTCCCTCATTACAACCCTTTACATGTATCTGAACTATTTTTTAACACATGTAACCATGATTCAAACTGCACTGAATGACTGTGACTCCACATCACATTGCCTATCTATATATTCTCTGTGCTCTTTATATCATTAAGATACCAAAGAAATATCTAGAACAGGGATCTCAAACACATATTCCACAAGCTGCATGAGGCAAGCAAACTATTTTCCATGGCTTGTGGCAGAAAAGTTTTCATGACAATATTTTCCTAAAATTTGGTAATTTGTGTATGTATGTAGGTGGGTATATACATGTATATGGGTTTTTAAAGAAAATTTGTCTCCCTACATTTTGTACTAATTCACCTACCCCACATATTATCATATGCATATTCATTTTAATGAAAAAAAAAAAAAATAGCAGCCTATCAACTGTATTGCAGATTAGTATTATAACCCATGGAAGTCACACCTCCCCACCACATCTCACTTTTGTTCCATTGTGCCTCTTCCCCAGAATGTAATCGTCTTTTTGAGTCCTTGAATTTGAGACCTCTGATATAGATACACAATAAGTTTGGCTAGCCATTTTTTCATTTGCGATACAGATGTATACACCATATGTGCAAACAAACACACATATGTACACACATTCTAGTTGTGAGGTTAAGAAGTTTGTTTTGCAGCTGAATGGTCCATGTTTAAGTCCAACTATATGACACACATTTTATAGGTCCTCTTTCTCGAATATACACTGGAGTAGATTACAGAGATGCCTGTCCCACCCTAAAATTCCACTGGTATATAGAAAATCAAATATCCACCCCACCTCCAGCCATTTAACACAATCTGTGTAGCTGCAATTAACACCTATGATAGTATAGTTTATATGAAGCATTGTAAAATATGTAATAAATAATAAAGAGAGTGTTGGGAAAGCTAGTACAATGCTGATAGAAATAGAAAGATGGAACTAAGGTAAAAAGGTCAGTCACACACAATACAGGAAAAGTTCATGAGAACAGAAAATTTCATTTTTCTGCATTCATCATTCCTCAATTGAAATATCATGATGAAATATATTGAGTAAAAACATTTTGTTTTGTTTTGTTTTGTCATCCAGTTTACCCCAGTTCCATCTTTATATTTCTATCCATATTGTACCGGTCTTCCCAGCATTCTATTTATTATTCATTACATATAATAGTAATAATAATGGTTATCTATAGTATAGGCTGATGAGTGGTAGAAAAACAGTAAACCAATTAAAAACCAGAAACATATAGCAATGTGTGAATATGTTCCAATTGCTATGAAACACTTGTATGGAAATTCCTATCTCTTTCAAATACAGAAGATATCCACCATCTGACAGAACCATAGCCAAGAATCCCACTCTTAACAGGTTAATAATCTTGGGGCTGGTACCATCAATCTTGACATGATGAAAGGTAGGTCAGGTGAAGTTGAGGAGATACTTGAGCAGAAGTAAGTGAATGTATACTATGTCCAAAACATAAGGTGAAGAGGAGCTTCAGCCAAACACCTCATGGATAAGGAACAAATGTACAAATTTTGCCTGGTGAGTAACAGCAGCAGAGTAAGTGGAGTAAGTATATTGCTACCAGAAAAATGGATAAATAAGGTTATTGAGATTGTCAGAGTGTGTTACAGGACACTTTAGCTTAGGCTAGTTATAAGTGACATGTCAACAACATACATTTCTGAATATGCACCCTAGTTAGGATTAGCAGAGGAACAAAAGGATAACTTTTATAAGATCCTTCACTGAAATACAGCAATTTTATTATGATGGCTGGTGAATTTAATTTAACATTACAGAGTAGGTATGGAAATTAAAGATTTGGTGTTAGGAACTACGAGGAATCCAGGCTTTTGGCATTCTGGAATGCTAACAAACCTGACAATATGCAATGCAAACTTCAACAATTAGGCTAGTCACCTGATCACTTTAAAATCTTCTGAACATACACAAACCAAATTGACTCTATTTTCACCAGGAAACGTTCTGTCACCACTCTTTGTAGCGTCCATGACTCAGCTCTCCTCATTTCGCACTTGGTCGTGCCAGGACACACAAAGGATCTTTTGCAGACACCGCTGGTGGAAAGCGTTCAGCCGTCTCTCTATTTTTGCCGTACTCTTCCAGGTCTCGCTCGCATAAAGCACTGTTGGCAGCATGATGCTCTTGTACAGGCGGAGCTTGGTCTTGGTGTTAATGCATGAAGATGACCAGACTGGGCACAGCCGCTGGAAAACTGTGGCTCCTTTGCCGATCCGACAGTTGATGTTGAGCTCCATGTCGCCGCTGTTTGTCAGGATGCTGCCCAGTAGGTGAAGTGATCCACTTCCTCGAGGTCCTGTTGGTTGACTCTGATCACTGGACCTGTGTTGCTGGCCGTTCTCATGATCTTGGTCTTTTTGGTGTTGATTCTCAGGCCGATCTTTTCTGCACTCTCTTGTAGGGATGTTGTTAGGGCCTGCAGATCTGCACATCCATTCGCCTTAGTATGAAATCGGCTGCCAGCAGGAACAACAGTGGAGAGAGAATGTGTATGTATATGTGGATATATATGTGTATGTGTGGGGATAAAAGGGGACATCTGTTGGTATTAGCAGCATTCTATGTATAAATACAATGTCTCCCTTACCACATCCAGTGAGGATTTTGGCTTTGATAATGTGAGGCTGTAGTTCAGTCATAACCATATATGTCCCATTGCACAATCTTGGTAGATCCAGGTTTCTGAGAAACATGATAACTGTGCCCTTCTTCAATTCAAAGTTTTGTGGCAGCATACCTGATAGGACCACTCTTTCACACAGCGACTCATTGTTGGAATGGTGGATTTCAAAATTGGGGAACATTTGATTAATTAAGCAATTAACACTTTTTACAACAGTACAAAATGATGAAGGATTACATCAACCTTCAGTATCAAGGAATATTTTGCCTTCACCAAGTTTCAAAAGCTTTCAAGCAAAGATCTCCAATGCATGTTTGTACACCATTGTGCATTCATCCCCCAAAATTGCCACACATCTTTGCAATACTTGGGCAGCTTGTGAGCCTTTCTTTATATGGCACATGGACATTTCAGTCAAACTGAGGCCTAAATCCAATTTGAAAGCAGAATGAGCTGTCCGACCTCCTGGTAAAAGTGTAGCAGCAATTCCAGATGAAGCAATCACTAAAGCTATTTTTTGGTCTTCTCGAATTTTAGACAACAATAGGTTTTGATAAAAAATATGCCACCATTCTGTTGCATAATAGACTAAAGTATAATGTTATATACAGAGGAGTAATAGACTAAAGTCTGCTTTTTGATCAATGCTTATACTTTGATATGAATATATATATTCGTGTATAATATAAACAATATCCAATAAGCATAGAACCAAATTCCTATATACAGGACGGCTCGGTGGCAGGCAACACATACAGACATGCACACAGACAAAGACAAATGCCCATTCCCTGGGAGTGACACGTGAGCATATGGGTCGGCAGCAGACTGACTTGGTTCGACTTCGGAGGGGTGATAGATGGGCACAAGTCGTAAAATTTCGAAGTTGCTTTGTTGTTTTAGTTTCATATCACACTAAGATACACTTAACTTGTTAAAATATCTACTTGGGTTAATTAATTTCACTAACTTTTCACATAACCAATATATACCTTTATTTCTTCAACTGCAACTGTCTATAGGGCATGTATGAGTTTCAATCTATAACTGCTTCTGTATATGTGAATGTAATATGAAATAGCCGGGCAAATATACAGAAGAAAGTTGGCTGCTGAATTTACAGGCTTGTTTTCATTAACATAGGAGATGAGGTCTTCTATGTTGTATGAAGCTTCTCACACAATTTCATTCTTTGACCAAAAAAATTAGTTCCATTGGTATGAGGAATGCATAATAAATGCAGAGCATGTCCATTTATTTCCACCAGTTTGTCTTCAATCTCAGTCAAAGCTATGTTATAATGTTTGTCTGAAAAAGTTACTTCTATTTCAGAGTTTCTCAATTGCACTTCATGTTTGATATCCTCTGACATGTCATCCCTATACTTCAACCAAAGTGCCAATGGATTGGCCATGTCACAATCTTTTAATATATTTGCGAACAAATTTTGAATACTTTTGGTGGTCCGAGATAGAGACGCATCTGCAAGTGTTGCATTCCATTGATTGTCGTCTAACCACTGACCTCTCCACATGCAGGCCTCTTGATAGGTGTTACAAACAGCATCATTCACTTTAAGAAGTTCGTTAAAGCCTTGAAGGCCTCTAATTTCATTAAGCAGTATCCTCAAGTGGAAACATTCATGCTGTCCTGGATGTATTGAGTAAATCCTACCTCATGTAGCTGTTTTATGAAATTCAGGATGGTTTTCTACTGGTCTTCCTTGTTTTCACCAGATCTATTTTTCTCTCTGTTTATCAAATGTGCCTGTAAAGCAGAGTTCGTGTAAAGCTGTCATTTCTACAAAGTTTAAAAAAATGCCAGCAAAGTTGTCTTTCTTGGTGCTATTGCTTGTGAGGCTGCATTGTGGGCTGTAAAATACACTTGTCCATTTTCGAAATGGATATCAAGTTTTTACACCAGTAGGTAATGGGCCTGAATCAGGAATCCCAAAATGTGCCAGAATACTTTGTTACTGCTGATATATCAGCCGTGTTGGAAGTTGGACATCTCATTGGACATATTTCGTTGTTGTAGCACAAACATGGCAGCATCGATACTCGTATTGACGTATTTGCATACATACTTTATAACCCCCCTCCCCCATTCAGTTTTTTGAAAAAAGGTTCATTGCAAGTATGTGGGTACTTTTCTATAAATTTAGATGGCTGAGCGGTGCTAATTTGTAACTCCGTGGGTCCCCCTCCATCTCCGCCTCTGTTTTCAGAAAAAGGAGTCAATGGCAAATGAGTTAGATGTCAGATTGGTCAAAACCATATGAAAAAAAAAAAATTAAATAAAAAAAAGAAAAAATTCCTACTAAAGAAATCTCTGAAGTTGGGAAAATCCGAGGGTTCCCACCTTGTTACCCCTATTCTGTTTTCAGAGAAAAAGTGCATTGCAAGTATGTTGAAGAACACGTTAGTTGAAAAACCAAACAAAAAATTAATTATTACCAATTCTATTTAGTTTTATTAGCAGTCAATAAACAAACAAACTTCCTTTATATATATATAATTGCAGTTATATATAACTATATATATATAACGTGGGTAATAATAAATATTACCCAGTTACAAGTATGAAAATAGGTCAATGTAAAATAACAAGTATACTACAGAGCCGAAATACAATGTAACTGACAATTAAAGAGTGTTTAATACATTTAATCACTTATGATCGTTTCATCGTAAGTGATTATATATATATATATATATATACACACATACATATATATATCATCATCATCTCATCATCTTCGTTTAACGTCCATCTTCCACGCTAGTATGGGTTAGATGGGAGTTGTCCCACTTGAGGCAAGGTTGGTCGGGTGACTGTGTCTCGCTCATATAGAACTATATATCATCATCATCATCATCATCGTTTAACGTCCATATTCCACGCTTGCATGGGTTTGGACGGGGGTTTTCCCACTTGAGGCAAGGGTGGTTGTCTTGCTCGCATAGGACTGTCTGGCGGGTTTTCTACGGCTGGATGCCCTTCCTAACACCAACCACATTTACAGTGTGGGGCTGGGAGGTTTTTACCGTGATATATATATATATATATATATATATATATATATATATATATATTAGTATTGTTGAATGCATAAATAATTACTCAATATCATAGGAGAGAAAATTAATAGTTTAATAAGGCTAATCAAGTCACCTCTTTTTCTGGTGTTTCCCAGCATTCCAGCATGGAGAAAAAAGTGGATTTACAACAATGATGAATCTGATGGTGATACATACAGACATAGTGGAAACCAACTCATGTCTGAGTATGGCCACTTCTTGGAACAACAACAAAAAAACAAAAAAGACAGACATTGGCAAAAATGTATTATTGATGTTGCTGTTGTTGATACATCTTTAAATGGCTCATCAAACAAGGATGTGACTTACATGTCATACCACACAGTATGCAGGTAAGTATCCTGCCTGCTTGAGTTTGATTGACATAGCATGCTTTGTGATGCTGTGTCAGCCCACTTGCAGAGTAAAACACTGTGGTACAGATGCCACTTGCAACATCAAAGTTTGTGGGGTACTCAAATGTTTTATTTCCATGAGTATGATGTCAGCTTATATGGCCACATCCCTCACAGGTAAGAGACTCTTTCGAACCCCATTCTGGGAGCAGAATGGGGTTATATTTAGCTGCTCACTTAACTTCAACATCAGCCCTCATCTTCAACACTCATCCTCAACACTGGTAGCAATCAGATTTCATCACTGGGCTCTCTCTGTTGCAAGATTTTCCCATGTTTTGGTGTTGATGTTGACCTTCTTCAGGGTATCTTTCAGGCAGTCTTTAAACCAATTGTGTGGTTTACACTGCAGGCGTTTGCCTTGCAACAGTTCTTCATACAATATTCTTTTTTTTTTTTTACTGAAAATAAATCACTATTGGAAAGCTTTCTTAGGGAAAAGAAAACATGCCAGGACAAGTTCAAGTTCTTGTCATGTTCAAAGGAAGGTACAGAAAAATCCCAACTAGAGAAGGCTTTAAATAATGTAAAGTGTGAGTGCAGCATGAATTCTGAGCAGCAAAATATTCATGGTGGCACAATAAAGTGTATCACATACAAGCCTTGGCTGAAAGACAAAATGCTAAATCATTATATCACGAACTGCACACATTATATGGATCACCCAGTGCGATCAAAGAATGGAAATGAAGTGTTTCATAGGCCTGATAAAATCAGGACACGATGGTATGAACACTCTAACAATCTCCTTAACCATGCATCTCTCATCAATCCTGACATGACATGATTGATGCCATGGAGCAGGCTCCCATCATTAATTAGCTTGATTATCCTCTCACATTGGAAGAGGTTAAGACATACATACATGTTATAATAAATGAATATTTAAACTCAATATCAATATTGAGAATTCATTCTCATGTCTGTCAATAATAATATGTTGATATTTATATGGTATGGCCATGTGATGCATATGGATGATGACTGCTGGGTGAATAAGTGCCAAGTAATCCCAGAAGAAGGAAGATGCAGTAGAGGAAGACCACGGAAAACATGGGTAGAGGTGGTGAGAGCTGACCTCAGATCACTGAAGTTAACAGAGGAGATGACAAAGGACCCTGACAAATGGCATGATGCTGTGGTGAAGAGGACCTATCCCACCCTTGCAAGCAAAGCAGGGAAAAGTGGACATAAAATGATGATGGTGATGATGATTATTTATATATATATATATATATATATATGTAGTTAAAAGTTAGTGCTAGATGGCTGAACTCATGCTGTTTCAATGGTGAAGTGGATAACATTGAAATGCTATGAGCTGAGCCGTCAGGCACTAACATTTGACTATACACACACTCTATTTTCCCAAATATTGAATACTTAGCTTAATATAGTCATTAGTCTAAGTGGTGACTCTAAAGATCATTAATAGATATCTAGAGAACTTCCCAATTATAGTTTTACTGAACATGGTATTTAATTCTAACTGAACACATTATATAATAACTAAATAAATAAAGAAAATATATATATACCTAATCTATTGAATCCATATATGTAACTGTAAAGTGCCAGCTTGGTTCCTGAGTTCATCAAATATTAGCTTTAAAATGTATCCAGATTCAAGAATAACAGCAACACTTTGAGTGTGTTAGATTTCCTTGAAAATTATTAATGTGTAAACTCCAGTACTCCTTGTTGTGCTGTGTGATTCAGTGTACAAGTTTTCTCTCACTTCAAACATTTTTTAAATTAAAAAAATGTTTCCTCCTTTTTCTTTTTTCATATAAATTTGTGTATATAATTATTATAATTAAATGTGTCAATGGAATAAACCATAAACGGTATGTAGTTAACTGCAAATATAAAACTCTTTTGTGGAATTTAAAAAAATCTAAAGATATCAAAATAGTATGACAGAAAGCCAAAAGTACTGCTGATGATATTGGTTGTGTTGCAGGAAATTTTATAATTTGGCCTATATAAGTTTAGTAGTAAATACGTTTATGATTAAGTATTTTATGAGTGATTAATATACGGCTCAAATAATATATTGATTAATTTCATGCCAGGTGTTCACTTGCTTTTGTTTGTCTTTGGCAATCAACGTAATGGAAATGGACCGTCTGCTTTATAGTTAGTGAAGGTGTGTGGTTTAGTGGTTAGGGTGTTTAGCTAACAATAATAAGGTTGTAAATTTGATTCCTGGCAGCACTTTGTATCCTTGAGCAAGACATTTTATTTCATGTTGCTCCACTCCATTCAGCTGGCAAAAATGAGTTGTACCTGTAATTTAAAGAGCCCGCTTTGTCCCACACTGTGTCATGCTGAATCTCCCTGAGAACTAGATTAAGTGTACAAATGTCTGTGGGATACTTAGCCACTTACTCTATAATACAAGATGGACTGCACAGGTAATTCAAAGGGCCAGCCTTATCTCACACTGTATCAAGCTGAATCTTCCTGAGGATTATGTTAAGAGCACATGTGTCTGTAGAATGCTCTGACACCTGCACTTCCATTTCATTTCATGAGCAGGCTGTTCCATTGTTTGAATGACTGAAACACTCACTGTTAGAGCTGATAGAGGTCTGACACATACATATATATATATACAGAGACACATGGCACATACACAGACAGGCACACTACACACACACACACACAGAGACACACACTAACACACACACAAAAAATTTGCACCAATGTGTCAAAGTTAGAAATCCTTCATCACCATCATCATTATTTTTACTTCCACTTTTCCATGCTGGTATGGGTCGGATAGAATTTTTTGAGGTAGGGTGTTAAGGCCAGATACCCCTTTCTGATATCAACCCTTTTAGTAATCTTTTCAACACACAGATATGATGTACCTATTATCTTTCTGACTCAAGAATATGATGTACCTATTGTCCTTATGACACAAGAATATATGTAGCTATTGTCTTTATGACACAAGTATATGATGTACCTATTGTCTTTATGACACAAGTATATGATGTACCTATTGTCTTTAAGACACAATAATATATGTACCTATTGTCTTTATGACACAATAATATATGTACCTATTGTCTTTATGACACAAGAATATATGTACCTATTGTCTTTATGACACAAGAATATGATGTACCTATTGTCTTTATGACTCAAGAATATGATGTACCTATTGTCTTTGACACAAGAATATATGTACCTATTGTCTTTATGACACAAGAATATATGTACCTATTGTTTTATGACACAGATATGATGTACCTATTGTTTTTATGATACAGAGACATGATGTACCTATTGTCTTTATGACACAAGAATATATGTACCTATTGTTTTTTGACACAGATATGATGTACCTATTGTTTTTATGACACAGATATGATGTACCTATTGTTTTTATGACACAGAGACATGATGTACCTATTGTCTTTATGACACAAGAATATATGTACCTATTGTTTTATGACACAGATATGATGTACCTATTGTTTTTATGATACAGAGACATGATGTACCTATTGTCTTTATGACACAAGAATATATGTACCTATTGTTTTATGACACAGATATGATGTACCTATTGTTTTTATGACACATAGATATGATGTACCTATTGTCTTTATGACACAAGAATATATGTACCTATTGTCTTCATGACACAAGAATATATGTACCTATTGTTTTATGACACAGATATGATGTACCTATTGTTTTTATGACACTGAGACATGATGTACCTATTGTCTTTATGACACAAGAATATATGTACCTATTGTTTTATGACACAGATATGATGTACCTATTGTTTTTATGACACATAGATATGATGTACCTATTGTCTTTATGACACAAGAATATGATGTACCTATTGTCTTTATGACACAAGAATATATGTACCTATTGTCTTTATGACACAAGAATATATGTACCTATTGTTTTATGACACAGATATGATGTACCCATTGTTTTATGACACAGATATGATGTACCTATTGTCTTTATGACACAGAGATATGATGTACCTATTGCTTTTATGACACAGAGATATGATGTACCTATTCCAAAAATAGTATTTTCGTTGCTGTTGTTAACAGCTAAAATATAATTATTAAACGTTACCTTAATATATTTAATCATATATCTTTTTGATAGCATTTCACACCTGTTTATCCCTCCATGTATCTGAGTTTGTGTATGTGTGTGTGTGGGGGGAGGGGTCTGTGTGGGTGTATGTGTGTGTGTGTGTGTGTCTGTGTGTGCATGTATGTATGAATGCATGTATTTGTATATATGGTATGTGTGTGTGTATGGGGGGGGGGTCTGTGTCTTTCTTTGTATGTATGTATATGTGTGGGTGTATTTTTTTTTGGCATATGTAGTTCAGTGTTATCGTTATTTTATCAGTATTAGTTTGAAGTTTGTTTGTATTTTTATCTGTTTAGCAGGTGACCATCATCATATAATTTCGTGTATTTGACAATTATTTTAGATATGAATCATATTCCATGTTTTTCAAAGATTTCAACCAGAAACTAATGTAGATTATAGATCACCTAAAATTTGGATTTATTTTTAATTTCTCTCTTTTTTTTTTGAAAGTCAACTACACATCATATAGCAGGAGTCTAAAACACATGGCTAGTGGGCCACATGAGGTTTTCAGACCTGTCAGTTCTCCCAATCCGACGGGGAGATCTCTCACCCACTTTGGGGGTAGGTGAGAGATGTCTTCTCTTGTGAAAATGGGTATAGCTTTCATTATGTAAAACCTCCCCATTTTGCCACATTTCTCCCCGTTTTGGGACACTTTTTTTTCATGTTACTCCCCGTTTGGATTTTTAGAGGTTGGCAGGTCTGGGTCTGCAAAATATTTTTCTATGGCCCAAAGCAGAACAATTTCCATCCCCAAAACTTCGTAATATTTCCTAAAACTTAATAATATTTATAGTACAATTTATTGCAATTTACCCATTAAATAAAATAAAATGGAAAAAGAACAGAATTTATCAAAAATAAAAACATAATTAGGAAAATTTGAAATGGAAAATTTGTTTCCTTAAATTTTGTAATAATTCACATATCCCACTTATCATACATATGCTTATTTTATAAATAAATAGCAACCTATCAGATGTATTGTAGATTAACATTATAACTAGTGGAAATCACACCTCACATTCCACCTCATCTCAATTTTGGCCCACTCCACCTCTACCCCAAGACATAATAGCCCTTTTGAGTCCTTGAGTTTGAGACCCCTGTCATATAAAGAAAATTGACTCCTTCTTCATTTTCATTTCCCACCCTCAATATTGAGGGTAGGAGACCATAGTCACTTGCACCAATGTCCTCTGATGTCATCACTCCGGTTTCTCCTTGGTCTTCCTCTCAATCAATGTGTCACTCCAGGATGTGGGTGTCGATTAGTGTTTGTATATGTACATGTATGTATGTATGTATGTATGTATGTATGTATTATGTCAGGTTGCTCTCGAGTGCTACTGGTAACATGTAACCTAGTACAACCTGTCTCATGGTCAGGTCATCGGCAACTAAACCGGCAACCCAACCAAGCTTGCTTGGTAAGGAGGGTGATATTTGGACACCCTGTGGGATGAAATACAAGACTCGGCAAAGGGCGGAGGAACTCAGCAAAGTCAACAGCCATCCAAATAGTACCTTTTTTTCCACCTGAGAGTGAAAGACCCCCAGTTGTTGTCACAACACCTTTCTAAGAGAGGGAACCTCTGAAAAAAAAAACCTGCGGCTTCGGAAGCATCCGATGATATTGACAAGTTCTCCTTTTCGGGTAGTGTTTTCGATACTCAGAAAGTGGGATTGGTCAAGTACAAGGCCTTTCCTCACTTAAAAAACCTTCAAAGCACAGGCATTGCTTGTTCAGGATCTGTTACAAGCGATTACGATGCTCTTAGCAGAGTTTGCAGCCATCATGTATGTATGTATGTACGTACCTATAACTCCTGATGGAGTCATAGGGGCACCATAGTGACATACAGCAGTTCTGGAGCATTTTAAAAACCTGGCACAGAGAGAGAGAGAGAGGGAGAGAAAGGGGGGAGAAAGAGAGAGAGAAAGAGAGAGAGAGAGAGAGATGATATAGAGGAAAAATCGACTCCAGTACTAGACTGGTACTTTTTTTATCACCCACAAAAAGATGAAAGGTAAAGCTGACCTCAGTGGGATTTGAACTCAGAATGCAGAGGCCTTTTTGGGTGTTGGGGAGTCAGAATGTTTCCAGTGGGCACTCTGTCTCTTGGTCTCTGGATCATAACAATAGACACAGCTCTCATCACAAGTTTCACAAGGACACATGGATTTGAATCAATCCACTCAACCATCTCTCTGCTATCATCAATGAACCTCTGCCTTTGATCTTCATTGAGCACCCTGGGAATAAAATTTGTGTATGTTCAGCAATCGTCAAAAGAGATACATGACGGTTCTCGTCCAGAAATTTGTGAATTTTGTCAACCAGCTTTGGCATCCTGATGTCCCTTTCCTTGTCACACTTCTCATCATCCCTCTCCTGTCCCATATCCTCTTGGAACCTCTTGTGCTAGCAGAAAACAATCACCCAGCTCATAAAAGTTAGTCCATAAGCAGTTTTGACCATTTTATAGGTTTCTGCAGCATTTTTGCTGAGCTTGACACAAAACTTTATTGCATACCAAGCCTCAAAGTTGTCCTCACATCCTGACTGCATTGTGGAACCAGTCAGCTGTGACAAGACATGTATGACAGGTAGTGTTTAAAGAGCTGTAGTGGGCCGAAACTTCAACCTGGAAAAAAAAATTTGTCATGTTAACTTATTATAACCATATCAAGGATGTACTAAGAGTGATAGTTATATAGGTCAATTAAAAGTGTCTGAGAAGAAAAAGTCTCAAAACTTCTTGAGTATACTTCGTACATAAAAAATAAAATAGAATTTCAATTAATCTTAATAGAATAGAAACTATTATTGGTATGTCTGTGATATATTTGATAACAGTAATTTAGTAATACTAGTAACATTTGATAACAAGGATTTAGTAATATAAGGATCAACTGAAAAGTTCATAAGCTGACTATGAAGGGGTGATGCTAGAGGTGTGAAATCTTGCATGCATTAATTTCAACTCTCCTTATTAATAACTCCATTGGTTCTTTCTAGGGACTATGTTGAAAAGTAAACCTCATTTGGTCATTCCATTAGAGTGTTTTGGCCAGACTATAAACTTTTCAGCTGACCCTTGTATTGGTCACATTTGATAACAATAATTTAGTGACTTGTAATATTATTTATACAACCGCTACACTGCCTCAATGTAAGAGTGTGTCTATGAAACATATACATATACACCAGGTCTGAACTCAAAGGAACCAAACTCCTACTGTCACTGCCTCCGTCTCTCTCGCTCTCTTCATCTCTCACTATTATGAGCAAATGGGGACCCATGCGCTGACTGCCCCGCAGCCCTGGCGGACAGAAAAGAGAAGGCATTTCCCCAGAGGATGGTAAGGGAAACGCGCTGGAAGAGCTATTCCAGCTCGTGAGGATCACACCTGTGGGTAGCCAACTCTGTGCCAATGGTGGTGAGTAGGGAGATGGCCTTAGGGCGAAGGACACCATAAGTCTCCCCTGCTTTGGGCTCGACCGCAAGCCTGCTGGAGAGCAACCAATATCTGGAGAGTTTACCCTTCTCGGCCAGAAGTGCAGCAGAGCCTGTGTTAGTCACAGACTTCATCAGGTTGCCGCTGGGTCACATTTGATAACAGGAATTTAGTAATATTGGTAACATTTGATAATACTAATTTAGTAGTACTAGTGATATTTGATAACAGTAATTTTTAGTATTACTGGGAGCATTTGATTAGAAGATAATGGAATGATTTGTAGAAACAGCTGAAGCTTCTCACACATTTACACACTATAAAATAACTGACAGCAGAAATATTCATCACAGTTTTCTGGAGAAATTTAAGGTACGTAACAAAGTAACTGGTATTGAAAGAGAGAGAGAGAGATTGGGCAAGAAAAAGAGAGAGAGTGCGAGAGAGAGAATCTCAATCTCCATCACCACCAACATATTGGCCTTCATTCTTGTTAAATAACCATTTTTTATCATTGTTTTCAATGTCATTGTCATCATCATCTTAAGCAATATATTTCTTCTTTTGCATGCACTCCTCCTCCGCCTCTTCCATCATCATAACTACTTTAATATTTCTTATATAATAGCATACACTTAATCTATTGGATGACTATTAATTTTAGTATTATTTGGCAGTATCGGTAGAAGGTCGGACGCCATGCTTTCCAGCAGAGTTATGTCCCTTTACGGTCTGAGTTCAAATCCCGTCGAGGTTAACTTTGCCTTTCATCCTTACAGGGTCGATAAAATAAAGTACCAGTAATGCACTGGGTAATTGCTGTGCCAAAAGTAGAAACAATTATTTTTAGTATTATTATTTCTTTGATTGGACACAAAAGCATGAATAATAATAATGGTTTCTGATTTAGGCACATGGCCAACAATTTTTTGGGGGTAGGAGGAGAAGTTAATTAAATCAACTCCAGTGCATTACTGGTACTTTATTTTATCAAACCTGTAGAGATGAAAGGCAAATCTAACCTCGGCGGGATTTGAGCTCAGAACGTAAAGGGATGTAACCATATGCCACATAGCATGTTGTCCAATGCCCTACAGATATTGCCAAGGCACGAATGATAATAATAATAATAATAATTGTTTCTACTTTAGGCACAAGGCCAGCAATTACTCAGTGCATTACTGGTACTTTATTTTATCTACCCCGTGAGGATGAAAGGCAAAGTTAACCTCGGCGGGATTTGAACTCAGACCTTAAAGAGACGTAACTATGCTAGAAAGCATGGCGTCCGACCCTCTACTGATACTGCCAATTCACCACCCTTAATAATAATAAGTTCTTTATTAGCCACACAGGGCTCACATTAAGGAAACATTAAAGACAGTACAGGACGATGTGTGGGGATTTTTGTGTAAAACAGAATTTATAACAGAGATTAACAAAATAAACATTTAAGAACAAACATAACTTCCCCAAAGTTGAGGAGACTCTAGGGGTCACTCCTGTAGAAATCCCACAAAAGCGACGATCACCCTGTTCGCTAGGACAAAGTGTTTTTTCTCTCCCAGTTTTTCTCCTCCAATCTACAGGCGTATGCTCAAGGCAGGCCAATTCACACGGCTCATACTCGCCACTCTCACCCACCTTTCAACAAACTGGTTGGAAGGCAATACTTCCCTCTCCACCCTGATTTTCCTCTTCAAGTGAAACCTGAAAAAGTTAATCAGGGTGTCACCGTAGAGGAAAATGTCTGTCTTCAACCCTTTCAAATGCATTCACCACACAACCTCTTTTGCCATGGCCACCAGGCAGATAAAAACTGCTTGTCGTTCCTCTCTAAAGGAAGATGTCGGAATTATCTTCACAATGGACTCAGTTGATAGTCGGATCCGTTCTACACTTGACAGCAGGTGCCTGACATAAACCCACAGGTTGGCAATACTCGGACACTCGATGATTGCATGCAGGATGATTTCATTGCCCTGCATGCATCTTGGACAGACCTGACTGACGGCACTTCCATGCCTGTAAAGTTTATCTCAAACTGGCAAAGCTCCTCAGTATCACTGCCAGGCCAGGGATTTCTGGAAGTTGTCCATGGGCCCTGGACCGAAAGTCCTCTTGAAAAGAATGGCTAGTTGATTTTCATCAACACCCAGAGTCTCCCCAAGGACATCATCGCTCTTACCCTCCACTAACCTTTTATAGAACAGTAAGGTGGAGTTTCCACCTATCATACTGCCTGATTGGCTGAGGGCTGTTAGCACTTGAAGACATTCCAGTCTCTAAACACTCCCTCTTGGTCTTCGCTTGACCCAAGGAAATGAGCTGGGGAAACAGAGAGACAATCCACAACCCACCTTGTGAATTGTCTCTCTGTGAACCACTGGCCACTGGTCTCTGTCCTCTGAGGCATTATTGCCCATCGCTGTCTTTGACAGCATTTAGCTGTTTTAACAACTGCTCTAGCAATGAGTTTTCTCATTTTCATATGATTTCATAAAGTCTTTATATTTTATTTGTTCACAGGTAATCTAAAATATATTTTTATCATCTAAAAGCCATGTTTAACCAAAAGGGAGCTGTCTTCTTTGGACTTTTAGTGTTCTGCTGTGTATTGAGTATATGTTGTAAGTATAATTACTGGAATTCGAAGATGTTGTTGTTGATGTTATTGTTATTGTTACTGGTGTTGTTGTTGATGTTGATGTTGTTAGTGTTGTTGGTATTGTTATTGCTACTAGTGTTGTTGTTGTTACTGCTGTTATTGTTGCTGTTGATGTTGATGTTATTGTTATTGCTGCTGGTGTTGTTGATGTTGTTACTAATGTTGTTGATGTTGATGTTGTTGCTGTTGATGTTGTTGATGTTGATGTTATTGTTGTTGATATTGTTGTTGTTGATGTTGTTGACATTGTTACTGTTGTTGTTATCGATGTTGTTATGGTTGTTGTTGTTGATGAATATGGTGGTGATGCTGGTGGTCTGTATTGGTGATAGTTAATTTGGTTAGAAAAAAATATAGAGTATGTTACTAGATTGAGTTAAAGTTATTATTTTTTCCCCACAAGAATCCAAGGAACTAGTTGTTTATTTTGGTTTCCTTAATTTTTATCAGAGAAAACTCTACTGATCTGGGAGCTTCTCTCTGGTAGATATATTATTACTGTGAGACAAAGAACCACTCGACACAGTGTTTAGCACACAGTTTGACATGGATGTAAAATAAGAAGAGATGTAGTCAAACTTGATGGGCCAAGGGGGAGGTAATATACAGTTAGTTTGGGAAGGAGACATTGCAGTGTGAAGTTGCAGGGAATTATGATTGTAATGTTATGGGTTCAATTCCTGGGCAGGGTTGTATGTTGTGTTCTTGAGCAAAACACTTCATTTCACATTGCTCCAATATATCCAGTTGACAATGAGTACTGGCAGTAGCTGGGGGTTTAACCCTGAGACAAACTAGTGTCCAGTCCAGTTATACTCTCAGTCACTTAAACCTTTAGCATTTATATTACTTTATATATACTATTATATTTTCATGATGAAGGCTTTATCTTACATAATTTTTTCACATAATATTGAATCTGTGAGATTTTGCTATTATTTATGTTGAGAATAATACCTTAACATCAGTATAAGTGGCCAGTTACAGCCAGTTTGAACAGAAAGAGGTGAGAGAATTCTGGCCGGATATGGCCAGTTTAAATGCCAAAGGGTTAATGCCTTGGAAACTGAAATGGTAAAACATAATTACATAATTTAAATAACTATCCGATACATTAAGGTAAAGGTGGAAAAAGCAAAGTTAGATCCAACAGAATCTGAACTCAGCAAGAAAAAAACATTGAATTAGTTTCATAGAAAATATAAAAATCCCAAACACAGAAAATAACTATAACAACAGTTGATTGTTATGAATAATAGTTTACAAAATTGAATAAAACAATCCTCAGCCGGAATTTGAGAGATATAGATTTCAATTCTTCATAATAGCTGCTGGCTACTTTTTCCATCTTTAGACATATATGTATAGGCGTGTGGCTTAGTAGTTAGAGAGTTGAATTCGAAATCATGAGGTTGTGAGTTAAGTTCTCAGACCGGGTGAGGTGTTGAGCAAGACACTTTATTTCACATTGCTCCTTCTCCGAGGAGTTGTGACCGGTAGATAGTATCAACAACGGAAAGCCCAATGGAAACGTTGTTTCCTTGGTCTGATTTGACAAGGTCCATCCCACTTGGCAAGCAAATGAGGTTTGAGATCTTGTCGATCAATCAGTGTGAGAGTGAACGGTATATGTACTCAAATTTCTAAGCTATTATTTGTAGCAAACAACTGTCATTATAGTTATTTTCTGTGTTTGGGATTTCTACATTTTCTAAGGATTTCAATTTACTCAATACTCAGAAAGTTTATTTTCAAAATTTAATTAGATATTGCAGGTAGAGATGATATAATAGTATACTAAATATCAAATGATACATATTCATCATCATCATCACCGTTTTACTCCGTTCTTCCATACTAGCATGGGTTAGACAGGTTGTCCTGTTGTGGGCAGTGTCTGGTCGGCTGACCATGCCTTGCTCATACAGGAACTGATTTGGCTTGATTTCTACTGCTGGATGCCCTTCCTAACACCAACCTCATTTACAGTGAGTGCTGGGTGTTTTTTTGTGGCACCTACACGTCCACTTTACAGTGTGGGCTGGGTGCTTTTTTGCTGTGGCACCTCCACGACCACCTTGCAGTGGGGGGTGTGGGGGCATATTGTCTATATGCTTCAGCTTGTACCCATGGGAGGTTGGGTACTCTGTATTACTGCGTGACGCCAGAGGTCACGGTTGTGTGTCATCGCCTTTGAGAGGTGTAATTGGGTAAGGTCGGCTTTTATCACCTCATCCCAGGTCATCTTGGGTCTCCCCACTCCGCGGTTTCCATCGACTTCTAGTGTTCTGCACCTTTTTATGCAGCTATCATCCTTCATACGCATCACATGTCCATACCAACGCAACCACCTCTCCTGCACACAGCATTTGATTCCTCTTATTATATAAATATAGTAAAATAATGAATATATAATATTTATTTATACATAGTATATATTATTTATTATAGTCCCACCCTTGCAAGCAGGGAAAAGTGAACGTAAAATGATGATGATGATGATATATAAATTAACAATTTTATTTATTATATATTATTTATAATTTGCGTGTAGGCAGGTCTCTCTGGAAATAGGGATTTACGTGCCCTTGAGAGGAGGGAGTAAAAAAGTTTGAGAACTTCTAGTTTAACCCCAAGTCAGCTCACATCAAGCATATCTATCAGCAAAAGTATTCTAGCCATGACTATCCCAGCTAATGTAGGTCTACCTTAACTAATATATCCTTTCCTTTTTTTTTAACATGGTAGGGTGTAATTTGAGAAAGAATTAGTTGCTATTTCTTGCAGGTTTAAAGGACCACTTAGAGGCTTTTTATTGGTATTTAACTCATTCATTGCCATATTTCTAATGAATGATACTGTCTGTGGTGGCCAAAAAAAATTTTTAAATAATCAAGACTCTATAAGGATTTAGTAAAATAACTAACTTTCTCGTTATTTAGCTGGTATAACTTAACAAATATTCTTACATAAAATTATGATGGAAGCTTTTTGGATAAATATAAACTCTTTAAAATAAACAGTTTTGAACTTCAAGGGCTTTAGTGTCAAAGGGGTTAGTGCAATTTAGAAGCTTCTGTTTTATCTTCACCTTTCTCATGGCTATAATATTACAAACAAATATATTTTAAAAATATACGTGATTTTGAGTCATCATCATCATCATTTTAAATGTCCGCTTTCCCTGCTAGCAAGGGTTGGACAGTATTTCTTTCAAATGTTTTAACACTAATGTTGTATTTCGGTTCCAGTTTCTACATGTACACATAAGGGAGTTCATCATGCACAAGGTGAGAAATGGGGAGAAAAATGTGTGCGATTTACCTGTCACAGAGCCACAGTTAAGGTGCTAAACTCTGGTAAGTATTTTATTTTAAGAATAGTGTCAATATTGATGGATATACTAGCTTAAGTGATAATACAAACATAGTCAAGTGTTAATACATACATAGCTAAGTACTAATACAAACATAGCTAAGTGTTAATATATACGTAGCTAAGTGTTAATATATACGTAGCTAAGTGTTAGTGTAAGCATGGCTAAGTGTTAATACAAACAGCACTAAGTCTTAATACAAGCATGGTTAAGTGCTAATACAAACATAGCTAAGTGTTAATACAAGCATGGCTAAGTGTTAATGTAAGCATGGCTAAGTGTTAATGTAAGCATGGATAAGTGTTAATACAAGCATGGCTAAGTGTTAATATAAAAATAGCTAAGTGTTAATACAAGGATGGCTAAGTGTTAACGTAAGCATGGCTAAGTGTTAATACAAATACCACTAAGTGTTAATACAAACATGGCTAAGTGTTAATACAAGCATGGCTAAGTGTCAATACAAGCATGGCTAAGTGTTAATACAAACATGGCTAAGTGTTAATACAAACATGGCTAAGTGTTAATACAAACATAGCTAAGTGTTAATACAAGCATGGCTAAGTGTTAATGTAAACATATTTATGTGTTAATACAAACATATCTAAGTGTTAATACAAGCATGGCTAAGTGTTAATACAAGCATGGCTAAGTGTTAATACAAGCATGGCTAAGTGTTAATTTAAACATAGCAAAGTGGGAATACAAGCATGGCTAAGTGTTAATGTAAACATAACTAAGTGATTAAGACATTTATTTTGCATCCATGTGATACCATGTTTGATTTTGTTTCCTAGAACCTTGGTATGATATCATAGTTTAGCGCTGACTAATATATACCATGGTATAGGCTGCGAATTGGCAGCACTGTTAGAATGTCGGATAGAATGCTTTATAGTATTCGTTCTGGCTCTCTGCTCTTGGAGTTCAAATCCCGCCGATGTCAACTTTGCCTTTCATCCTTTCGAGGTTGATAAAAAAAAGTACCAGTCTAGCACTGGGGTGGATTCTTCCTCTATATCTCTTTTTCAGTTCCTCTCTCTCACTTTCTATCTTTGTCTGGAAGAAATCTGCTGAACTCAGGCCTGGAGATGGATGGGCTCTGCCAGGTTTAAAATGCTAAAAAAATACTGTATGTCAATACGGCGCCCCTTATGACTCTATCAGGAGTTACAGGATCATACATATATATAGTACTATATATAGTACCATAGCTTATTGTTGACTAATATACAATAAATAACTGATTAGAGATAAATATAGGGGTCATTTCACAATATTCCAGCCTGGGTTGATGTTGTTGCTTAACATCACCATGTTAGTGCTCATTAAATACAGGGGTCATTTCACAATACTCTTGTCTGGGATGATGTTGTTGTTGTTGTTGTTGCTTCACACCATGTTAGCCCTAGTCAAATATAGGGATCATTTCACAACATTCCAGCTTAGAGTGATGTTGCTGTTTAATATCATATTAACTGTCATCAATTATAGGGAACATTTCACAATACTCTAGTCTGGGGTGATGATGCTGTTATTGTATAGCACCATGTTAGTCCTTGACAAGTAGATCTATAATCACAGGCATTCCAGCAGTGACCATCCTGTATTTTTCTTCCAGGCATAGTATACACTATCCAATGTATACTTCATTTTCTTAAGATTGTAGGTTATGATTTAGCTATCATTTCTAACAAGTAGAGCAACCATGTAGAGGACTCCTCATTGGTTCATGAAGTGATCTTGATGGTTGTAGTGCAAATATTTTTTGTATTTTTTTAGGTTGTGATGATGGAGGTATTTGCCGCCATGTTGGCAGCCACTGGACCAAAAACTGTATTGATTATAGCTGTGTAAGTCAGCATGGAAAATTAATCATAAAGAAACTTGTACTACGTAAGTTAATACAATTTTCTTTCTTTTATTTTTACCGGAGTCAAACAGCATTTCTTGAATATTTTTTTTAACTGGCTCTGCCAGGTTTGAGCACAGCCTATTTCTTCCAAAGAAGGAGAGAGAATGATAGAGAAGAAATGAGAAAGAGATATAGAGGAAGAATTGACCCCTGCTCTGAACTGGTACTTTTTTATCGACATTAAAACGATGATAGGCAAAGTTGACCTTTGTGGGATTTGAACTCAGAGAGTGCAGAGAGCAAAAACAAATACCGCAAAGCATTCTATCTGTTGTTCTAACAATTCTGCCAATTCGCTACCTTAAGTTGATACAATCTTTCAGTTTAAACTCTGTCTTTACCAAAACATTTCTCACTCTCACAGCTCACTTGCTATGAAACCCTAATTAAACTGAATACTAATTATATTTAACTAACTAAGATAAATGTTATTAATTGTTTCTACTTTTGGCACAAGGCCAGCAATTAGCCAGTGCATTACTGGTACTTTATTTTATCAACCCCATAAGAATGAAAGGCAAAGTTAACCTCGGCAGGATTTGAACTCAGAATGGCAAGGGCCGTAACTCTATGCATCAAAGCATGGCGTCCGACCCTCTACCGATACTGCCAATCCACCACTCTTTTCTCAATCCTATGTGTGTGTATGTATATATGTGCCTGTGTGCACATGTGTACATGTATGTGTGTGTGTTTGTGTATGTGTCTGTGTGCATGTATATATTTGTCTATGTGCACATGTGTGCATGCATGTGTGTATATGTGAATTTGTTTTTGTGTGAAATGAATATATACTTCAAATATATGTATATATCTTTGAAATATTACAGGCTGTAAAGCTCACAACCATAAATGCCACAAAATAGGAACACAATGGAATGAGATTGTTCATGGAAAATGTATCACCCGTAAATGTGTCAAGAAAGCTCATTTACCAGAAGGTGTTAAAATTTCTAGTAAGTATTTTATAAACATTTCTTTAATCTTTAGCCTGCTGAAAATTTTTTTTTATGAATTGCTTCCCTTGATACTGCATTATGTATTAAGGGGAAATTATTCTATCGGAAACATAAGTCACCTACAGCACCCAGAAGGTTAAAGTATGTCTACCAGAAATTCGTGCTCGAAAGAATACATTCTAAAAACATGTTACTATACAGCATTTCTTTTAGAGGAACTTTCCAAGTACAAATCCTACTAAAGCTATGGTTCCCTAAAATGAAAATTAAACTGACGAGTTTAATTTTTAATTAAAAACTCATCAAGGATCGCTTACCTCACATTTCCAAGCACTAGTCATGCAGTTAGAATGTTCTAATTGATTGTATCTTCCACAAAAACATCTGGCCTTGTGTCTACATTTTAAATTAATATTATGGTTCACATCTGTACTATTAAGTGTTTTAGAAAAGATATGAAAATTTAAGATTTCAGTTGTTTTAATTTGTACCTTAACTTATAAAACTAGTAATTTTGTTTCCATGGTAATGTACATTTTTTTCAAATAATTTATAAATGTTCTATAATTTGTCAACTAAAACCTCCCAATATCTTCAGTTATATATTTTTTCTTATATTTGTTTTGTTTTTATAAATATCTTTCAGGTTGTTAACAATGGAGCAGCTTTATTCTGAAGACACTTTATTGTTTTAAAAATAAAGTTTGAAACAACTAAAATATACAAAGTCTTTTGTGCAAGCTTACATTTTCAACTGATTTTAATTCTTTAACACTCACAAATTACATTAACTATTAGTTATAGTTAGGTATTCATCTAAACATGATGAAATGATAAAATTAAGAAAACATGATTTACTGGGAGAGTTCAGTAACAGTTTTTGTATGTGGCCATGCTCAGTGTGTAGGAAAGGAGTAGGTAGAAACTCCATTTTATGTCCCAAATGCAAAGTATGGGTGCATAAAAGATGTAGTGGGATCACAGGTAAGCTAAGAACATAGATTTTATATGTGGCCGGTGCTCTGGTGCAATAAGTAGCAGCAAGTGCCCACAGAATACTAGCTCATTCCATTGCACAGATGGTTCTATAGAAATAGTGGACAGCTTCCGTTACCTGGGTGACAAAATCAGCAGTGGGAGAGGGTGCTCTGAAAGTACAGTAGCTAGAGTCAGAACTGGATGGAAAAAGTTCAGAGAGCTTATACCACTATTAGCCGCTAAAGGGTTCTCCCTAAAAATGAAAGGCAGGCTGTATGATGCCTGCATACGAACAGCAATGTTGCATGGCAGTGAGACCTGGGCATTGTGTGCAGAGGATATACGCAGACTGGAGAGGAACGAAGCTTGCATGCTCCGCTGGATGTGTAATAGTAATATACGTGAATGGCAAAGCATAAATGAACTAAAGGAAAAATTAGAAATAAGAGGGATCAGATGTTGTTTACTCGAGAGAAGGCTACGTTGGTATGGTCATGTGATGCGCATGAAAGATGACAGCTGTATAAAAAAGTGCAGGGCAATAAAAATAGACGGTAGCCATGGAGTAGGCAGACCCAGAAAAACCTGCGACGACTTGATAAATTCCGACCTCACACACTTACACCTCTCCAAGACAATGTCACTGGACCGAGATCTTTGGCGCTACACAGTAATAGAGAAGACCCGCTTTACGTAAGTACAAAGTGAAACCTACTACAGTCAGTAGGCACCTCTAACAAAATACACCCCCGTCCCACTACCCCCACCCCATCCCTTTGAATGTAAAGTTATGTTGGTACCACAACATCCAGCCCGAGACAAATGAGGTCGTGTAGGTGTCACAACAAAAAAACACAGTCCACACTGTAATGTGGCCGTGTAGGTAACACGGTAAAAACCTCCCAGTTCCACACTGTAAATGTGGTTGGTGTTAGGAAGGACATCCAGCCGTAGAAAACCCGCCAGACAGTCCTATGCGAACAAGACAACCACTCTTGCCTCAAGTGGGAAAACTCCCGTCCAAACCCATGCAAGCGTGGAATATGGACGTTAAACGATGATGATGTTCTGCACTTATATATATATAAGAAGTGTAGGTCAACAGTTTAAAATTAACTTCATTTATTCATAGTCGCTGTTATATATATTTTGGTGATAACCATTATGTAACAGCTATGACTTCATCATACAGCTAGAATTTGAACAGGAAAAACAGAAAAACATAACGATGGAATAAAGATTGCTTATGTTATTTCGATTTTTTGATATGCTCAGTGTGAAATTTGGTGTTGTTTTCTCAAAGCACTGAGAAAACTTTTCTCAAAGCATTGAGAAAACATATATAACAGTGACTATGAATAAAAAAAGTTAATTTCAACCTGTTGACTTACACTTCTTATTTATAAATATACTCACCAGTGCACTTCGTCAAGTGCTCTACCTTGCATACTGAAGTTTCGATAATTAACCAACACATACTCGAATTAATTATATATACATATATATATCTACACACAACAAAAATCACCCAGCACACACTGTAAATGCGTTACGAAGGGCATCCAGCTGTAGAAATCTAGCCAGAAACAGTCCTATATGTGCAAGACACGGTCACTGGACTCAACTTGCCTCTAATGGGACAACCTGTCTAACCCATGCTAGCGTGGAAAATGGACATTAAACAATGATGATGATGATGATGATGATATATATATATATATATGAAACCCTCCAAGAAATCAATCATCAAGATGGACAAAGGCCTCAAAGCAATGGATCTGCATGCTGCAATGGTCAACCAAGGCTCAAACTTTGTCAAGGCCTCACCACCTCCTTAGAGATCAGATGACTCAAGAAGAGGAAGATGAATATATATATAACAGTCGGTCTACAATAACGTTTAATGAATTTGATGGAGCTCGTCAAATCTCTATATATATATATATGTGTATATCATCATCATCATAATCATTTCATTTTGCGTCCGCTTTTTCCCTGCTTGCAAGGGTGGAACAGGAACTGATTCTGGCTTGATTTCTACAGCTGGATGCCCTTCCTAACACCAGCCTCATTTACAGTGAGTGCTGGGTGCTTTTTTGCCATGGCACCTCCACGACCACTTTGCAGTGGAATGATAGGGACTTCAGTCCCTATCATCTCATTTCTACAGCTGAGTAAACTGGAGCAATGTGAAATAAAGTGTCTTGCTCAAGGAAACAACACATCACCCGATCTGAGAATTGAACTCACAACCTTTCGATTGCAAGGCCAATGCTCTAACCACTTAGCCATGTGCCTCCATATATATATATATATATACATACATACATATATATATATACATGTGTATATATATATATATATATATATACATATGTGTATATATATATATATATATATATATATATACATATGTGTATATATATATATATATACATATATGTGTATATATATATATACATATATGTGTATATATATATATATATACATATATGTGTATATATATATATATATACATATATGTGTACATATATGTGTATATATATATACTAGCATTAAAACCCGGCGTTGCTCGGGGTCATTAAGTTACCAAAGTTAGGTTGCACCACCCATTTTATGGCAGCACTTTTTTGTCTGCCAAGCACTGGGTGAATGAATTGCAGACCTGGAAGCAGGAGCTGCGCCAGCAGTGACAATTGTAGTTTCGCCTATGGATATTATCTTTGTGCAAAAAAGTGCTGAAATTTATTGTTTCACAGTACTTGCGCAACACACGCGTAGACGATGCCAGCCGAACAACAGAGCTGCGATGGAGTTGTTCTGCATGGTTGTCTGTGTGTTTTCTAAATTTAAGACAGTAGGGAGGGTTGTGATATGAGGGAGAGTTAGCTGTTGTTTCTAGCAGGTTTAGTGACCTCATAGAGGATATGTGTTTTCTAAATTTAAGACAGTAGGGAGGGGTGTGATATGGGGGAGAGTTAGCTGCTGTTTCTAGCAGGTTTAGTGACCTCATAGAGGATATGT
>OZ024745.1:80858451-80860951 GCA_964016885.1 Eledone cirrhosa | reverse complement strand
GTTATTGTTTACTGTCATTTCATCAGAATAATATTACTGAGGACCTATTTAGTTTTTATAGAGAATATTAGGAGGAAGGGGTGAAGTTGTTAGAAGAATAGTTGAAGGAGTGGTTTTTCGATAGCAGTGAGAATTCTTGGTGGCAGTGATTAATTAGATTCCCATCTGTTGTTTTGACATTTTTTATAGAATATATTATTGGTTATTTTTCTAAATCTATAGAAGGATTAGAGATAGTAAAGATATGCGTGGTTGGTTTTGTGTTTGCACTTAACATTCAGACTTAAATTTTTCTTTCAAGTGTACGTATTCTTTCACCCACGCATTCACACACAAATATATTTGCACACCTCTACAAAATACATATACTCACAATTCACATATTCATACTTACATATATATACACATGCATACACATATATATACACACATGTATTCATGTACATACATACGCGCTCATGTGTATACATTTTCATACTCAACTTATCTTTATATATACACACGTATAGACACACACATATATACATACATACTCTAGTCCATGTGTACACACATACACATACATACACATCCATATACACATACATACATACACATATATATATACATATATACATATACATATATATACATATATATATATATATATATATATATATATACACATACATATATACACACATATACACACACACATATATATATATATATATAAGCACTTTAATACATGAATACACTTACATCTAACTATACACATCAAACATATATATATATTTACTTATTTATATACATTTTCACATATATATACATACTTATGGACGTTTTTAGACACATTCATTATCGCATATTTGTACCTATTCTCATCAGCATATCTTTTCATTATTAGTATGGTAATTTAAGGTTATTAATATATGTTGAAAAGAGATTGTTTTTATATTTTTCTAACTAGATTAAGGTTTATATAGTTGGGGGATGTCCCTCTTTTATGTAATATTCGGCTTGTAGTGGGAAAAAAGGGTTTTAGTTCTGTGACGGCAGAATAATGTTCGTTCAATTCTGTTATTCAGCAGTTTCTTCTTGTGTGTGATTATGTAATAAATCTCAAGATTACACAATTTGCAGAAATTTTGGCTCCTGGAAAAGCTTTGGGTTTTAGCTAATTTTTCCCATTTTAGGGTAAACTTTTGATTGCTATCCCTGAGCGTCCAAGCTTTCTCTGCTAAAGTTGTTACATTTCTTTGGCTCTGGTGTTTTATTGAGTAAGAATGCCTATACAATCGAGATTTAAACGATGTTGCCGTTGATCCCACGTAATACCACTCGTTGCCTCCGGATTTAATGGTACACTTATAAATAATATTTTTTTCCAGGCAGTTATTGCCGAGGGGGCAGTTGTCAGGATAGGTGCAGTTACAGTTGTGTACGTTGGGTTTTCTCTGGAGTAGTATTGCGGACGAACTTAGGTGTGGTTTATTTATGTTCTGTAGTGTATTGTCTACTGTTTTTTGGGGGTTCTTTGTACTTAAGTTCTTAGTGTTTTCGTTTAACCTTCTAGTATTGATCTTTTTTATGTGTTGTTCAAGGTTTAACGCTGTAGAGTATGACAGTCTTATAGTGGTAGGGTTTAGGATTTTGTGGTATTTGTGTGATGTGGGAAAATGTCTTTTAATTATTTTAAAGAAGAGTACTGGTAAATTTGTACTAATGGAGCTATTGTATTCGGGGTTATACCATAAGTACTCTTTGCATCGCTTTCTATTAGTTTTGTTTGTTGGTTTACTGGTGTGCATACTATGGTAGTAAGTGTGGTTTGGTGTTGTGTTATTATATCTACCTATGTGGGATTTATTTTGGGTGTTTTGATTGTTCTCATCTATGTACTCTATTTTGTTGAGGTAGCCTGCTTTACTAAGGGCGTTATCGTAGTACTCGGCGTGTTCCTTAAATACTTGTATGTTAGAAGATAGACCCGAGATTCTAAGGGAAATATTTTTAGGGATAGATTTAATTATAGAGATGGGGTGGTTAGACCCAACATTTACGTATTTGAGATTTTCATTCAATTTATGAAACGGTTTAATCAAACCAGAGTTTAAATTGAGTGTGACATCCAGGAAGTTAACTACTTTAAGGTTGTATTCATATGTTATAGTTAGTCCTATTTCGAGTAGTAGTTTTCTTATATCTTTGCGTAGTTTTTCTAGTTTTTGGTTATTAAGGTTTTTAGCTAGGAGGAGAACATCGTCGCGGTATATTCCGCCGTGGAGATTGCTGAATTTTTCCTGGAGTCTAAAGGCGATAAATAACCCCACAATATCAGTTATTTCCGCCGAATCGTTAGAGCCCATTGTTATGTCAAAGTTAGAGGGTCTATCTTTACGTACCCAATAACTGTTCTCAAATTTGACTATAGTTTTCCTAGCTTCTAATATAATCTTAATTTCATCGTTTGTAAGGTCGGAGTTATCCTTAGCAAACTTAATGGCTCTATTCAAAGTTT
>OZ024745.1:80843451-80853451 GCA_964016885.1 Eledone cirrhosa | reverse complement strand
ATATATATATATATGTATATATATATATGTATATATATATATATATTGAAGAGATAAGACACTTTGCCATTCTTCTCTGCTAAAATGTACCACTGAGCTGATTCAAATTTTCCCAGCCAGCCATCCACCTAATCTACGAAGGTATTTTAGCCTACATATTGTCGTTAATATTATGATGTTCCCTGCTGTATTAGCGTTAAATTTTCCCTGCTGTATTAGCGATAAATTTTCGAGGGTTTCTCTTAGTAGCTTTTTCATGTCGTTAATATTATGATGTTCCCTGCTGTATTAGCGTTAAATTTTCCCTGCTGTATTAGCGATAAATTTTCGAGGGTTTCTCTTAGTAGCTTTTTTCATGACGTTATTATTGTTAATTTTACTGATGTAGTATTAACTTATTAACTTGGATATTTACCATGCGGTATTCTAATCCTATTGTATCTCTCTCAGTTATTTACCATGCGACCCTCAGTTCCTACCCCCCCCCCCTCTATGCACTTCTTTAAGGCTTACTACCCTGTCTTTAACCTAATTCATTCAATCTGAAAATATTGAAGAGATAAGACACTTTGCCATTCTTCTCTGCTAAAATGTACCACTGAGCTGATTCAAATTTTCCCAGCCAGCCATCCACCTAATCTACGAAGGTATTTTAGCCTACATATTGTCGTTAATATTATGATGTTCCCTGCTGTATTAGCGTTAAATTTTCCCTGCTGTATTAGCGATAAATTTTCGAGGGTTTCTCTTAGTATAGCTTTTTCATGTCGTTAATATTATGATGTTCCCTGCTGTATTAGCGTTAAATTTTCCCTGCTGTATTAGCGATAAATTTTCGAGGGTTTCTCTTAGTAGCTTTTTTCATGACGTTATTATTGTTAATTTTACTGATGTATTAACTTGGATATTTACCATGCGACCCTCAGTTCCTGTAGTATTAACTTGGATATTTACCATGCGACCCTCAGTTCCTGTAGTATTAACTTGGATATTTACCATGCGACCCTCAGTTCCTACCTCACAATTTCCCTCCCCCCCACCCCCACACACCACCATAGTCTATTCGACCAATCAAACCTAGCATGCCATTTCCACTGCTGCTGCTGCTACTACCTGCCTAACTAACTCTCTCCTCCTCTGGCGCATCCCAACACACCCTGCCATTACCCCACCACCACTGTCCTTCTAGCCCTCAATTTTCCCACCGTTAGGGATGGATGAGCTGGGAATACACGAGCAACTCTGAATCAATAGATGAAATATGAATCTGCGAGCTACCAAGCACCCACGTGAAGCGCCAACCCAGAGACCCTCCCCTACGAGTGTCGACAAATGCCCAAAACTCCGAGTTGGTACCATCAATGTAGGCTCAATGAAAGGAAGAGCAGGAGAAATCGTAGAAATGCTAGAGCGAAAGGAAGTTGATGTATGCTGTGTGCAAGAGACTAGATGGAGAGGAGGGTCTGCTAGAGTCCTTGTAGGAAAAAGCCAGTGCTACAAATTTTTCTGGGTGGGAAATGACGATGGGATGGGTGGTGTAGGTATACTATTAGCTGACAAGTGGGTAGATAAAGTAATCTCAGTGTACAGGGTAAATGCAAGAATCATTAAACTCAGACTAGTCCTGAATAAGACAATTACCACAATAATATCAGCTTACGCACCCCAATCGGGGCTGCCAGACGAACTTAAGGATAGGTTTTACGAGTCCCTAATACACACTACTGCTCTAACAGACGACAAGGACTTCCTAATCATTGCAGGAGATTTTAACGGACACGTAGGTAAACACTGCGACGGCTTCAATAGAGTACATGGAGGCCATGGAGTTGGCACAAGGAATGAGGAAGGATTCAGACTTCTAGAATTCTGCGACGCCAATGACATGTCGATATGTAACACAAACTTTAAAAAACCCGACAACCACCTGATCACCTATAGATCAGGGGAGCACTCTAGTCAGTTAGATTTTATCCTCATCAGAGGACGTGACAGATGGACGGTCGTAAACACAAAAGCCTTCCCTAGTGAGGAATGTACATCCCAACATAGCTTAGTTGTCAGCGACCTCACGGTCAGAACTAGACGAGCCCTGAAACAGAGGCCAACCTGGAGAAGAAAGATCTGGAAGCTGAAAGTCCCCTCAACCAGTAACAGATTTAAAGATATTTTACTCAACGCCTACGACAGTAAAGAAGAACAGATAGAGACATTTAACGTAGAAGAGAACTGGGAGTTCCTAAAAAATAACTTACTAGAGGCGACGGATGAGGTTTGTGGCTGGAGTAAGACCTCAAGCAGGAGGAGAGTGACTTGGTGGTGGAACAATAAGGTAGATGAAGCAGTCAAGGCCAAGAGACAGGCATGGAAAGAATGGAAGAACGGGGGGAGCAGGGTACATTACATAGAGACCAAGAGGGAAGCTAGGCGACAAGTATACTTAGCTAGGAGGGAAGCAGAGGATAGAAAATTCAAGCATGTTTTACAACGTGAGGACCAGAAACAGGAGGTATTCAAGATTGCGAGGCAGTGTGTCAGAGATAGTTGTGATGTCATTGGAGAGAAGTGTATCCGGAATGATAAAGGTGAGCTTGCCCTCACAAGTGCTGAGAAGAAAGATGCATGGAAGAGTCATTATGATAGATTACTAAATGAGGAGAATGCATGGGAAGAAGAGACCCTACCCCACGTAGACCCTATAGAGGGACCAGCAGTACAAGTCAGCGGCAGCGTAGTAAGTAAGGCAATCAGAGATATGAAGATAGGGAAGGCAACCGGTCCATCGGGTATAGCTGCCGAGATGCTGAAGGCATCTGGGTCTGTAGGTCACACTATAACCACACGTATCGTTAACCAGGTAATACTAGAGGGGGCCATACCAAAAGATTGGTGCAGTAGCATCATTGTCAACTGCTACAAAGGTAAAGGCGATGCACTAGATAGAGGAAACTATAGAGGTATAAAGTTGATGGACCAGGTCATGAAAGTAACAGAAAGAGTTATAGCACAGCTGATTAGGGACCGGGTGAATATAGACGAGATGCAATTTGGGTTTGTTCCAGGGAAAGGCACCACTGATGCGCTCTTCCTTGTGAGGCAATTACAGGAAAAGTACCTAGCTAAAAGTAAGCCACTCTACTTGGCATTTGTCGACCTTGAGAAAGCCTTTGACAGAGTTCCACGTGCAGTAATCTGGTGGGCTCTTAGAAAACTAGGAGTAGATGAATGGCTTGTGAAAGCGGTACAAGCCATGTATAGGGGAGCAGTCAGCAAAGTTAGGATTGGCAATGAGTATAGCGAGGAATTTAGCGTACAGGTTGGGGTCCACCAGGGCTCTGTTCTTAGCCCTCTCCTGTTCATCATAGTCCTGCAGGCAATAACGGAGGAGTTTAAGACCGGATGCCCATGGGAACTCCTGTATGCTGATGACCTCGCACTCATAGCTGAATCTATGGTAGAACTAGAGAATAAATTCCAAACCTGGAAGCAGGGACTAGAGAGAAAGGGCCTCAAAGTCAACATGACAAAGACTAAGGTCCTTATAAGTAGACGAGAAAACAGAACCCAGATCCCCTCAGGGAAATGGCCTTGCTCAGTATGTAGGAAAGGTGTAGGTAGGAACTCCATTCTTTGCCCCAAATGCAAACAATGGGTACACAAGAGATGTAGCGGGATCTCAGGAAGCTTAATTAAGAATGTAGGATTCACATGCAGCAGCTGTGCTGAAACAGCAAGCAAACAGCCACAGGAAACAAGTACCACCAATCTCTGGGAGGGCCCTGTAGAAACAGTAGACAGCTTCTGCTACCTAGGTGACCGAATTAGCAACGGAGGTGGGTGCTCAGAAAGTACAATAACTAGGGTAAGAACGGGATGGAAGAAGTTTAGGGAACTACTACCACTGCTAGCTGCAAAAGGCTTCTCCCTCAGAATGAAAGGCAGACTGTATGATGCGTGTATCCGAACAGCGATGTTGCATGGTAGTGAAACCTGGGCGCTGAAGGTGGAAGACTTACGTAGATTAGAGAGAAACGAAGCCTGCATGCTCCGATGGATGTGTAACAGTAATATACGTGAACGACAAAGCATAAATGAATTGAGAGAGAGACTGAGCATAAGAGGAATCAAATGCTGCGTGCAGGAGAGGCGGTTACGCTGGTATGGACATGTGATGCGTATGAAGGATGACAGCTGCATAAAAAGGTGCAGAGCACTAGAAGTTGATGGAAACCGCGGAGTGGGGAGACCCAAGATGACTTGGGATGAGGTGATAAAAGCCGACCTTACCCAACTACACCTCTCAAAGTCAATGACACACGACCGTGACTTCTGGCGTCACGCAGTAATACAGGGTACCCGACCTCCCATGGGTACATGCTGAAGCATATAAACAATATGCCCCCCCCCCCACCGCAAGGTGGTCGTGGAGGTGCCACGGCAAAAAAGCACCCAGCCCACACTGTAAAGTGGACGTGTAGGCGCCACGAAAAAGCACCCAGCACTCACTGTAAATGAGGTTGGTGTTAGGAAGGGCATCCAGCTGTAGAAATCAAGCCAGATCAGTTCCTGTATGAGCAAGGCATGGTCAGCCGACCAGACACTGCCCACAACAGGACAACCCGTCTAACCCATGCTAGCGTGGAAGAACGGACGTAAAACGGTGATGATGATGATGATGATATATATATATGTATATATATATATATATATACATATATATATATATGTATATATATATATATATATATATATATATGTATATATATATATATATATACATATATATATATATGTATATATATATACATATATATATATATGTATATATATATGTATATATATATGTATATATATATGTATATGTATATATATATATATATATATGTATATGTATATATATATGTATATGTATATATATATATATATGTATATGTATATATATATGTATATGTATATATATATGTATATGTATATATATATGTATATGTATATATATATGTATATGTATATATATATGTATATGTATATGTATATATATATGTATATGTATATATATATGTATATGTATATATATATATATATGTATATATATATATATGTATATGTATATATATATGTATATGTATATATATGTATATGTATATGTATATATATATGTATATGTATATATATATGTATATGTATATATATATGTATATGTATATGTATATATATATGTATATGTATATGTATATATATATGTATATGTATATATATATGTATATGTATATATATATGTATATGTATATGTATATATATATGTATATGTATATATATGTATATGTATATATATGTATATGTATATGTATATATATGTATATGTATATATATGTATATGTATATGTATATATATGTATATGTATATGTATATATATGTATATGTATATATATATGTATATATATATATATGTATATATATATGTATATATATATGTATATATATATATATGTGTATATATATATATATGTATATATATATATATGTATATATATATGTATATATATATATATGTATATATATATATGTATATATATATGTATATATATATATATGTATATATATATATATATATATATATATATATATATATATATATATATATATATATATATATACATATATATATTTGCTAAACAAATTCAGAAACGAAATATATATATATATATATATATATATATACATATATATATTTGCTAAACAAATTCAGAAACGAAATATATATATATATATATACATATATATATATATATATATACATATATATATATATACATATATATATATATATATATATACATATATATATATATACATATATATATACATGTATATATATTGGATATGACTATTGGTCGTTAGCATGCTCAACCAGCCGTGACGCTTAAACCAATGAGCTGTAGTAATTCAGTGAAACTACACACTGATTGGTCGAAATACAGTTTACAGGGCTTTGCATTCTGGAGCCACTTTTCTCTGTATAAAAGGTAGGAAATTTATCCATCTCATTACAGTTGAAAATTGCAAACTCGACTGTCACCACATATCATGAACCTGAAGATTGCGAAAGCATGAAAGTACTTGTTCAATTAACACTTAGAATTTAATATTCTATCATACTATTTCATTATAATACCATTATATATATTTTAAAGGATTGTAAATAAAATGAGTAAATCAGACAAAGTTGGAATTCCTCTTATTAATATAATCTTCTATACACAATCATACACACCCGTGTATATTTACCTATCTATATCTATATATATATTCCTATTGTGTATATGCCAACATGTCTGGAAAGCAACAAATGAAACCAACAGAATCAGAAAGAATTCTAAAGGAGATATCATCGAAATTATCAACACTTATCACGATGATGGACACACAATCCTCTATTTTAAAGGAAATAGAAAAATTATCTACAGACGGAAAACTTATAACTGAACATATAAACTCTGAAATTAAGAATTTAGCTGAAATTATACCAACAGTTATCAAAGATACAAGAGAAAGCCTACCACAACTCCCTTGGATGTCAGAAATAAACGAAAGAAATTTGGAAAACAAAACACATCGAATAAGAAAAGAAATGTGGAAGACATGGAAAAAATTCCTTAACATAAGAAAACAAAATTTCTGGAAAGCATACAGATGCAAAAAATATGTCGAAACACATTCGAAATGGCTCTCTCTAACGGCACCCATACTCCCTCGTAAATACCTAATTACAGAAATTGCAGGAGAACCAGAAGAAGAAACAAAACTCCGATGGGAACTTACATTGACAAAATTCAGGACCAACATCTCCATTTCTGAATGTAAACAATTCCGCTACAAAGCCAAATATGAAGCTATTGATGACCAAATTGAAGTTGAAATTTCAAAGCTAACGACTGGTATTATAGCTGAAACACTACGAGAACTATGGATCGGAGATATCTCAAAAGAAGAAAACAAATCAAGAAAGGTATGGCAGCAGAAACAATTATTTCTCGATGAATATGCTGCAAATTACGGTAAAGACTCTGGAACCCTGAGAAAAAGCATTAAAAGTGGACAATCTCATCAACACAACATACGCCAGAACACGTGCCAACACAAACACTCACCTTACCTTGAATCAAAGAAGAACTACGGTAATAACTCTTCGCTTTTTCTACAAAAACACCCTATCGCACACAACATGAACAAAAAGCACAAACACGATAGGTATTCCTTTGACCAGACCATGAGAAGTAGTAAAACCAGGAGATCATTCTCAAGATCTCAACAGAGACTACCAACAAGGAATGTGGAAACAAAACGTAGAATAACCAGATCATTCTCAAGATCTCAACAGAGATTGCCCACAAGAAACTGGACGAAAAAACGATCTAAACCTGAAAGCAAACCTAGGTCATTTCCCCAGATTGTTAAAAATAATGCTAACAGGAAGAAAAATAATATACAGAATACCAAAAATAGGACAAAATACATAACGAAACCAAATATAATATCACGACCAAAAGTTCATCAAGCGAACACCAACAGGAATATAAATCCTGAACAGAGAAAAATTCATTTTTTAACGTCAGGACAACAAAAACCGGAAAAAGAAAAACTCCAGGAGGAAACATACCCAAAACAGCTGTACACGTAGATCCTAAAATAATTAATTTATCTAAAAGAGATCTTGACAATGATGAAATGCAAATTCTGTCAAAAGGACTGAAATTCACACCGACTCCAACAGTCAACCACCAAGAACTGAAGGAGGATACCCAAGAATTCTGTCGAAAATTACGTCTTGTAGAATTCTTCGCTGATAAAAATAATGAGAGTGATGAATCACTAGTAAAGAATAAATCAAATTTCACTCCGCCAAAAGGAAGAAATATCTATCTCGACCAATACATTGACATCCTGTCTAAATTTCCTCTTAGACATAATACTAATGTTAGGCCAAACATTAACAAATCAGAAATGTCTGCACTTAAATGTATACAAAATGATAAAACAATAATAATTAAACAAGCAGATAAAGGGGGTGCAGTTGTTATAATGGATACTGAATACTACAAGGATTTGGTTGAGGAACAACTGAAAGACACAACATTCTATCATGAAATACCGTCAAATATAGACCACAACATCATGAAGAAGATCAACAACCTGGCTTCAAAATACCACAACTCATTTACTGATAAGGAAAGAGACTACATCACCAATTTTGAGCCGAAACCCAGCAACCTGTATGGCCTACCGAAAGTTCACAAGTCAAAAGAAATACAACTGGCAGTAAGAGAACAAAACAGTGAGTACATTAAATTACTACACCCAAAAGACTTAAAACTTAGACCTATTATAGCTGGTCCAACATGCCCCACTCACCGTCTAAGCAATTTTGTTGACAATATTTTGAAACCACTATGTATTCACATACCCAGTTTCATCCGGGATGATATCGACTTCCTGTCCCATCTTCCCAAAACCACGGAAACGAATTCACTTCTACTCAGTTTTGATGTGGTAAGCCTTTACACCAACATTACACATGATTTAGGAATAAAGCCGGTTAAATACTGGGTGGAAAAACATAGAGAAGTGATTCCCATTAGATTCACAGCGCCATTTATATTAGACGCAGTTAAACTTATTCTGGAAAACAACACTTTCTTCTTCAATGGAAAGAATTACATCCAAATTAGAGGCACAGCGATGGGAACGAAGTTTGCTCCCGTTTACGCGAACTCTGTAATGGGATACTTAGAACAACAACTCTACCAAGAAATAGAGGAAAAGTATAGTACTGACTTTAGAAAGTACATTGAAAAATCTTGGAAGAGATACCTTGACGACTGTTTCATCATCTGGACAGAATCTCTAGATACTCTGGATGAGTTCAATATCCTCCTGAATAACCTACACCCATCTCTCCAATTCACAAAAGAGATGAGTAGGACCAAATTACCATTCCTAGATATAATGATAATCAAAAACGACACCACCATTACCACGGATATATATTATAAACACACAGACACCCATCAATATCTGAATTTTAAGTCGTGCCATCCACCTCATACAAAACGCATACATCCCATACTGCCTAGCCAGAAGAATTTGTACCATTGTAGAAGATACGAATACCAGGTACAAACGCCTAACAGAACTAAGAGAATTTTTGCTCAAACAAAAATACCCATCTCTACTTATAGAAAATGGCATACAGCGGGCTATAAAAATACCTATACAACAACTTAGAACAACCCAAGGAAGAAGAAACCAAGAACTGGTCATACCATTTATAATGACACACAACCCACGTCACCAGAATATCTTCAACACTGCCAAAGCAAACCTACCGATCATTGCTAAAAGTAACGAATTAAAAGGCTTAATCACAGATCGATCTTTGACTCTTAGTAAAAGACAGCCAAAAAATTTGAAGCAATTGCTAACAAAAGCAAAGTTTGACCTTAACAATAAAGACCAATCATTCACTGTATCTAAATGCAATGATAATCGATGCGGCACATGTCAATCCATACACGCCGGTCAATATATGAAAACAAAAACTGGAAAAATATTCCCAAATGCAAATATGAACTGCAAAAGCAGAAATCTAATTTACTGCATTAAATGCCCGAATTGTGAAGAACTATATGTCGGTCAAACTGGAAATGCACTATCGGAACGTGCACGGGTACACCGTCAACAAATCAGAGACCCAAATGTCCGTCAGATACCCCTAAGCGGCCACCTGGCAACATGTGGTCAGGGAATATTTATAATATTCCCATTCTACAAATTACACAGCCCAAGTGAAATCAAGAGAAAAATCAAAGAAAAGAATTTTATTGATAAATTCAAACCCAAGCTAAATGAACAATAATAACGCCTAGGGGTATTACTTCTACTACCACTATGACCACGACCACTAACAACAACAACAACAACAACAACAACAACAACAATAAT
>OZ024745.1:80720951-80830951 GCA_964016885.1 Eledone cirrhosa | reverse complement strand
TTAATTTCCATTTCTTTCGCTGGACGATACCACTCGAGACTGGCTGACTCATGGTGGTAGGTGTGCTGGCTGGGACTCCCAATCAAAATCTTTACTCTATGTCCCATCCTAATATCTTATCGAGTTAAACATTTTTTTCATATAAGACTCTCTCCGTAAGTTCATTAAATAAATAAATCTCGCTACCTCTATTTATCAATTTACCATTTTGCAATTTATATTTTTTATTTAATTTAATTTCATCCTATAACTCGCAACATAAGTTTAACGTTCCAATCTTCGGTTCACACATTAGACCATACTGACACCCATTATAGATTCTTTGGGTAGCATTTTTTTTTCGCGGCACTTTCTAACATGAATGTAGTTTGACCCTTACACTACACTTCTTTCTCCCTTTCTTTCTTTCTTCCCCTTCTTCTTTGACGGAGTGGTGGTAGTACATTATAAGCCTTCGCCCCCTCACCAGATATTCACTGGTTGTTTTCAGTTGCCAACACTTTGAGGGCGGCTGGCTGTGAAGCTGGTTGGTCAGCCGTCTTCTCTGTCTCTGGTTTCTCGGACCCATGGCTTTTTACATATTCCTTTGTTATATTCCAATACCTGATGATATCACCGGATTCATATGGAACCCGGTCATTGAAATGATCATAGTATAATAAACTTTTCAAGGATTTATACCAGTCCAGCCTCCTGTTATTTCATTTATATATATATCATCATCATCATCATCATCAACGTTTAACGTCCGTGTTCCACGCTTGCATGGGTTTGGATGGGGGTAGTCCCACTTGAGGCAAGAGCGATTGTCTTGCTCGCATAGGACTGTCTGGCAGGTTTCCTACAGTTGGATGCCCTTCCTAACACCAACCATATTTACAGTGTGGGTCTGGGAGGTTTTTACCGTGTTGCCTACACGGCCACATTACAGCGTGGACTGTGTGTTTTTTTGTCGTGACACCTACACGATCTCATTTGTTTCGGCCTCGATGGCGCGGCACCAACATAACTTTACATAGAACGGGGTGGTGTGGATGGGGTGGGGAGGGGGGGGGGGGTATTTTGTTAGAGATGCCTACTGGCTGGAGTAGGTTTTATTATATATTTAGGTAAGGCGGGTCTTCTCTGTTACTGAGTACCGCCAAAGGTCTCGGTCCAGTGACATTGTCTTGGAGAGGTGTAAGTGTGTGATGTCGGAGTTTATCAGCTCGTCCCAGGTTTTTCTAGGTCTGCCTATTCCGTGACTACCGTCTATCTTTATTGCCCTGCACTTTGTTATACAGCTATCGACTTTCATGCGCATCACGTGTCCATACCAACGTAGCCTTCTCTCGAGTAAACAACATCTGATCCCTCTTATCTCTAATTTTTTCCTTAGTTCGTTTATGCTTTGCCGTTCACGTATATTACTGTTACACATCCAGCGGAGCATGCAAGCTTCGTTCCTCTCTAGTCTGCGTATATCCTCTGCACACAATGCCCAGGTCTCACTGCCATGCAGCATTGCTGTTCGTATGCAGGCATCGTACAACCTGCCTTTCATTTTTAGGGAGAACCCTTTAGCAGCTAATAGTGGTATAAGCTCTCTGAACTTTTTCCAACCAGTTCTGACTCTAGCTACAGTACTTTCAGAGCACCCTCCACCACTGCTGATTTTATCGCCCAGGTAACGGAAGCTGTCCACTATTTCTATAGAACCCTCTGCGCAATTGAAAGAGCTAGTATTTTGTGGGCACTTGCTGCTACTTATTTCACCAGAACACCGGCCACATGTAAAATCTATGTTCTTAGTTAGCTTACCTGTGATCCCACTACATCTTTTATGCACCCATACTTTGCATTTAGGACATAAAATGGAGTTTCTACCTACGCCTTTCCTACACACCGAGCACGACCATTTCCCAGAAGGGACCGCCACCTTGTTTTCTTTCCTACAAACTAGTACTTTGGTCTTAGCCAGGTTAATTTTAAGTCCTTTTGACTCTAGGCCGTGCTTCCATGTTTGGAATTTCTTCTCTAGCTCGGCCATTGATTCCGCTATGAGTGTCAGGTCGTCTGCGTATAGGAGTTCCCATGGGCAGCCTGTCTTGAACTCCTCTGTTATAGCCTGAAGGGCAATAATAAATAGTAGTGGGCTGAGAACAGAGCCCTGATGGACGCCAACTTTTACGCTAAACTCTTCACTATATTCGTTGTTAATTCTAACCTTGCTGACTGTTTCTTTATACATGGCTTGTATAGCCCTCACAAGCCATTCGTCAACGCCTAGTTTTCTAAGAGCCCACCAGATAATGGAGCGGGGGACTCTGTCGAAGGCTTTCTCCAAGTCGACAAAAGCTAAGTAGAGGGGTTTACCTTTAGCTAGGTACTTCTGTAGTTGTCGTACTATGAAAAGAGCGTCTGTGGTACTTTTGCCTGACACAAACCCGAACTGCATTTCATCTAGGTCAATTCTCTCTCTGATTAGTTGCGCTATTACTTTTTCCGTGACCTTCATGACCTGGTCGATTAATTTAATGCCTCTATAGTTACTCCTATCTAGGGCGTCTCCTTTACCCTTATAACAGTTAACGATGATGCTGCTATGCCAGTCCTTCGGAACAACCCCATTCTGTACGACTTGGTTAACTATGCGGGTGACCATGGTGTGTCCCACCGTGCCAGATGCCTTCAGCATCTCAGCAACTATTTCCGAAGGCCCAGCCGCCTTACCCGTCTTCATATCCTTGATTGCCTTACTTATTATACTCCCCTCGACTAACACTGCTGGTCCCTCTATTGGGTCGATATGGGGGAGACTGTCTTTCTCCCATTTATATATATATATATATATATACACACACATATATATATATATATATATATATATATACATATATATATATATATATATATATACATATATATATATATATATATATATACATATATATATATATATACATATATATATATATATACATATATATATACATATATATATATATATACATATATATATATATATACACATATATGTATATATATATATACATGAAAGCATGGCCTAGAATCAAAAGGCCTTAAAATTAACCTGTCTAAGACTAAAGTTCTAGTTTGTAGTCCAAAATGCAAAGTATGGGTGCATAAAAGATGTAGTGGGATCACAGGTAAGCTAACTAAGAACATAGATTTTATATGTGGCCGGTGCTCTGGTGCAATAAGTAGCAGCAAGTGCCCACAGAATACTAGCTCTTTCAATTGCACAGATGGTTCTATAGAAATAGTGGACAGCTTCCGTTACCTGGGTGACAAAATCAGCAGTGGAGGAGGGTGCTCTGAAAGTACAGTAGCTGAGTCAGAACTGGATGGAAAAAGTTCAGAGAGCTTATACCACTATTAGCCGCTAAAGGGTTCTCCCTAAAAATGAAAGGCAGGCTGTATGATGCCTGCATACGAACAGCAATGTTGCATGGCAGTGAGACATGGGCATTGTGTGCAGAGGATATACGCAGACTAGAGAGGAACGAAGCTTGAATGCTCCGCTGGATGTGTAATAGTAATATACGTGAACGGCAAAGCATAAACGAACTAAGGGAAAAATTTGAAATAAGAGGGATCAGATGTTGTTTACTCGAGAGAAGGCTACGTTGGTATGGTCACGTGATGCACCTGAAAGACGACAGCTGTATAAAAAGTGCAGGGCAATAAAAGTAGACGGTAGCCACGGAGTAGGCAGACCCAGAAAAACCTGGGACGACTTGATAAATTCCGACCTCACACACTTACACCTCTCCAAGACAATGTCACTGGACCGAGATCTTTGGCGCTACACAGTAATAGAGAAGACCCGCCTTACCTAAGTACAAAGTGAAACCTACTACAGTCAGTAGGCACCTCTAACAAATACACCCCCGTGACTCTACCCCCACCCCATCCACACCACCCCTTTCAATGTAAAGTTATGTTGGTACCACAACATCCAGGCCGAAACAAATGAGGTCGTGTAGGTGTCACGACAAAAAAACACACAGTCCACGCTGTAATGTGGCCGTGTAGGTAACACGGTAAAAACCTCCCAGTTCCACACTGTAAATGTGGTTGGTGTTAGGAAGGGCTTCCAGCCATAGAAAACCCACCAGGCAGTCCTATGTGAGCAAGACAACCACTCTTGCCTCAAGTGGGAAAACTCCCGTCCAAACCCATGCAAGCGTGGAATATGGACGTTAAACGATGATGATGATGAGGATATATATATATGTATGTATATTGGCAGAAAAATCAGAAAATAACTGTAACTAAAGTTGATTGCTATAACTAATAGCTTAGAAAATTGGGTAAAATACCCCTATAGATGGAAAAAAATTGTCAGCAGTTGTTAAAATAATAATAATAATAATGAAATTATTGTGTAAAGTGCTCAGGTGCACTACAACTCATCAAAGGTGTATGTATAGTACATAGAATAATACACAAATGTCAGGGAAGTACATGTGCGTATGTGTTAGCTGTAGTGTTGGCGGATCTCGGGAAGCAGGGAGGCCTTAAAGGATGCAGTGTCTCGACAGCTAACAACTGATGCAGGTAGTTTGTTCCATGCTTCAGCAACTCTGAGTGTGAAAAAATGTTTCCGAAAGTCATGGGAACTGTGCTGTTTTCTTACTTTGTGGGCATGTCCACGTGTGTTAGACACATGGAAATCAAAAAGGTACTCAGGGTTGTTGTTGGCAAGATGGTTAACAATTTTGTGGGTGTTTACCAAGTCAGTTGCCAGGCATCGGAGCTTCAATGTATCCATGCCCAGGGAAGCAAGGCGCTCAGAGTATGGTAGAAGCCTGATGGAGGGTATTCGCTTGGTTGCACGTCTCTGAACAGTTTCCAGGCGGTCAATGTTCTGAGCAAGATAGGGGTTCCAGACTGGTGATGCAAATTCTAAGTGTGGTCGCACCATAGCCATGTACAGCCTTAAATAGATATCTGAAGAGCAGCTGACAAAGGTCTTGCTGAGTGATGCTAAGACACCCTTGGCCCTCTTGATAATTTTAGAGACGTGCCTCGTCCAACGCAAATCGCTGCTGACCGAAATGCCCAGGTCACGTTCACAAGAAGACTTCTTGATATTAGTGCTGTGGAAGGAGTATGTGGACGCTGGGTTTTTACTCCCAAAATGCATGGTGGTGCACTTGTCCACAGCTAACTTGAGTTGCCAGTCTGAGATCCATTGTAGCGTTGTGTCCAGGTCAGACTGCAAGCAAGATCTATAGTGTTGAGGATCTGTCCTTTTTATCTCAAGGTACAACTTGATGTCGTCTGCATACTTTAGTACTGTGGCATTCTTTAAGTTGGCATATATGTCATTAATATATGCCACAAACAAAAGGGGGCCAAGAACAGATCCCTGTGGTACACCAGATGACATCTCATATGGTGAGGAATGCTGTCCCAGAACTGTGACTACCTCTCTTCGACTGAGAATGAAGGACTTCAACCAGTTAAAAAGATCATCCTTCACACCCATTGCAGAGAGTTTTGCCATAAGCCTTTTGTGTGGCACAGAATTGAAGGCTTTTGCAAAGTCAAGGTAAACAACATCCACCCATGAGCCGCCATCAGTGATCCGGGTGATGTCCTCAAGAAACTCTATAAGTTGATCACAGCAGCTGGAGTTGGGGATAAATCAAAATTGCGAGGGCCGGATAAGACTGTGAGAGCTCCAGAAGTTCCAAAGTGTTTCTCTGACACAGGATTCCATCAGTTTGGTGATGCAACTAGTAAGACTGACTGGACGATAGTTCACAGGTGATGTGCGGTCACCCTTTTTGAACAGAGGAATGACACTGGCAGTTTTCCACTGTTCTGGAGTAGCACTGTTGTTCAGACAGAATTGGAAGAAGCGTGATAACTGGTGCAGAAGGAAGTACCCACCACATTTAAGAAGCAGGTACGTAACACCATCAAGACCAGGAGAGGCATGGTTGCGTTTATTTTTTAGGTGACGTCGCAGCATTGCAGGTGTAAATTCCATGGTTGTAATAGAGTTCGGTGTCATAGGTGGTGGAGATGGTACACTCTGGTCTTCAATAGTGAAAATACCTGCATAGCATTCAGCAATGAGCTCTGCGCATTCCTTGGGGTCGTCAGTAACCTGGCTTGTGTGGGGATTGCGAAGAGGACCAACTGGAGAGTGAGGCCTCTGCTTTGAGTGAACATACTTCCAGAACACCTTACTGTCAGGGCTGGTTGCTATGCGTTGCTTAAATTGAAGCACTGCCTTTTTCGTCACCTGTTTGAGGTGGTTGGACAATCTATTTCGCTTCTTCCTATTAATGTCTGATTTGTGAAGTTTGTACTCACGTTCAGCATTGCGCCGTTCTTTTCTGGCAAGACGGACTGCTGCAGTCTCCCAAATTGCCCTTTTGAGATGTTTTTTCCGCTTATGTGGCACCGATGCTGCACATGCTGTCCATATTGAGCTCAGGATGTTCTGGAGTACAGTGTTGACATCTCCAGAGTCGTAGAACTCAAGCCAGTTTGGCCATTGCAACTCGGTGCAGTAACAGTTCCAGTCTGCTTTATTCCAGTCAAAGTGAGCAGTTTGGAGATAGTTGTGGTTCTTGTTACTGCCCATGAGGGATAGATTGGCAATGATCATAGCATGATCAGAGTCACCTAAAGGTTCCTCAGCAGTAACACTAATGACCGTTTCAGGAGTAGTGGTGAAGTGTAGGTCCAAAGTGTTGTCACCTCTTGTTGGGGAGGTGACCACCTGGGACCAACGCGAGTCCAGCACTAGCTCAAGGAAGTCATTTGCACTTGGCGGCCAATGAAAGGTTTCCCAATCAATCTCAGGGTGATTGAAGTCTCCTGCAATGAAAACATAAGTGGCTGTCTTCCTGGCAGCAGCTCTGAGGATATCACAAAGTTGCATAGAATCGAGCTTCATAACTCTCAAATTCTGGCTGAGCACTCTGTACCATTGAGTTAAACAACCTCTCACCCTTTATTTTTGAAATATATGTGTGTAGTCACTTTTTTTTTATCTATAGGGATATTTTACCCAGATTTTCTAAATTATCTTCAGTTATCTCCTGCATTTGAGATTTTCTCCATCTTATATATATATATATATGTATATATATATATATATATATATATATATATGTATATATTATATATAAAAGCAGATGTAAAATGTTGATGATGATGATGATGATATGTATATATAGATAACTTTATTTTTATTTGCCACCAGGGCATCAAAAAGTGGGACAAGTACAATGGGGGAGTTTACATAAAAAGGCGTCCTCAATAAGGAAGAGGCAATAACAAGATGTAAAATATAAAATATAACAAAAATAAATTTAATAACAAAATCCTCAATAGGGAGGAGGCGCCTTGGGGGGTCGCACCCCCCCCCAAAGTGTGCAGCCCTCTCCTCAGGAGCACAGAGAGGGGGTGCTCCCTTGATCTTTCATCTTCTTCACCTATAGTCTGACGTAGAGTGAAGGTCCATTCACACGGGCCATTCTCGCCACTTTCACTCATCTTTCATAAAAACGGCTGGGGTGCAGCCCCTCTCTCTCCATCCTGATCCTTCTTCCGAAATGATATCGGAAGAAACGGACCAGTTGTTGGCCAGAGAGAAAGGTGTCTGACCTCAGTCCTTTCAGACGCATCCACCATACAACCTCTTTCGCCATGGCTATTACGCACAGAAACACCGCCTCTCCTTCATTTTTGAAGAGGAGAGGCGGCTTGATCATTACAATAGACTCGGTGGTCAACCGGATCGGTCCCACCCTTGACAGCAGTTGTTCGACATAGCCCAAGAGATCGGCAATGCCCGAGCAGTGTACCAATGCGTGTGCAACAGTTTCCTCATCGCACACGCATCTGGGACAGATCTTTTTCGAGGGATCCCTACCCGGGCGCCCGTGTCTGTAGAGCCTTTCTCGAACGGGCAGAGCCCCTCGGTAACACTGCCAGGCCAGGGACCTCTGGAAGTTATCCATAGGTCCCGGGCTGAATGTCCTACCGAACAGGTTGCTGTTGTTGTTGTTTTCGGTTTCTTGTGTCGTTGTGACTACATCAAGTTGTCGGTCAGCAGGTGGAGAAAGTTCTACCTCTGGCTGACCTCTGCCTTTGGCATCTGCTGCTGGGCAGGGGGAAGCTGTGAGTTTAGCTTCCCTTTTCTTTCTTTGAATGTTGGTGAAGCTGCTTCAGCCATTTTTATCAAAGAAGGAAATTTTTCTAAAGGCGTAGAATAATTTGAGAGACTGACCAGATCAAAATTTGACCTGGCAGTCCCTCTACAAAATGGTACAAAAATGAAGGTTTACAGTCAAGAATTTCTATAGAAATTTAAGCAGAACTTACTCAGCAAGTTTCATGCGTGTGTCCATCCCAGATAGATAGATATATAGATATGTTTCTTTATTAGCCACAGGGGCACAAAAGAAGGGGACAAATACAAAGGGGGAAGTTTACATACAATAAAAATGTGTAAAATATTATCACAAATGTAATTTAAAAATTAGTCGATTTTCCCCAATAGGGGGAGACATTTCATTTGGGTAAAACATACCCCCGAAAAAAAATGTGCAACCCTCATCTCCAGGAGTACGAAGAGTTTGTACTCCTTTCCTCTCCTCCTCTTTTTCCTCAACCTGATATAGAGAGAAGGCCCATTCACTCGGGCCATTCTCGCCACTTTCACCAACCTTTTATAAAACTTGCTGGGGTACAGCACCTCTCTCTCCATCCTGATTCTTCTTCCAAAGTGGTATTTGAAAAAAAGAATCAGTTGTTGGCTGGAGAGAAAGGTGTCTGACCTCAGCCCTTTCAACCTTGTCCACCATACAACCTCTTTTGCCATAGCTATCACACAAAGGAAAACCGCCTCTCCTTCGTTTTTGAAGGAGGGTGGCAGTTTGATCATGACAATGGACTCGGTGGTCAACCGGATTGGTCTCACCCGCGACAATAGTCGTTCTACATAGCCCCACAGGTCGGTGACGCCCGGGCAGTGTATGAATGCGTGCACGACGGTTTCTTCGTCTCGCACGCACCTCGGACAAATCTTTTTTGCAGGGTCCCTGCCCGGGCGCCCATGTCTGTAGAACTTGTCTCGAACTGGTAGAGCTCCTCGGTAGCACTGCCAGGCCAGGGAGTTTTGGAAGTTGTCCATCGGTCCCGGGCGGAAGGTCCTACCAAACAGACTGGCCAGTTCATCTTCCTCTACGCCCAGAGTTTCACCGAGCACATCGTCGCACTTGCTGCGGATCAACCCTCTATAGAATGACGAAGTGGAGTCTCCATTGATCGCTGGGTCCGCCTGCCAGAGGGCTGTGAGTGCCTGAGCACATTCGATGTGCCAGTCGTCCATTTTCCTCGGTCTTTGCTTGACCCAGGACTGCAGCTCGGTCAGCGAGACGAGTCGTGGGAAGGCTCGCCTCACGAACGGGGCCCACACCGGTTGTCCAGTGATGAATACGTAGAGATGCCGCAGCCTGAGCGCGTGTTTGCGCATCGTCAGCCACGGCATCCCCATCCCTCCGTTGGAAGGGCATTGGCAGCAGATGGATCTTCTCACCATAGGAGCCTGCCTCTTCCAAAGGAATTAGAAGAGCGCGCGCTCCATTTTGGCAAGCGTTTTGGCTGGACAAGGCACGACGGTCAAGCGGTAGTAGATGGCGAACACTATAAAAGTGTTCGCCACCTCCGCTCGACCTTTCAAGGATAGTTTGCACTCGGCCCACTTATGGGTGAGTGCAAACACCTTGGCCGACACCTCGTTCCAGTTCTTCTCCACCTGGAGGTCTGGACCAAACCAGACCCCGAGCAGCTTTACTGGTCCTTCCATCCAGCGTCCGACGACACCATCGGAAGGCATCGGTTCGCCTCTCCACGATCCGAGTTGCAAACCGATGGACTTGTCCCGGTTCAGCTTCGCTCCTGTGAAATTTTCGTATTCCTTCAGTAAGGTGCCGACTTCCTCGATTTGTGAGGCGCTCGACACCATTACTGTCACGTCGTTGGCGTAGGCCGACGCCGCTTTCTGCAGTCCTGGTTCCAGAGGGATGCCCTGCAATAGCTCCAACTTCCGCAGTAGTGGCTCGAGAGTCAATACGTACAGAAGGGAGGAGAGAGGGCATCCCTGTCGAATGGATCGCGTGATATGGAACGGCTCCGAGAGGTAGCCGTTCACCTTAACCCTTGAGCAGATGTTGCTGTTATGCATTGCAGCAATCCAGCCCCTGAACATGGGTCCGAAGCCTGCCGCCTCGAGCACCGCATCCAGGTAACGATGGTCAACCCTATCGAAAGCCTTAGACTGATCCAAGTTGATCAGGGCCCCACCGAAGCTGGGTTTACACCCTACCCTCTCTATGATGTATCGCATGAGGTGGAGGTTGTTGTGTATGGACCTGGTCGGGATTGCGCATGTCTGCGCTTCTCCCACCAGGTTCCCGACAACAAGCGCCAGCCTCTTTGCCAACACCTTGGCCAAAATCTGTAACTCTGTATTTAGCAGAGTTATGGGCCGGAAGTTGCCTATGTCATCCCCCTTATTCTCATCCTTCCTGAATAGTGTGACTATGCCCCCGGTCACAGAATTGGGAATTCTCCTGTTCTGCCACCAGTTGCAGTAGACCACTTCCAGGAGACCGGAGAATAAGTTTGGCATTGCTACGTAAAATTCGTAGGGTAGACCATCGAGACCTGGAGATTTGCATTTGCCGCATTGGCTTAACACATCCCCTATCTCAGCGGCTGAAATCGGCTTTTCGCAGAACTTTGCCTTGCTGTCCAAGAGTTGTGGTAGGCCGTTGAGGTATGGACCGAAATCCATAGCCCCTCCCGGCGTGCCGCTGAAAGGCCGCACACATCTGCTTCGGCTCACGTATCACGCATCCGTTTTGGTCCTTCAAAGACCGAATCATGGACTTGTTGCCACTTTTTGCCTCCGTCACTCGGGCCCAGCTAACAGCTTTGGCTCCCTCGTTTCCCAGAGCAAGTATTTTGCTTCTGACAACGCAGCCCTCATGCTTTGCGTCGAAGAACTGGTCCAAGGCCGTTCTCGTTGCTAGCACGCTGGCTACGTTGCCACTTCTAATTGCCTCTTCTACTTTATCTACCAGTTCTTTCTCGGTTCTATTTCTATCTAACGCTAATACTTTACTAAAAACTATCGAGTCTAATCTAACTGCCCTCTTGAGAGAGTACCACCATCTGTTGTTGACAATGGCCCCTGTCAAGTGCTGTTTAACTAAAGTGCTAATCCAGTAGCCGGGTCCTTGTCTATGGGTTCTATCAACATTGACCATGCAGGTCACTAGTTTGTGATCTGAATAGGCAACCATGAACATTTGTGGATAGCTTAACATATCCCTATCCTTATTTCTAACTAGAACCCTATCTAGGTACGATCTAGATGTTCCGCTACGATTAGTTCACGTCCACAGTGGCGCAGTCGGAAAATCTAGTCGATATCTATCGGCCAGGTCAAATTGGCCGATTAACTGTTTGAGGATTTTACACCCCCCTTTATTGGGACATGCTCCCACATAGTCCCAACGTGCATCTAGGATTCCATTCCAGTCCCCCACTAAAAGCAAGGAGCGGGACGTTCCCAGAAAAGTCTCTAGATGTTTGAAGAAGTCTGGCCGCGGTGTCCCGGATGGGGCATATGCGGCCAACAGCCTGAAGGCTCCACCTTCACTACCGTCAACGTCTAGGACCACCAGCCGACCCTCCGGGTCCAGATGTACCGTCTGTGTTATGAGGCCCAGGTGTTTCCGCAGCAAAACGGCAACCCCGCCCCCACCCCCGGCTGACAGAGAGATGCGTAGATCTCAAAGTCATCGAAGATGGGGCTAGCTGTCGCTCGCTGTGGATCCTGGACTTGCAAATGGCTACTACATCCATACTGTGCGACCTGAGGTCATTTAAGAGTTTGCCCTGTTACCAGGGCATCCCCAGGCCGCGTACATTCACACACCCAACTCTTATATTGGTCATGTTGGTTCTGAAAAGTTAAAAGAGGAGAAGAAAACACTCACCTCTTCGTCTCCCGGGGATCAGGCCACACGGTTTCCATGGGGGTGTTAGAGGAGTTGTCTGGGTGGGTGGTGGTTTCCGGCGGGGTGGGGACGGAGATGTTTGGTGGGGTGGGGGTGTCTGGGGTAAGGGTGGGGAAACTTTTTAAAAGGACGCGGTTAATGCATTTAACACAAGGATTACCCACGTCCTTAGGAAAGTTTTCCTTTAAAGACTTATAGGTGTCCGTAGGGACCCTAATCATCTTTAAATTAGGTTTGTCTACACAGTTCGAAAAAGTTTTCCCTTTGGTGAAAACCGAAGGGTCGTTGGAGATGACCTCCATTAAAGTTTTGTTTTTACTGTTTATGTATGTGTAATGTTCTTGTTGTGTTGCGGTGGCTTTTGCCTGTTGTTCTTGTGGAGCTTTCGTTTTGTTGTAGGTGTTTGTGTTTGGAGTGATGTGGTTTTGTTTTCGGGACGGGGGTTTTTTGTGTGTAATGTTTGTGTTGTTTGTGTTGGTGGTTGTATGTTTGTAGTGATGTTTGTTGTTTTTTTGTTCTTGTGGTGTCTTTTCTTCTTTCTTTTCGAATGGAGAGGCTCTCCCTCATCATCACTTGGTGATGATGTGGGGGCCTCGTCCGTTGTGGTGTCTGTGTTATTTGGAAGGGCTATGTTTTGGGGAGCTGTTGTATTTGTGGGTGTTTTTGCAGTGGTTTTAGGTGGAGTGGGGTTGGGTGGGACTGTGCTTGCAGGTTGGTTTGTTGTTCTTGTTTTGGTTGTGTTTGCGTGTTGTTGTTGTTGTTGTGGTGGTGGTGGTTGTGTTGGCAGTAGTGCCTCTTTTTTTTTTTTTAGTTAACTGAGGACTGTAAGCCTTCTGGTGACCACTGCTTAAACAGTGGTAACATGAAGGCCGCCTACCCTCAACAGAAATGTTTATGTGTGAAATTCCATCCAGAGGCACACGGAGTATTTTAGCTATCTGTTCTGGCCTCATTTGGACCAGAACTTCTATGCTTGTACCATTGAATGTGCCTCTGGAGGACTTTCCCACCGAAATGATGGTGTCTTCGTCGAAATCGATGAAGCCAGTTAGAATCCACCAGACGTTTACATTTGGTGCAATGTTCAAAATTTTTATTTTTTTAGTTCTTTTTCCCATATATGTGGGGAAAAAGGTGTAAAGGCGGGACACAATCGGTGATACAGAATATTTTTGTGCTGTCAATTAGTCTTTCAACAACACCGAAATGCTTCCAAAAAGTTTCCCTTTTTGGATGAAGGCAATATCCTTCATGGAATTCTTCAGAACCAGTTCAATATCGTTTTGGGATAACTGAACTGGTTTTTTCGACACATTTGAAACCTTCCTAAAAATTACTGTTTTTAGAACAGTTTCTCTGCGTAACTGTTGAGGAGAAGTGATGCTGAGAGCACCACTCTCACCAAAAGTTACGTACTGTTTTGCATCGCTTAACATTTCCCTAGCATTGGAAATGTCAAGGTATGTGAACAGTTCCGTCTTTTGGACGGTTTGAGCAAAAGAAATCTTTTCCTTGTTCGTGGAGTTGTTCGTGTTGCTGTTGTTGTTGGTGGTGTTGTTATCATTGTTGCTGTTGTTGTTCTTGTTGTCATTATTGTTGTTGTTGTTGTTGTTCTGGTTGGTGTTGTTTATATTTTGCATGTTATTGGTGTTTGTGTTAGTGTTGATGTTACAATCAACGTCCGACATCGTGTTTTCAAAACTGACGACATTTTCAATGTCTTTCATATAGATAGATAGATATATAGATAGATAGATAGATAGATAGATAGATACAGTAGTCATATACAATGTATTTTGTATATAGCAAAAATAAGATGTCATCATAACCAGAAACATTTTCTTTGATTAAATATTGCTGTCTATATAGTATTTGGAATTGGTTGGTTTGAATGCTAAAGGGATAAATCAATTTGAGAGTTGTTCAGAAATTTATTACCAAGTATAGCATAAAAGAGAATACTCTGAAATGATTCAGGTGTTTAACCCTTTAGCCTTTACATTATTCTATATTTACTATTATATTTTCATGGTAAAGGCTTTATCTTACATAATTATCTCAAATAATATTGAATCTATAATATGTTGATATTATCTATTTTAAGAATAATACCTTAACATCAAAGAGCAACCGGTTACAGCTGGTCTGAACAGAAAGAGATGAGAGAATTCTGGCTAGATACAGCCAGTTTAAATGCTAAAGGGTTAATAAGAGAAGAATTTGATAGGAGCTGATTAAATAAATGTGGTTGATAATAACTATTAGAAGCATCCAAAGAGACTTGGAATGATATAGTTAAGCAAAAGAAATAATCCTTTCTAATATAGGCTCAAAGGTTATATTAGAATTGATTATATAGACTCCAGTACTTAGCTGGTACTTTATTTTATCAAACCCAGAAGGACCAATGGCAAAGCTGACTTTAATGAGATTTGAACTCAGAACATAGAAAGTCATAACTAAATATGACAAAAGCATTTTCTCCGATGCTCTACTGATATTGTCAATTCACCACCCTTAGGCAAAAGAAATAATTATAATTTATAACCAGTTCCACACTGTAAATGTGGTTGGTCTTAGGAAGGCCATCCTGCCGTTAAATACACAGCCAAATATACAGTCCTCGTCAGAGCAAGGTGCGATGTGGCCAACTCTGGCCAGACTTGCCTTCCGGTGTGGATGACCCGTCTAACCCTTGCAAGCATGGAAAAATGGACGCTAAACAGTGATGATGATGATGATGAACATTAGAACAAAGCCACAAATTCTAAAGGGAATTTTATATCAACAAAACTAGTATTTATTTTATTAACTTGGAATTAAAATGAAAGGTAAAACATTTCTGACAGAATTTGAATTCTGAATGTCAAGGTATATATATATATATATATATATATATATATATATATATATACACATATACATATATATATATATATATATATCATCATCATCATCATCATCATATTATGTCCACTCTTCCCTGCTCGCAAGGGTGGGACGGGTCTTATTCAGCACAGCATCTCTCCACTCGCCACGGTCCTTCGTCATCTCCACCGTGAGCTTCAACGATCTGAGGTCTGTTCTCACCACCTCCGCCCATGTTTTTCGTGGTCTACCTCTACCACGTCTTCCTTCAACTGGCATTTCCTGGTACTTCTTCACCCATCGGTCATCCTCCATGCGCATCACATGTCCATACCACCTCAGTCTCCTCTCCCGTACACTACATTCTATCCCTCTCAGACGCAGTTTCTCTCTCAACACATTCATGCTGGGTCGTTCACGCACATTTACACTGCACATCCAACGGAGCATGCTTGCCTCATTTCTCTCCAGCTGTCGCATATCCTCTGCAGTTGCTGCCCAAGAGCATTGGCCTTGCAATCGAAAGGTTGTGAGTTCAATTCTCAGACCGGGTGATGTGTTGTTTCCTTGAGCAAGACACTTTATTTCACATTGCTCCAGTTTACTCAGCTGTAGAAATGAGATGATAGGGACTGGGGTCCCTATCATTCCACTGCAAAGTGGTCGTGGAGGTGCCACGGCAAAAAAGCATCCAGCACTCACTGTAAATGAGGTTGGTGTTAGGAAGGGCATCCAGCTGTAGAAATCAAGCCAGAATCAGTTCCTGTCCCACCCTTGCAAGCAGGGAAAAAGCGGACGTAAAATGAAATGAAATGATATATATATATGTATATATATATATATATAAATGGAATAGAATGAAACGAAATTTCATTTCTCACTCTTAGTACGGCACTTACTTAAATGTAAGTATGTATGTATACGTACATACATATATGTATACAGACGTACAGTAGCATGTATATATATACATACAGGCACACATATATATATGCACGTATCAGTTTACCGAACATTTATTATAATGCTCGGTTTGTTCGTTTGTAAATAAACAAACAGCCTGAATTACGCCGTACAGTGTTTAGGCAACCACGTCACCTTTTTGTTCAACACTGACACAAGAACGATGTACTAGTTTCAACCTTATTAGCTATCGTCAGCACCGTATACCTTTCTGCCAGATAGTTGAACGTCCGAAAGTATATACTTTCCTTATGAAAATTAACGGCTGAGCAGCCTAATTTGCATATCGAGTGAGTTCAGTCGGCCAGGCGCACCGAAAACGATAAATGGAATAGAATGAAACGAAATTTCATTTCTCACACTTAGTACGGCACTTACTTAAATATAAGTATGTATGTATACGTACATACATATATGTATACAGACGTACAGTAGCATGTATATATATACATACAGGCACACACGAACAAACAGAGCATTATAATAAATGTTCGGTAAACTGATACGTGCATATATATATGTGTGCCTGTATGTATATATATACATGCTACTGTACGTCTGTATACATATATGTATGTACGTATACATACATACTTACATTTATATATATATATATATATACATATATATATATATATCATCATCATCGTTTAACGTCCATCTTCCACGCTTGCATGGGTTTGGACGGGAGTTTTCCCACTTGAGGCAAGATTGGTTGTCCTGCTCGTATAGGACTGTCTGGCGGGTTTTCTACGGCCGGATGCCCTTCCTAACACCAACCACGTTTACAGTGTGGACTGGGAGGTTTTTACCGTGTTACCTACACGGCCACATTACAGCATGGACTGTGTGTTTTTTTGTTGTGACACCTACACGACCTTTAGGACTGGATGTTGTGGTACCAACATAACTTTACATCGAAAGGGGTGGTGTGGATGGGATGGGGGTAGTGGGACGGGGGTGAATTTGTTAGAGGTGCCTACTGACTGTAGTAGGTTTCACTTTGTACTTAGGTAAGGCGGGTCTTCTCTATTACTGTGAAGCGCCAAAGATCTCGGTCCAGTGACATTGTCTTGGAGAGGTGTAAGTGTGTGAGGTTGGAATTTATCAAGTCGTCCCAGGTTTTTCTGGGTCTGCCTACTCCGTGGCTACCGTCTATTTTTATCGCCCTGCACTTTTTTTATACAGCTGTCATCTTTCATGTGCATCACGTGACCATACCAACGTAGTCTTTTCTCGAGTAAACAACATCTGATCCCTCTTATTCCTAATTTCTCCCTTAGTTCGTTTATGCTTTGCCATTCACGTATATTACTATTACACATCCAGCGGAGCATGCAAGCTTCGTTCCTCTCCAGTCTGCGTATATCCTCTGCACACAATGCCCAGGTCTCACTGCCATGTAACATTGCTGTTCGTATGCAGGCATCATACAGCCTGCCTTTCATTTTTAGAGAGAACCCTTTAGCGGCCAATAGTGGTATAAGCTCTCTGAACTTTTTCCATCCAGTTCTGACTCTAGCTACTGTACTTTCAGAGCACCCTCCCCCACTGCTGATTTTGTCACCCAGGTAACGGAAGCTGTCCACTATTTCTATAGAACCATCTGTGCAATGGAATGAGCTAGTATTCTGTGGGCACTTGCTGCTACTTATTGCACCAGAGCACCGGCCACATATAAAATCTATATTCTTTGCATTTGGGACATAAAATGGAGTTTCTGCCTACTCCTTTCCTACGCACTGAGCATGGCCATTTCCCAGATGGGACCGGTGCCCTATTTTCCTTCCTACAAACTAGAACTTTAGTCTTAGACAAGTTAACTTTAAGGCCTTTTGATTCTAGGCCATGCTTCCATGTTTGGAATTTCTTCTCTAGTTCAGCCATTGATTCAGCTATGAGCGTTAGATCATCTGCTTATAGGAGTTCCCATGAGCAGCCGGTCTTGAACTCCTCTGTTATAGCCTGAAGGGCAATAATAAATAGTAGGGGGCTATGAACACCAACTTTTACGCTAAACTCTTCACTATATTCGTTGTTAATTCTAACCTTGCTGACTGTTTCTTTATACATGGCTTGTATAGCTCTCACAAGCCATTCATCAACACCTAGTTTTCTAAGAGCCCACCAGATAATGGAGCAGGGGACTCTGTCAAAGGCTTTCTCCAAGTCAACAAAAGCTAAGTATAGGAGTTTACTTTTAGCTAGGTACTTCTCCTGTAGTTGTTGTACAATGAAAAGAGCGTCTGTGGTACTTTTACCTGACACAAACCCGAACTGCATTTCATCTAGATCAATTCGTTCTCTGATTAGTTGCGGTATTACTTTTTCTGTGACCTTCATGACCTGGTCGATTAATTTAATGCCTCTATAGTTACCCCTATCTAGGGCATCTCCTTTACCCTTGTAGCAGTTAATGATGATGCTGCTACGCCAGTCCTTCGGAATGGCCCCATTCTGTATGACTTGGTTTACTATCCGGGTGACCATAGTGTGTCCCACCGTTCCAGATGCTTTCAGCAGTTCAGCAACTATTTCCGAAAGCCCAGCCGCCTTACCCGTCTTCATATCTTTGATTGCCTTACTTATTATACTACCTTCAACTAGCACTGCTGGTCCCTCTATTGGATCGATGTGGGGGAGACTGTCTTTCTCCCATTTATTCTCCTCATTTAGTAGCCTTTCGTAGTGACACTTCCAAGCTACCTTCTTATCAGCGTCAGTGATGGCAAGTACACCATCATCATTAAGGACACACTTCTCCCCGACAATATCATGGTTTTCCTTGACACATTGCTTAGCAATCCTGAACACCTCACGTTTTTGGTCCTCGCGTCGTAGAACATGCTTGAACTTTCTTTCCTCTGCTTCCCTTCTTGCGAAGTACACTTATTTCCTAGCTTCCCTCCTGGCCACTTGATAGTCTTCTCTACTTCCCCCATCCCGCCATACTTTCCAAGCCTGCTTTTTGGCCTTAATTGACTCCTCCACCTTACTGTTCCACCACCACGTTACTCTCCTCCTGCCTATAGGCCTGCTCCAGCCACATACTTCATCTGCCGCCTTCAGCAGGTTTGCTTTCAGGAATTCCCACTGTTCCTCTATATTGTACGACTCTAATTGCTCTTCCTTACTGTCGAAAGCATCAAGTAATATGCTTTTAAATTTATTACTGGCTGTGGGGTCCTTTAGCTTCCATATTTTTCTCCTGAGGATAGTCCTCCTCTGTTGTCGAGTACGTCTTGTCCTGACTATGAGGTCGCTGACTATGAGTCTATGTTGGGAGGTGCATTCTTCATGGGGGAGGGATTTAGTGTTTAGAACAGACACTCTATCACGTCTTCTGGTAAGGATATAATCTATCTGACTTGCGTGTTCCCCTGATCTATAGGTGATCAAGTGATTGTCTTGTTTTTTGAAGTTAGTGTTACAGATAGTTAGGTTATTTGTGTCACAGAATTCAAGGATTCTGGAGCCTTCCTCATTTCTAGTACCAAACCCATAGCCTCCATGGATTCCGTCATAGCCGTCACAATGTTGTCCAACGTGACCATTTAGGTCGCCAGCAATAATTATGTAGTCACTGTCGGTTTTTTGGGAGGTAGTGAGCATCAATGTCTCATAGAATCTGTCTTTTATAGCGCCAGGCAGTCCGGATTGGGGTGCATACGCAGATATTACTGTCACAGCAGTTCTATTTAGGACAAGTCTTATTTTAATTATTCTGTCGTTCACTCTATTTATGTCTATTATCTTATCTACCCATTTTTCTGCTAACATGATTCCTACCCCACCCAGCCCATTGTCATTTCCCCACCAGAAAAGCTTATAGCATCGTTTTTTACCCACAATGAATCTAGCAGACCCACCCCTCCACCTGGTCTCTTGGATACAGCAAACATCAACCTCCTTACGTTCAATCATTTCTACAATCTCGTTAGAGCGACCTTTTAAGGTGCCTACATTCATGGTACCAACTCTGAAGTTTTGGATTGCGTTTGGTGGGTAGGAATGGTGGGGCGAGGGGGATGGGGTTGGGGTTATGTTGGCCATCCGCGGCTGAAACAAAGAGGGGGAGTCCTTGCCTTTTTGTCCGGCAGCATGAGGTGAATTTGTCTTTATCTTTGGCATTGTCACTGAGTGTCCAGATTTTTCAGACTCTCCAGAATTCTTTAGTCCATCCATCATATCGAAAAGCAACCAGAAGTGATAGCATAGGCTGCTGACTTATGATTGGTCCTAATAATAATGGTGGAGAGTGGGGGAGGTGGGAGGTGTATGGATAGTTAGCAAGAGGGTTTAAATAAAATCTTCGAATTTTGGGCATAATTGGACAAGCATATAACAGTAATAATAAGTGAATAATGTGATTTTAAAATACAAGAAGATTATTTAGAACAATCAGACAGAATTATAGAATAGCATTGAGAGAGAGAGCAAAAGATTGGATTCTGGGCGATGATACGGATATATGAATAAATGGACCGAGAGGCTGGAGAGACAATAAAAAAAATGGCATTTTACATTAAATTTCGCAGGGGGGTGGGGGTGGGGGCGAGCAGGCCTGACCATTAATAAGCGTTGACAAATTCTGAGATTCGTACCTCATAACAGGTTTATTTATATTTGGTGAGAGAAGGGAGTGATTGAAAGGGTGAACTAGTAGGCGCGTAATACGATATAGAGGGGGGGGGGTAAAGATTAAGAGGGACAAGGAGTCCATTTTATAAATCCTAGAATTTTTCGGCCAAATTTTAGAAAAACAAATGAGGCATTTTACGAGAGGGTTTAAATAAAATCTTCGAATTTTGGGCATTTATATATACATATATATACATACATATATATATATATATATATATACATATATATACATACATATATATACATACATATATATATATATATACATATATATACATACATATATATATATATATATATATAATATAACTTAGAGTTTACACTCAATGGAGTCATTTACAATTATTTCAGCTCTAAGAATCATTTCTGAGCAGTAGTTGTGGAGGTGCCATGACAAAAAAGCACCCAGCACTCACTGTAAATGAGGTTGGTGTTAGGAAGGGCATCCAGCTGTAGAAATCAAGCCAAAATCAGTTCCTGTATGAGCAAGACAAGGTCAGCTGACTGGACACTGCTCACAACAGGACAATCCGTCTAACCCATGCTAGTGTGGAAGAACGGACGTAAAACGGTGATGATGATGATGATATATATATAATGAATAAAAATAACCAGCATTTAATTACATTATTTGAATTATTCTTTGCTTTATATTATTAAATCATCTGATCTACCTTACATATATATATGTGTGTGTGTGTGTGTGTGTGTGTGTGTGTGTATCGATAGATAGTTGGGTAGGTAGATATATATATATATATATATATATAGAGAGATATATAGATATATATAGTTGCAGAAGGGTGTTGTTTAGATGATTCTTAAAAACTAATTTAACCAATCAGAAAACGAATACATAAACTGGTAGAACTTAACAAACAGAAGATTCATATGCCAACCCACTTCACTACTGGATAGATGTGCATGGACACCGGCATATCACAATGATTGTATAACTGCACCAATGATTGTGTAAGCATCTGACAAAGTCACATAAATAGCCATGCAACAGAAATATATATCATGCAATAAACAATTATGGTGAATTAATCCTGTCTTAACTACCATTATTTGATACACACACACACATATATTATCATTATCATCATCATCATTTAGTGTCCATCTTCCACTCTAGCATGGGTTAGACGATATATATATATATCATCATCATCATCATCATCATTTTACGTCCGCTTTTCCCTGCTTGCAAGGGTTGGACGGGTCCTATTCAGCAACTTTCCACTTATCACGGTCCTTCGTCATCTCCTTGGTGAGTTTCAGCGATCTGAGGTCTGCTCTCACCACCTCCGCCAATGTTTTTCATGGTCTACCTCTACTGCGTCTTCCTTCTATGGGATTTCCTGGCACTTCTTTACCCAGCGGTCATCCTCCATGCGCATCACATGTCCATACCACCTCGGTCTTCTCTTCTGCACACCACAACTTATCCCTCTTATACCCAGTTTCTCTCTCAACACATTCATGCTGGGTCGTTCACGCACACTGACATTGCGCATCCAACGGAGTATACTTGCTTCATTTCTCTTCAGCCATCACATATCCTCTGCAGTTGCTGCCCATGTCTCACTATCATGCAGCATCGCACATCTCACACAGGCATCATATAACCGTCCTTTCGTATGCAGGGAGAAACCCTTCTTTGACAATAGAGAAAGCAACTCCCTAAACTTCTTCCAACCCATCCTTATTCTAGATACTATGGCCTCGGAATACCCACCTCCCATGCTAATCTGAGCACCTAGGTACAGGAAGCTATCAACCACTTCTATAGCACCCACCTGTATTGGAAAAATGTGTCTATCATTGCGATTACTACTGCCAACTTTCCCTGTACATCTACTGCATATATATATATAGAGAGAAATAGATAGATAGATAATAAGACAAATAATCTGACAGTCTGAGGGAATGTGAAAAGTCACGGGAACCAACAATTTTTCCTTTTATAAAATTAAGGTCAAATTGCTTTAAAAAAATCTTAAGATAACGTTATCTTTAAATATTGATAGAAAATTAGTAAAAAAACAATATATGATTAAATTATGGACAGGTGTATTTTCTCAGAGGATTGAAAGTATATATAAAAGACTAACTTTTTTTCAAGTAAAAACTATTAATTTCATCAGAACTTCGGTAAGAAACAATCTTTGCTTCTTTTCATATTCTATTTATATTAATTTTTATACACAGTAAAACAATGGAATAAGCACGGAACCTCGTCTTTTTTTATTTCATTGTTTAACCTGACTCTGTAGTTCTTAGAATACTCAACAACATATAATAAGAAAACATTCTTTCACAAAAACGAATCACACATGGTTTCAATGAGATATTCATATCCCACACTACATTACATTCTGACTGTAATAAGTCTGTTCTACCTTAATTAGGTAGAATATTAGAATATCTTTATACATTAAAACTCATTCCTCTCTTCTTTACATATAAATAAAAAGAAAACCCCACAAAGTGAAATAAGTTATAGACCTAATATTTTAGACAGGGCTCTTCATTGGAAGTCCTGAATGGAATGTCACATTTCTCCTATTCCTCATAATAAAATGATATACTACACTTTGTGAAGCAAACCATCACTATTTCTTAGATTTTGTTTATTCACCTTGGAAAATGGATGTTAGATGATAATGATGATAATGATGATATATACTACTAATGATACTAAATACAAAGACTGAAATCAAGAGAGGGCTTGATAAGGTATATAAGTATATATAAACCCGCAGAGCAAGTATTTATTATTAGCACTGATTAAAAATTTAAGCAAATAATTTCTGCTTTCACTCTGAGCGGGATCATCTGAAACTCAAGTTGTAAGCAGAAATTATTTGATTAAACTTTTAATCTGTGCTAATAATGAATATATATATACATATATATTCATTATTAGCACAGATTAAAAGTTTAAGCAAATAATTCATTATCATTGCAAGCAGGGAAAAGCAGACGTAAAATGATGATGATATTTAGGAAGAAAATATTCAACCATGAGCCCCTGCAGTTTCTGAAGATGCTTGTGTATGTGAAGTCATGAGCAGTAAATGAAGGAGATCATTGGTCGAATATTTTCTCCCTAAATATACCAAAACTGCATCCCTTTACGCATCGAGCACTAATTTGATTACTGGTCGTTCTGGTCTTAGCACTGCAGAGATTCCATATAAAGTGGTCATGTTGGTGACATGACAAAGAGCACCCAATCCATACTGTAAGGTGGTCATGCTGGTGTCATGTAAAAGAACTTGGGCCACCATGTAAGATTGTCATGCTGGTGACATAGTGAAAAAGTACCCAGTTCAACCTGTCAGTTGGTCATTTTGGTGCTATCATAAAAAGCACCCAGTCCACACTGTGGTTGCCATTAGGAAGGGCAACCAGCAGTAGAAACCAAACCAGAAACAGTTCTGTATGAGCAAGGTATGATCACCAGATCTGACTTGTCTCACAATGGGACAACTCGTCTAACTCATGCTAGCATGTCCTCTGCAGACACAGCCTATGTTTCACTACCACACAACATAGCACTTCACACTCAAGTGTCATACAGTTGCACTTTTGTATGTAGGGAGAAACCTTTTGTGGTCAACATTGGGAGTAGCTCTCTAAACTTTTTCCATCCTATCTTTATTATGCTCTCAGCACACCCTCCTCCATTGCTAATTAAGTTGCCTAGAAAGCAGAAGCTATCAACCACTTCTATGGGCCCTTCCTGTGACTGGAAAAGGTTTATATCACTGTTACCCCTGTGCATCTTCTACATACAAAGTCTTCCTTTCCTGTTAGTCTACCGGTTATCCCACTACATCTTTTATGTACCCAAGATTTACATTGTGTACATTGTATGGAGTTTATGTCTACTCCTTTCCTACATCTTGAGCAGGGCCACTTCCCTGAAGGAATCTGGGTCCTATAATCATTCCTACTCACTAGCATTTTAGTTTTGGCTAAGTTTACTCTCAGACCTTTTGACTCCAAATTCTGTTTCTATAGTCGGGACTTATTTTCTAGTTCTTTTATGGATTCAGCTATAAGGACCAAGTTCACCTGCATAGAGAAGTTCCTATGGAATGAGAGAATATATAGTCTTGATAAGGGGCAATAACTCCAAAACAGTTGTTGACTATTTCTCTGCTATTGCTGGAGCAAAAGGATGACATCAGTCTTTTAGAAAACACACATGGTATTATGAGGCTGTTTGCTTGCAAACGAACCAAATATTAATAATATTATTATATTATTATTATTATTCACTTATGAATACATTTAGGTATCCACCATGTTAGAGCGAAAATATATTTTGTTTTTATACATACATACATGATGGCTACAAAATCTGCTAAGAGTATTGCATTTGGTTATCAGATTCAGATGTGTGAGGCTCGGATATGGCTTTTCAAGACTGCTAGAGACTTGCACTCCTTCGCACATTGACAACAACTATGGATCTCCCTGGCCTCAGGTCTTGCATTAGGTTGCCTGTGAACCTTCACATACACATATATATATATATATATATATATCCACATACACATATATATATATCATCATTATCGTTTTAACATCTGCTCTTCCTGCTAGCAAGGGTTGTATGGGTCTACATAGACCAAGTTAGTACTGAAGCATGGCTATCGAGTGCACAAGAAAGGTTGTTATGTCATTGACACAACTGAAGAGTTCTCTCAACCCTTTGTTTGGCAAGCTTTATATCACTGGATGCCCTTCCTATCATCAACCACTTTACAGCATGTACTAGGTGCTTTAATCATGTAGATCACCAATCCTAGGGAGGCTGTCATGTCCTTGACACAACTGAGGGGTCCTCCCAACCCTTTGTTTGGCAAGCTTTCTATCGTTGGATGTTCTTCCTGTCACCAACCACTGTACAGCATGTACTGGATGTATTTAACATGTAGATCATTCCAACTAGGGAGGATGTTATGCCATTGACACAACTGTGGAGTGCCCTCAACTCTTTTAGGCACAGTTTCTACAGTTGGGGTGCCCTTCCTATTGCCAACCATTTTACAGAATGTATTGGGTGCATTTTTGTGGTCCTATTACTAGAGATGTTGTTGCTCATAATCCCAATTGAAGAGCTCTCTCTACTCTGTGGGATTTAGTAGGAGTGAGAGGAGAAGAGACATAAGTATGAAATTCTGGGGGTATGGCAAGTGTGGTGATTTGACAGGGGGATAAGCCAGGGGAAGAAGTGACTAATAGAATAAGGGGAGATAGGATATAGTGATGGGGATGTAGATGATGTGGTCAATAGCAGTGATGGAGAGAATAACTAAGGGGCGATAGAGGAAGGGGATGCACAGAGATAGAGAGTGTAGCCACTAGATTGTGATAGTGAGGGTATCTAAGAGTTTTAGAAAGAGAGTAGCTAAAGAGTTATACTAAAGAGGGGATGGATGAGCTGTGCAGTGATGGTGAGGATAGCTCCTGTGAAAGGGCGGGAAACATAGGGATGGGTCAAGTCACATTGTATGCTTCTGGACAGGTCTTCATCAGCACAGCATAGCACAAGCCCTCACAGTTCTTTGTCATCTCAGTTATGGTGTTTAGTTTCCTAAGGTAAGTCTTCACTATCTCGTCCCATGGTGGGGGTAACAGTTACTGTGTTGGTGGCAGTTATGGCAGTGGGGTTGTTTTAACAGTGGCGTTGGTAGTGGAGGATGTACTGAGAGCATGATAGTGTGATACTGATAATACTGATAATACAATAATTAAATAATGATGATGATGATGATGGTGGTGGCGACGACGACGACGACGACGACGACGACGACGATGATGATGATGATGATGATGATGATGATGATGCTCTTTAACCAATTTCTGTTCTTTCTAGAAAAATGAATAACCAGAGACTCTTCTTAATTTGCTGCCTTTCCAGTCTGCTCTATGTCATGGCTGCTGATGGTATGTTACTTTCTGTGTTATGTCATTGCTGCTCTCGTTACAACAGGTACTCTTACTGCAACAGGCTTCAACACAGTTTCTGTCTACACAATTTCACTCATCAGCCATTAGTCAACTTGAAGCTATGGAGAAGTAATTTGCCCTAAATACCCAACAGGGTGATTGAGCCTAGAGCAATGTGATTGTGAAACAAACTTCTTAAACACACAACTATCTATATACTACTAAAACTGTGATTGTGTCTTGTCTGTAATGTAATACAGCCAAAACGGCGCATAATGGGAAAATATTTTGAAAGGAAATTGCCCCTGGAATGGGAATACAAATGGAATAAAACAAGTTTCGCATAATTCAGAGTACAGGCTCCCGAGGTACAGGGTTTTTCCAGGTATCTTCATAAATAGTGAGAGAGAAAGAGATGGTGGTTGTAAGACAGTAGATTGAAAGAGAGGCATGTCTGTATATTTTAATCATTTAAAAATCATTTTTAAGTGAACATGATTTTTTTAAAAGATTTTTTAGTGAACGTGACCCAACGGGTGACGGGTGGTCTAGTACCATCTAATTTTGTCTATTGCTGATATATGTTATTGTTATTGTTGGTGGTGTTGGTGAAGGAGTTGTTTGTAAGTGTGAGACTAGATGTCTGTATAATGTTGTCTCTCTATACTCTCTCTCCCCCATTCTCTCTCTCTCTCTCTCTCTCTCTCTCTCTCTCTCTCTCTCTCTCTCTCTCTCTCTCTCTGCTACTACTGGAGTCCATGTTAACTTTTAATCCTTTTGGTGCTGATAAATTAGTACCTGCAGTCAAGTACAGCCTTCCACAAAATGTATGACAGTGCCTATGTAAAACAAATCATTCTTTCTGTTCTTTTTATAGCTATATATCCTTTAGAAGATATTCTATTTGTGCTATTTCTCTTGTATTTTAGCTTCATCATGTACACATAAGGGAAACACTCATAAACATGGCGAAGAATGGGGAGAAAAGTGCATCAAATTTGGCTGTCAGCATGGTAAAGTTAAGTTAATAACAGTAGGTAAGTCTAATTAGCTATATTAATATATTTTTAAGGTGTATATAGTATGTAGATAACTGTAGGAAAATATAATTATTTATACTAATATAATTTCATGGTGTATCATCATCATCCTCATCATTGTTTAACATCCATTTTACATGCTTGCATGGTTTAAACAGGTTGTCCTATTATGAGCCAAGTCAGGTCAGGTGACCAATTTTGCTCATACAGACCTGTATTTTAGTTTGGTTCCTACAGCTTGATGCCCTTCCTAATGACAACCACATTACAGTGGACTGGGTGCTTTTTTTCGTGGCACCAAAATGACTATCTAATAAGGTGAACTGGGTGCTTTTTCATCATGTCACCAGCATGACCATCTTACAGGGTGGATTGGGTACATTTCCTCATCTCACCAACATGACCACCTTACAGGGTGAACTGGGTGCTTTCTCATTGCATGATAACCTTACAGGTTGGATTGGGTGCTTTTTACCTTGTCACCATCATGACCACTTTACAGGGTGGACTGAGTACTTATATAATATGTAAATTCTAGTTCCACAAATACACTGCAGCTACAGTAAAACAAGTTAACATTATTTTTTTCAGTGTATCCCAGTATTTAGAATAAGTTTACCTTATCTCTTTATGTTTTATGAAGTATCTAAAACGGTTGCCATCAGGAAGTGCATCCTGTCATAAAACACTGCTTCAAAAGTAACAATTTGTCTCACTTTGAAAGTGTCTGTTTAGAACTTGAATATATATATATATATATATATATATATATATATATATATATGCACACATATATATATATATATGCGCATATATATATATATATATATATATATATATATATATATATATATATATATATATATTCAAGTTCTAAACAGACACTTTCAAAGTGAGACAAATTGTTACTTTTGAAGCAGTGTTTTATGACAGGATGCACTTCCTGATGGCAACCGTTTTAGATACTTCATAAAACATAAAGAGATAAGGTAAACTTATTCTAAATACTGGGATACACTGAAAAAAATAATGTTAACTTGTTTTACTGTAGCTGCAGTGTATTTGTGGAACTAGAATTTACATATTATATAAGCACTCAGTCCACTCAGTTCCCTTCTTTGAGCTATTTAATTGTAAAAGACTATTTTGAGTTTATAACTCAATATTTGATATTCATGGCTCCATGCGTTGAGCTAATTTTTTAGTCCCATAAAACCGACTGCTATTTTTAGCGGCACGGATATTAGATGAGTTAGGCACTGGGACACACGTGCGTTCAACAACACATGTTTCTCAGTCTTCTTAAGTATTTTGAAGTGGAAGGTACCAATTTCTGGATACTTGCAGAAGAGCACAGGAATAGTAACTTTCACTTGTTGTGAAACAAATTTTAAAATTTGTCAAACAGATTTAAAGTTTGTCCAGGTATCACGGCCATTGCCAATATAGGTTTGTTATTTTTATTGATTTATTATTTTAAATCGAGACAGGCAAACCATATTATGTTAAATTAGTATCTTTTCAACCTAGCTAACTTGGTCATTTGCAATCCGAACACTTCTATAATTGTATCGATGTTCATCCCTCATATATTCATTTGTATATATATATATATATTTGGACGAAACAAGGAGCTGTGTGGTTACTTGATAAAGTGTATTTAAAAATAAGAAGAAAGCACAAACGGGGGACAATCCCTTCATCAGTTGTCTGTTGGAGATCACCTCTCCTTTTTTCCTATCCCAATAACTTCCAAGTTATTGATGCACTGGAGTTAGACATATTGTCTTTAATGCGTTGTAATGTCCGTGAACTCCAGCAGACAACTGATGAAGGGATTGTCTCCTGTTTGTGCTTTCTTATTATTTTAAAATTTATATATATCTAAAACTAGTAGATGAGCAGATTGTGAAGGCTGTACAAGCCATGTATAGAAGAACAGTCAACAAGGTTAGAATTAACAATGACTATAGTGAAGAATTTAGCATGCAGGTAAGAGTCAATCAGGGCTCTGTTCTTAGCCCTCTCCTGTTTATTATTGTACTGCAGGCTATAACAGAGGAGTTTAAGACTGGCTGCCCATGGGAACTTCTGTATGCAGATGATCTTACACTCATAGCAGAATCTATGGTGGAACTAAAGAAGAAATTCCAAACAAGGAAGCAAGGCCTAGAAACAAGGGGTTTTAAAGTCAACCTGACAAAGACCAAGGTCCTAATAAGTAGGAGAGAAAACAAAACCCTGCTCCCCTCAGGGAAATGGCCTTGCTCAGTGTGTAGGAAAGGTGTAGGTAGAAATTCTGTCCTCTGTCCCAAATGCAAACTATGGGAACACAAGAGATGTAGTGGGATCTCAGGAAATTTAGCTAAGAATGTAGGTTTTACATGTAGCTGCTGAACTAGGGTTGTAAGCAGCAAATGACCACAGGAAACAAGTGCTATCAAATTCTGGGAAGTTTCAGTAGAAGCAGTACACAGCTTCTGCTACCTGGGGAACTAAATTAGCAGTGGAGGTGGGTGTTCTGAAAGTACAGTAGCTAGAATGAGAACAGGATGGAAGAAGTTCAGGGAGCTGTAAATGAGGGTGGCTTTAGAAAGGGCATCCAGCTATAGAAACCTAGCCAAAATCAGTTCTGTATGAGCAAGACATTGATTCTCTGTAGTGGTAGTTGGCCACTCCTTAAGACTATTTGACCTGATTTTCTAAAGCCATGGTTATTTATAACGATACTGCATTCAGATTGTTTCAAATATCAAATCTTCCAAATTGTACATTATATATGTGTGTGTGTACGTGTACACACACATATTTCTTAATAATTGACTGATCAACAATAACCTTTTCCTAATGATCAAATTAACCTTGCCTTTGACAGCATGTGACAGTGGTGCTATATGCAGAGCAATAGGCAGTCACTGGACAAATCACTGTATTGTTTACACCTGCCTCCATCAACATGGTAAATTACTTGTCAAGAAAGTGAATATGCGTAAGTGGATTTTATTGTCTGAAATTATTTTACCATTTATTTTACCTTAACCCTTTACCATTTACATTACTCTATATATACTCTATATATATTGTTAACCAGGTACTACTAGAAGGTGTCATACCAAAAGATTGGTGCAGTAGCATCATTGTCAACTGCTACAAAGGTAAAGGTGATGCACTAGATAGAGGAAACTATAGAGGTATAAAGCTGATGGATCAGGTCATGAAAGTAACAGAAAGAGTTATAGCACAGTTGATTAGGGATCGGGCGAAACTAGACGAGATGCAATTTGGGTTTGTACCAGGAAGAGGCACCACTGATGCCCTCTTCCTTGTGAAGCAGTTACAGGAAAAGTACCTAGCTAAAAGTAAGCCACTCTACCTGGCATTCGTCGATCTCAAGAAAGCCTTTGACAGAGTTCCACGTGCTGTAATCTGGTGGGCTCTTAGAAAACTAGGAGTAGATGAATGGCTTGTGAAAGTGGTACAAGCCATGTATAGGGGAGCAGTCAGCAAAGTTAGGATTAGCAATGAGTATAGCGAGGAATTTAGCGTACAGGTTGGGGTCCACCAGGGCTCTGTTCTTAGCCACCTCCTGTTCATCATAGTCCTGCAGGCAATAACGGAGGAGTTTAAGACCGGATGCCCATGGGAACTCCTGTATGCTGATGACCTTGCACTTATAGCTGAATCTATGGTAGAACTAGAGAAGAAATTCCAAACTTGGAAGCAGGGACTAGAAAGAAAGGGTCTCAAAGTCAACATGACAAAGACTAAGGTCCTTGTAAGTAGACGAGAAAACAGAACCCAGATCCCCTCAGGGAAATGGCCTTGCTCAGTATGTAGGAAAGGTGTAGGTAGGAACTCCATTCTCTGCCCCAAATGCAAACAATGGGTACACAAGAGATGTAGCGGGATCTCAGGAAGCTTAATTAAGAATGTAGGCTTCACATGCAGCAGCTGTGCTGGGACAGCAAGCAGCAAACAGCCACAGGAAACAAGTACCACCAATCTCTGGGAGGGCTCTGTAGAAACAGTAGACAGCTTTTGCTACCTAGGTGACCGAATTAGCAGCGGAGGTGGGTGTTCAGAAAGTACAATAACTAGGGTAAGAATGGGATGGAAGAAGTTTAGGGAACTACTACCACTGCTATCTGCAAAAGGCTTCTCCCTCAGAATGAAAGGCAGACTGTATGATGTGTGTATCCGAACAGCGATGTTGCATGGTAGTGAGACCTGGACGCTGAAGGTGGAAGACCTACGTAGATTAGAGAGAAACGAAGCCTGCATGCTCCGATGGATGTGTAACAGTAATATACGTGAACGACAAAGCATAAATGAATTGAGAGAGAGAGACTGAGTATAAGAGGAATCAAATGCTGTGTGCAGGAGAGGCGGTTGCGCTGGTATGGGCATTTGATGCGTATGAAGGATGACAGCTGCATAAAAAGGTGCAGAGCACTAGAAGTCGATGGAAACCGCAGAGTGGGGAGACCCAAGATGACCTGGAATGAGGTGATAAAAGCTGACCTTACCCAATTACACCTCTCAAAGGCAATGACACACGACCGTGACCTCTGGCGTCACGCAGTAATACAGAGTACCCGACCTCCATGGGTACAAGCTGAAGCATATAGACAATATGCCCCCACCGCAAGGTGGTCGTGGAGGTGCCACGGCAAAAAAGCACCCAGCCCACACTGTAAAGTGGACGTTTAGGCGCCACGAAAAAGCACCCAGCACTCACTGTAAATGAGGTTGGTGTTAGGAAGGGCATCCAGCTGTAGAAATCAAGCCAAATCAGTTCCTGTATGAGCAAGGCATGGTCAGCCGACCAGACACTGCACACAACAGGACAACCCGTCTAACCCATGCTAGCGTGGAAGAACAGACGTAAAACGGTGATGATGATGATGATGATAATGATGATACTATTGTATTTTTGTGGTAAAGGCTTAATCTCATATAATTATCTCACATAATATTGAATCTATGAGATTTTGATATTATTTTTTTCAAGAACAATACCTCAACATCAATATGGGCAACCGGTTTGAACAGAGAGGTGAGAGAATTCTGGCCGGATACAGCCGGTTTAAATGCTAAAGGGTTAACCAAGAATCAGTATTACAACTCTCCATGTAGCTATCATATTTATAGAACTGCCCATATGGCTATCTATACAACTACCCATGTAGCTATTTATAGAACTACACATGTAGCTATTTATACAACTGTCCATGTAGCTATCTATATAATTGATCAGCAATTTACTGCAGGAATACGAAAGGCTCACAGGAGCAAAACTGAACCTGGACAAGTCTGTCGGTTTGCAACTCGGAACGTGGAGAGGCAAACCGAAGCCGTCCGACAGCGTCGTTGGACGCTGGACGGAAGGACTGGAGAAAAACTGGAACAAGGTCACGGCCAAGGTATTTGCGCTCACCCAGAAGTGGGCAGAGTGCAAACTATCCTTGAAAGGTCGAACGGAGGTGGCGAACACTTTCATAGCGTCCGTCATCTACTACCGCTTGACCGTCAAGCCTTGTCCCCGTGAATACCTCACCAAGATGGAACGCATGCTTTTCCAGTTCCTTTGGAAGAAGCAGGCTCCACTGGTGAGGATATCCGTCTGCTGTCAGCACCCTTCCAATGGAGGGCTGGGAATGCCAAGGCTGATGATGTGCAAACACGCGCTGAGGCTACGGCATCTCCAGGTACTCCTCACCGAACAACCGGTGTGGGCCCCGTTTGTGAGACAGGCCTTCCCGCAACTTGTCTCGCTGACGGAGCTGCAGTCCTGGGTCAAGCAGAAACCGAAGAAAATGGGCGCCTGGCACTTGAATGCGCTCACGTGCTCACAGTCCTCTGTCAAGCGAGCACAGCAATCAGTGGAGACTCCACTTCGACATTCTATAGAGGGTTAGTATGTCACAAGTGTGACGATGTGCTCGGAAAGACTCTGGGCATCAAAGACGACGAGCTCACCAGTCTGTTCGGTAGAACTTTCCGCCCGGGACCTATGGACAACTTCCAAAGGTCCCTGGCCTGGCAGTGCTACCGAGGAACTCTACCAGTTCGAGACAAGATCTACAGGCACGGATCCTTCCAAGAGGACGTGTCCAAGATGTGAGCAGGACATTGAAACTGTCCTGCACGCAATTGTACACAGCCCAGGCGTAACCGACCTGTGGAACTATGCAGAACAACTGCTGTCGTGTATTGGACAAATCCAGTTGACTGCCGAGTCCATAGTAAGGATCAAACCGCCAACTTCTTTCAAAAACGAAAGAGAGGCGGTTTTCCTCTGTATAGTGACTATGGTGAAAGAGGTTATATGGTGGACGAGATTGAGCGGACTGAGGACAGATGCCTTTCTCTCCGGACAACAACTCATTCCCTTCTTTAGGTACCACTTTAGAAGGAGAATCAGAGTGGAGAGAGAGGCACTGCACCCCAGTAAATTTACTGAAAGGTGGGTGAATGTAGCAAAAATGGCTCAAGTGATTGGGCGTTCTCTGTATATAGACCTGTAGGTTGAAGAAGAGAGCACTTGCACAACATGCTCCTGGAATTGAGGGATGTTCTATCGACGGGGGTATTAAACAACCCATTTGTAATGCTTCATCCCTATTGGGGATTTCGATTGTTAAATTTGTTTGTTTTAATATTTTTACACGACCGTATGTAAAATCCCCGGCATGTGTCTTTGCATTGTCCCCTTTTCTTGTGCACCCTTGTGGCAAATAAAGAAATATATCTATATAACTACCTATATTAATTTATTTTTTAATATATCCACCAGGTTAGCAGTTTTAGAAAAATTGTAGTCACAAACATTTTTCTGCCGTGGGCCATAGAATAGTAGTTTGTGGGCCGTGTACCATGTGTTGAAACCTCTGGCTTATGGTCAGAACAGATATTACAAGACACATCTTTTAACAAATTATTATGTGGTTAATGCTTCTTTATCAACTAGCTTTGATACAATAATGAACCAGTAGATAGTTATCTACTGGTTCATTATTGTATTAATTCTACAATGGTATAAACATCACAATTCCTACGAGTGTCATTTTATTTAGTATTATGTGACTGCCTACTGTACCATTTTTTCTTTTTTGTTGGGGTTTGTGAGTATGTATGTAGCAGGGATCCCCGAGTATTATTACTCAGTCATTTTCTTTATTAATTAAAAAAGTTTGTTAGAATGTATCATTCTCAATTTATATGAGAGAAAGGAGAGAATAAAACTCCTTTTAATCTTCTTCAGAATGTGAAGGACATGATCATAAATGCCATAAATATGGTGAAACATGGGAGGATACTTTACATGGAAAATGTACAGTACGTAAATGTGTAAAGAGAGACCATTTCGCTGTAACAATTAAAGTATCTGGTAAGTAGAGAATTTATCACCCTTTGTAAAGCACAATAACTCTAGTGACTAAATAATATGTATACATGTTGTTTCCTTGAACAAGACACTTTATTTCACATTGCTCCAGTTTACTCAGCTGTAGAAATGAGATGATAGGGACTGGGGTCCCTATCATTCCACTGCAAAGTGGACGTGGAGGTGCCATGGCAAAAAAGCACCCAGCACTCACTGTAAATGAGGTTGGTGTTAGGAAGGGCATCCAGCTGTAGAAATCAAGCCAGAATCAGTTTCCATCCCACCCTTGCAAGCAGGGAAAAGCGGACGTAAAATGATGATGATGATGATGATGATTTGCCATATAACTTTGTGAATAAGTCACACCTTATCCCATGCAAGTGTATGACAAACGAATGATTATTTTAACATGCAGTTGACCTCTGCTTATGTAGTTCTAAATTTAATGTTATGCAATAACTTTACATTTTGTGTCAAATACCATGTCCTTACATGGTAAATGATGATTAAAAGATTTCAAACATAAAATATTTTAAATAACCATTACAATTCTGTGAAACAAATACATATACAGCAAGTCCGAACACAAAGGAACCAAACTCCCACTGTCACTGCCTCCGTCTCTCCTGTTCTCCCTATCGCTCACTATTATGAGGGCTCACGTGCTGGCTGCCCAGTGGCCCTGGCAGACAGAATAGAAAAGGCGTTTCCCCGGAGGATGGTGAGGGGGACGTGCTGGAAGAGCCATTCCAGCTCGCGAGGGCACCTTAGTGATACAGTATTTCTTGAGCATTTTAAAAACCTGGTGGAACACATCTCCTTTCCAGGCCTGAATACAACAGATTTCTTCCAGAGAAGGATAGAGAGTGAGAGAAAAGAAGTAAGCAAGATATATAGAGGAAGAATTGATCCCAGTACTAGACTAGTACTTTTTTTATCGACCTCAAAAAGTTGAAAGGCAAAGTTGAACTCAAAGAGCAGAGAATTTCATTTCATATCATTTTATGTCCGCTTTTCCCTGCTTGCAAGGGTGGGACGGGAACTGATTCTGGCTTGATTTCTACAGCTGGATGCCCTTCCTAACACCAACCTCATTTACAGTGAGTGCTGGGTGCTTGTTTGCCGTGGCATCTCCACGACCACTTTGCAGTGGAATGATAGGGACCCCAGTCCCTATCATCTCATTTCTACAGGTGAGTAAACTGGAGCAATGTGAAATAAAGTGTCTTGCTCAAGGAAACAACACATCACCCGGTCTGAGAATTGAACTCACAACCTTTCGATTGCAAAGCCAATGCTCTAACCACTAAGCCATGTGCCTCCATTCAGAATGAACACCACAATCAGAATGAATACCACAAAGCATTCTATCTGACGTTCTAACAACTCTGCAATTCATCACCTGTCATTTATTTACAAGTGTAAATTACACATGAGACTATATGGTTCATTTCATATGAATAACAAAGAATCTTATAATGCTCAATTTCTGAAAAGCTGTGTCTCATTTCCAGACACTTAGCTCTCAATATTGTAATCCACAGAGCTGTACCATGAGTTTTTTTTTTGTTTTGTTTTTTATAATTTCTTTAATATGTTTTTAAACAACCTATATTTTGTTCTTTCAGATTGTTAGTTCCAGATATAATATATAAAACTGTAATTTTTATTTTGCTGATACAGACCATCACTGGTTTTCTCAGACTAAGTTTCATTTCCTGATCTATTAGTCTAATTCTGATATTGTATTTAGGAAAAATAAAATTTTACCCAAAATGTTTAATCAGAGTTTTTAAATTCACTTCATTTGGCCTTCTGAGTTGTGAGAATGCTGTGCATGCAGTGTATTTTAGGCAGAGCCCATCCCTTATCAGGCTTCACAACACATGATATCCTCAACTAGGTGGTTTGCTATGGTCATGGACATTGGATTCTAAAGACAGAAATTTGTTCACCTCCTCCTTACGTCATTTAGCCAACCAGATAGGCCACGAGGGGAAGCATCTTGTTTACATATATTCTCATACTTGACAGAACATATTGGGTGCACGAGTACTAATGAGGTTGATACAACTAGTGTCCTCTTGACTCTTTGTTTGACAAGTCTTCTACGGCTGGATGCCCTTCATATCACCAACCATTCCACAATACACCAAGTGTGTTTTACTGTAGCACCAACACTAGAGAGGTTGCACTACACTTGTTACAACTGAAGAGTCCTTTCAACCCTTTTTTTAAATATATGCAGTAGATGGAGGTAAGCTGAGCTGGAAAAGACCCATCCAACCTATAAAGTTTTCATCTACCAAATATTCTTTGTATGGTACAAACTATGGATTCAGTAAAAGACACTTGCTCAAAGTATAGTGAAGTGGAATCAAACATAATATTAAGTTTCTTCCAATAACGTATTATTAAGATGTGTATATACCTCAAAGATAAAGATATATATACAACTAAAATGTATATACACTTCAAAAGATTAAAACATTCCTCAATTTTATTGATAGAATAAACACATGTACATGAAACTTGAGAAAGACAAAAATACACTGAAATGTATTTAATATGACAAAATAAATTATTGAAACAGGTTAGAAATTAAAATCATTATTTTTTACTGTTTCGAAATTTCTTGAATTTTTTTGAGTTTATATTATCAAAACTTTTACTGCAAATTAATTCTGGAAAGTCATTATCATTATGAATATTTATATTGTCTGATTCCTTTTTAACATCAGGTTTGTTAACAAGGGTAAAATTTAAACTGTGAATTGAATTCTGATCAAAAATTATTGATTCCTTTGTCTCGTGACTTTTCTGAAATGAGAAAATAAATAATTACGAAATTTTGCATTTGATCATTACAAAACACAATAAAATAGATAACTGAAACACTGCTAGCTTGAACTCTTCAACTTTAACTGTATTAACAATTTAATTATTTATTGTTACATGACAGGAAATTTAGGAAGTAGACTTTTTGTTTTTCTTACAGTACGAAAAAAATAACTAAATACCAGTTCCTTATTTAATTCAGTGAATACACTGTAAGGTGGTAGTGCTGGTGTTACAATAAAATGCATCCACTATACTCTATAAAGTCCTTGGCATTAACCCTTTAGCATTTAAACCGGCCATATCTGGCCAGAATTCTTTCACCTCTTTCTGCTCAAAACGGCCACTCATACTGATGTTAAAGTATTGATCTCAAAATATATAATATCAAAATCTCATAGATTCGATATTATGTAAGATAATTATGTAAGATAAAGTGTTTATCATGAAAATAAATAGTAAATATAGAGTAATGTAGATGCTAAAGGATTAAGGAGTGCATGTAGCTGTAGAAACCATGCCAAATATGGAATGTATGATGAGATCATTCCAACCCGCCTGGTCTTGAAATATCCTTGACAAACTGTCCAACCCATGCCAGCATAGAAATCATCAGCATTATTTTTGTCTCCTTTTGAAGCTGGCTGGGTTGGGGAGATCTCACAGCATCTTACCACATGTCATTGTCCTTTGCCATGTGGTACACAAAGCATCATCACCATTTTACATCTACTTTCCACACTGACATGGGTTGGACAGGTTGTCACAATCTGAGACCAGACGAGTTAGATCGACCCATCTTGCTCATTACATTCCATATTTGCCATGGTTACTATGGCTGGATGCCCCTTGTAATGTACAGGGTTATTTTTTTCATGGCACTACCACTTTACAGAGTGTAGTGGTGTGTTTTTTATGGCACTACCACCTTACAGGGTGTACTGGATGTATTTTATAATAGCACTAGTGGATGTAAAATGATGATGATGAAGAATGAGAATAGTTTTGGTATTCCAAAAGAGACTGACAAAAAAAATTACAATAAATTGTATTAATAGATTATAAAGGGTGGGGCATAAAGATCTACCTATTTTGAAGAGATATAAAAAAAAGAACAACTATCTAGAAAAAAAAACTGATTATATTTCTAAAAAGTACAGAAAAAATAATTTTCTTTTAATGCCATTGTTTGCAATACATTGATGGGTTATCTCAGGTGGAATTGTGTCAATTTACAGGTGGAATTGCATCGATTTACAGTGGTTGGCATGATCTGTCTCAGTTAATTGTTGAACCAATATCATTTTGTAAGAATGAAGTTTATTCTATATATCAATCACATTAATCACACCAATGTTATATAAAATTCACAGTGCACTATATAATTTCTTGGACATGCTTTGCTAAATCTTCATCCTGTAAATGATTTATTTTACAGATGTCCTCTTCTTAGTGAGACAACGACAAGAGAAGTTCATAGCCAAGAATAAGCCACTATGTCTAGCTTTGACAGTATCTCATTCTGTTATCTGGTGGTCCTTAAGGAAATAAGGCATAGGAGTTTTTCAGGGTTCAGTTCTCAGCCCACTGCTATTTTTCATAGTTCTCCAGACCATAACAGAGTTTAAAACTAGCAGTCCATGGGAACTTCTCTATGCAGATGACCTGGTCATTATAGCTGAAGCCATTAAAAACTAGATTTGGGATCAAAAGGGCTGAGAGTAAACTTAGCCAAAACTAAAGTGCTAGTAAGTAGGAAAGAAGATAGGACGCTGATTCTTTCAGGGATGTGGCCCTACTTAACATGTAGAAAAGGAGTAAGCATATACTCTATATGACGTACACAAGAGATGTAGTGGGTAGACTAACAGAAAGGGAAGACTTTGTATGTAAAAGATGCACACAGGTAATAAATGGGAAGAGTGTCAGTGATATAAACCTTTTCCAATCATGTGAAGGATCTATAGAAGTGGTTCATAGCTTCTGTTATCTAGGTGACCTAATTTGCAGTGGAGGTAGGTGCTCCAAGAGCATAATAGCTACAATAAGGTTGGGATGATAGAAGTTTAGAGAGTTATTCCCACTGTTAGCAACAAAAGGACGACAATGCTGTATGGTAGCATAACATGGGGAGTGACTGCAAAGGCTGGAGAAGCAACCATGCTTCATTGAATGTGCAATGTAAATGTGAGAGAAAGGCAGAGCCTGGAAGAAGAATAGGAAGTGGTGTGCAAGAGACTGCATTGGTACAGATATATGAATCACATAGATGATAATTGCTGGGTTAAGAAGTGCCAGGAAATCCCAGTAGAAGGAGGCAGCAGTAGAGGTAGTCCAAGGAAGACCTGGGCGGAGTTAGAGAGAGCTGATATAAATTGCTGAGACTCACAGAGGAGATTACGAAAGAACGTGACAAGTGGAGAGATGCTGTACTAAAAAAAGACCTGTCCACCCCATGCAAGTGTGGAAAAATGGATGTAAAGATGATGATGATAATGTCTAATGTATAAATTCAGACTGAGTATTATAAACAGTGACTGAGAGAATGTCTGGTTCTAGGTGAAACAAAGCTGAATGAGCTCCTTGTTCGATAAACAAATATGTTCTCTCTAGAGTTATAAACTTACTAAGATATAGTTTAACTTTCACAAAACTTACTCTTAGTAATTCAACCAGTGCTTTTACTATACATGATGTGTAAAAAATATTTCATTTAAAAACAAATATGAAATAAAAAATAAAATTTTTAAAAACATTCAAATAAAGACAACACACAAATATTGTTATACTTTCACAGGGTCAAATAAAAACACACACACCAGTTGAGTTTCATTTCAGTTTATCAATTAAGCCATTCATCAGTTAGTTTAGTAACTAGGTGGTTGTTTAATTATTAATTGTTAAAGTGCTTTTGTCACATATCCTGTAACCTTCTCAATTACTATTCTTGCTCCTCTGTGTTCTGATCTCATTTTATTTATTCCATCTTGTTTTCTTGACAAGTAACAATTAAATAACCATTTGATTACTAAACTAACCAATGAATAGATAAGTTATCTAACTTATAATAAACTGAAGTGAAACTTAACTGATGTGTGTGTTTTTATTGGCAGCATGACCATCCCGAAGTATAACAATGTCTGTTTCGACACATCTAGAATCTTGCAAAACAAATATAAAAACGAAATAACATACAAAGTTTTGTGGTTTCTCAGAGCTAGCATGATGTGATGGTGGGCGAATTCTTATTTTGTTTTCATGTAAAACTTCTGTTGATACCACTTGTGATTGCTGGAATGGAAGTTGTCCGGGCTTTGGTACTGAGTTTCCTGTCACTAAGGACTTTGACAGACCTCGGCCTATACCTGAACTATTCTGGAACATGAAAAACACAAAATATATTGATCAATGTTACAAATAAATAAATTATTTGCATATGGTATGTTTGGCTTTCTTATGATCAGCCATATCTCAAGCAGCTTACTGCTCTAAAAAGGTTGCCCATGTATGCTCTCTAAACTGCAACTAATATAGAGCAATTAGAGAATTGGAAAGAGTGAGAGGAAGCTAGGAGAAAAATAAGAAAATTGATAAAATGTACCTTGGAATTTGTGTCAAGGAGAGGAACAACTGATGCAATTTTTATTGTGAGGCAGTTGTACAAGGACAAGAGGAACAATTTGTTTGGGGGGTTTGTTGATTTGGAGAAACCTTTCAATAGGGTTCCATGTGAAGTTGTGACATAGGCATTGAGAGAATTGGGAGTGGAAGAATGGTTGGTTTGAGTAGTGATGACAATGTATGAAAGAGCACATAAGGCTAGAGAGTAGGGATGGACTGACTGAGAAGCTGAATAAGGGGAAATAATGTATGGAGTCAAATGGTATGACTGAATATCACAAAGGTGATGGCAGGTGGTAAAGCATATGGTAATATGGAAAGATGGTTGTGTGTAGCGTGTAAGAAGAGTATTGGAGTAAATTCCATTAAATGTATAATATGCACTGAATAGGTACATCAGCCATGTAGTAGTCTAAGGGGTGTGGCATATAGGGCTATATAGCGACTGTATAACTTTAGGGGCTTTTATGTAACATAGCAACTGTATATATATTTTATGTAACATAGTAACTGTACAACTTTAGGAGGTTTAACGTAACATGTAGGGTTATATAGTAACTGTACAATTTTAGGTTTAATGTAACATGTAGGGTTATGTAATGGTTGTATAACTTTAGGTTTAATGTAACATGTAGGGTTATATAGCAACTGTACAACTTACTTTGGGAGGTTTTATAAAACATCTAGGTAATTGTGGAATGGTCATCTCTTCACGTCGTTTCTTTCGTCCAAATGAACAGTTGGTAGGAATTGGATCATCAATAGTGTAAAGAGAATCTCCTGGATTGAGTTGGTTGACAAAATTATCAGAATGAAAGTCCGTCTCCCAAATTGTCCAAAGCGATTCCATTTAAATTATTGACTGAAGCAGAAAAAAAAATAACAAGAAAAATATTTATAGAACAGAATAATAATTAATTGTTTCTACTTTTGGCACAAGGCCAGCAATTACCCAGTACATTACTGGTACTTTATTTTATCGACCCCGTAAGGATGGAAGGCAAAGTTAACCACGGCGGGATTTGAACTCAGATCATAAAGGGCCGTAATTCTATGCTACAAAGCATAGGCAACGTATCTAACGTTTCTAAATCTTAAGTCTGTCCACAAAAGTTAAAGCAGTAGATTGCACGTAATGTACCAGTTATTCAACAGAAACTTAATATTTCTAATAAATCCTTGTCTAAGAATTGTTAATTTTATCATGGTGTATGAAAATATAGTAATATAATTAATTTGAACAATAATGATAAATGAATGATGGGGGGGGGGGGGGAAATTCAACATCGAGTACGACAATCGGTCGTACCTCACACCCCAGAGGTTAACTACACACTTTGAGATAAGCCAACACTCTCACACCATTACCACGGGTGATGGCGAGGCCAAGGCACTGAAATAACCAGGCACCCTCACAGGCATCACGTGACACCTCAGTAAGGTGATCCGCCAATGATGACAAGAACTTCCCTGTCAGAGGTCCACCGAACATCTCGAACTCCACAGGCTGGAAAAAATTATTATTTGATAAGTCCAGGTATTTCCGAATTTTATTCTGTTCGGCAACGGAAGCAGTGACTTCCACATTTACCGCGGCGTCCACGATGTGGGAGGGAGCAAAAGAGTCACTGCCTCTCACCCATGGAAGAAGGGTAAGACCGCCTGGTCTCTTTCCATCACTTCTGAATAAACCAGCCGGCTCCAGAACTGTGGGTATTTACCCGAACCAGGGCCCATTTGATGATTAGGTTTAACTCGATGTGACGGGCAAAACGACCAGCATTCAGGTGGGAGGACAAACCATGTAAACCTGTGGATTTGAGGGATCTACCACGACAGCATCTCAGACCCCCGCAGACGTCGGCTCCTACTCGAAGTGCAATGGAGATGCGGAGTTCGTTCTGACTGTGAAGGAATTAGTTGAATGTCAGTAATGGCAGCATTTGAAACCGAAACTAAAAGTGGTGGAATATGAAAAGTGGCATAAGTATTTTAACATTTCTAAAAATCCTAGTACGCTTAACACAAGAGTGTATGTGTGTACACACACACACACATATATATATATATATATATACATAATTATACGAGTTCTTAGAAAGGTGAATTTATAGATAAGATCATGTACAATATATATTGCCGAGTTTGGAAGGGTGGGTCGCGGGTTGGTTTAGCAGGTGTCATGAATACAGGTTTAGAGTACTTGCTCAGTGTTTTGTGGAAAACACACACACATATATATATATATATATATATATATATAACGAAGGAAATGTGGTAAGGAACCAGGTGGACCATAACGCACCAAAGTACTCAATACTTAGGGTAGTAGAGTGGGTAATAGGAACCAGTAAGACCCCGACGGCTGAGCTCAAGCCGTTTCGACGGCTAATTCTGGACAAATATATATGTGTTATGTATATATATATATATATATATATATATATATGTAAAGTTATATTTAAAATTGTTGGGTTACAACTAGTAAATATTTATAACTGATATAAAAGCACTCGACAAATATTTGGAGTATATTTACAATATATTTAATATTGTATATATATATATACATATATATAGAGAGAGAGACACACACAGACAGATATATATATATATATATAGAGAGAGAGAGAGAGATATATATACTATCACCCAATATTAGGTTCTACAGTGGTTTTATAAAGAAATATAATTACCGCTGTACTGAAGAAATAATATGTGCTGCCATTGTAAATATTTTCCCATATTGTAACAGCATGACTTTCAATGAACCGATTATTTTGTCATTATATTTCATTGGTCGGAAGTAATTCTTTCTAACCAATCAAATCTCGCTTTACAGCATGTTAAGTCGATAATATTAGAAAGATTTCTCAAGTCCCTGCATCTGTTAACATTTCTTTTCAATCATGTCTACTACTATGACATTTGTAGGAAGACAGACTGTACGTCCTCCAGAGAAAGGCAGTTTTCCGTTAGACCATGAAGGTAGTGTATCTCAGGTTGTTTACTTATCTTGATTGTTTTTACTTTAGTCATTAATACTCACCCATGTACTCAATGTAAACTGTGACAAATTCATTAGTTAATAATATTTTTTTAATCAAATAATTTATATGTCCGTATAGGCGGCGAATTAGAACATCGGATAAAGCGTTCCAGCTCTCTGCTGTCAACTTTGCCTTTCATCCATTCCAGTCCTGTACTGGGGTCGATCCTTCCTCTGTGTATCTTTCTATCACTTTCTCCCTCTTTCTATCCTTCTAAATCTGCAGTGCTCAGACCTGGAGAAGGGTGGGCTCTGCCAGGCTTTAAAATGCCCCTACGACTCTATGAAGAGTTACGGGATGTTTCTATAGAGCTAGTAAGCCACGACAGACTAGGAGATGTGTCTAGTACCCTTTACAAAAACAAAATAGACAGAGAGTGAAAAAAAAAAAAAGAAAGAGAAGGACAAAGGGAGACAAAAGAAGCATAAATAAGATTTTCAAAAAGGTGAAAAACAAAGAGCAGCTAAAGGTTTCTGTTATTGAATCTTTAATCTTGCTAGGATCTTGAGTTACGGAGTTCGATTCGCCTTAGCGGCTAAAGATAATAAAAAATGTTGGATGATAGCTATATAAACCTAACACAGCACAGAACAGCAAAACTGTTAGTTACCCTAAGTAAATATCTGACAAGAAAAAAAACATCATTGTTTAATTATATGCAACTGTTGTTGTTTTCTTCTCATTCTTTTTGGTGGAGGCGGGAGGTTACAGAGTTCTCAAGCATGCCTTCCAGAAAGTCCTGTCAGAAGCAACTGTCTCCATTTGATCCGGCTGGATCCCCAACCGAGCTTATGGATGTTATCCAACCATCTTGCTGGAGGTCTACCTCTCGGTCCCTCCCAATTGGTTTTGCCCGTAAAATCTCCCCGATTCTTTCTGACCACAGACTTAATAGTTTAATTTTTTATGACTCAAGTGACAAAAGCAAATATATTATTAAAATTCTGGTATCAGTGCCAGCTACCAGCATCACAAAATTCCCTGTATTGAATTTTAATATCGAAAATGTTTGATATTTTAACACCTCAAGCGTAGTGAGTACTTTTTAGTCAGTCTTGCAAGCTCCAGGGCAAGCTAATTAGTGCAATAAAAAAAAAAAAATTTAAAAAAAAAACACATACACTTAGTACACTCTGTAAAGTTGTACAAATTTGTATAAAATTGTGATACTTTAAGGTTCAGTAATTAGTTAAGTCGTTAAATCTGAAATTTGCTTAATTTCAATTTCAGGCCAATGTAAGATGTTCATGATCAAATACATGAAATGTTTGAATGTAAACAATAATGAAAATACGAAATGTCGCCAAGAGTCCAAAGATTATTTAGAATGCCGGATGGAGAAGTGAGTTAAATTGAAGAATTTAATCCTGTAGTTAGAAGTGAAAATAAAACGGTTGGAAAAATTTGAAATGTAAGCCTCCCAACTCAAATAACCATAATAATAGTTGAGAAGATCTGTTAATGCATTCGCCCGATAGCCGTGAGATGCGAAGTTTGATTCCTTGTAGATGCCTCTCTCCACTTTTTTTCCGTCTCTAAGTGTACTTTGCCTGAGTACCAGTAATGCACTGGTTATTTGCTGGCCTTGTGCCAAATGTAGAAACAATTATTTATAATCTCCTCCTTCTTTGCCCACTTATTCCTGGAATGGTCGTTGGGGCAGAGTCATTATGCACTTCTATTGGGTCCTGTCAGAAGTCTCCAATTGATCCGGCTGGATCCCCAAGCAAGACCAGCTAAACTCGTGCATGTTATAAAACCATTTTACTTGGGGCCTACTCCTAGGTCTCCGCTAGTTAATTTTGCCCATAAAATCTCTCCAGCGACTTTTTCTTAGAATTTCTGACCACATGTCTGTTGTATCGGAGCTGTAATCTCTCAATTCGGAGAAGTATCAGCTCTACCTAGAGCGATTCTCTGATCTTCGAGCTACTTTATTGTGTAACGTTACTCCAAATACCCTTCGCAGGAATTCCATTTCGGCTGCTTATATTCTTTTGGTCATTACCCAAGATTCATGACAATAGGTAAGGGCTGGGTAGTCTTTTCTGACACCACCCTGTATAATGGAGTTTCCATCCAAATCTACAGGCTCACAGAGCTTTGTTGAGAAAACCCCAACTATATCTAGCTGGTAGCATTTGACTTCCTCCACTAGTTCTTGTCGTTACCTGTAAGAGTTGCAACGTTCCAGTTGCCAATTGATATGGTTTGATCCTTATGGACCCTCTTTGGGACTTTGGGATACGTGTGTGTGGGGGGGGGGGGGTATTTATAATTATTTATACTTTTGGCACAAGGCCAGCAATTATCCCAGTGTATTACTGATACTTTATTTTATCGACCCCCGTAAGGATGAAAGGTAAAGTTAACCTCGACGGGATTTGAACTCAGACCATAAAGGGCTGTAACTCTATGCTGCAAGGTATTATTTATAATGATTGACTATTATTACAGTCATTTGCGTTGGGACGCACACATTTCAAATTTCAAAATTACCCAATGTTTTTCAGTTAACTGTTTTGTTTATAAGAATTTTTCTCATTTTAAAAAATACGGTTTGTAATTCTGAACGTGGTATTTGAGACATTTCCTACACCATTGTTTTGTCTTTCATTTCATACTTTGATTGAATAAAAAAAAATAAAAAAAAATTGGTATTATTATAGAACACCCCACTCGGTTTCGGTGGAGGAAAAACATTTTTCCTTGGTCTTTTCGTGTGCTATCAACTAATCCAGGGGTGTACAACATATTCCATTGGCGGACCACTTTTGAATATTGGAACTATTACAGCCATTAACATTTTTTAAGCATTATTCCAAAGATTCACCACAACTTCTTTCCATAACATGGAACTTGGAAATTATAACACATAACCCTATCGGTGAAGCCCTTTACTATAGGTCAACTGACAGAAAATTGTATTACGGCTACGAAAAAAATTCTATATAAGCCTACAAAGTAAAAATTAAAAACAGTCATCACGGGCCACTCTGACTGGTCTGGCGGGCTGGATTGTGGCCCGCGGGCCGCCTGTTGCACGCCCCTGAACTAATCTAACCCCCAAGATTCTGACCATCAACTTTTCCCCCGGAGAACAAAGGGTTGGAGGGAACACCCCTCCTCCCGCTCTGAGTTTTCCCAACGATTTTTTTCTGGTGTTATCAACGAATATGACCTCCAAACCAATCGGAACCGTCTATATTTATAGAAAAAGTGAGGTGAAAGGGGGCGAAAAGACCATCGGAGTTCCACAGATCTATACACCTCTCGCGTTTGGTAGGAAATAATTACCTTTCCTCATTTTTTTTTAACCTCTTCAATAGACTTTTTTACCGGTTTAGAGTTTCCGTTTTCCGGGGAAAATGTCGATTGCAAGTATCTAAAAGGTACAGAAAAAACAAGGAAATATAATTATTTCTTACCAAACGCGAAAGGTGTGTAGATCTGCGAAACTCCGATGGTCTTTTCGCTCCCTTTTTCTACAAATCTAGTCGTTTCCGACTGGTTTTGATACACGTTGGTAACAAACTAAAAAAAGAATGGAGAGAAAACTCTGAGGAGTGGGGATTGCCCCATTCCCCCCCCCCCGTTCTTCGGGGAAAATGTCAATGATAGCACACGAAAAAAAAAAACAAAAAAAAAACAGGAAAAATTTTTTCCCACTGAAATCAAGTGGGGATGTTCTATAAATTTACCCCAAATTTGTGTTGTGCTTCAGACTGAAGGCTGTAGATTAGATATCGATAATTCTGAGAGAACACTTCAAATCTCGCCTTTTGTTCCTCCGGGGTTGATTAAATAAAGTACCAGTAAAGTACTGAGGTCGATTAAATCGACTTTCCCTTCTCCACAAATTGCTGGCCTTGTGACTAAGAGAACAGTGACTCGTATAAGGAAGGAATATAAATTTGTTTATATCTATACATTTAAGGCATAGTAAGAGAAAGTTATGTATATCTATATATTTACCTAGTGTAAAAAAAAAAGTCCTGTCTTTCTGGCTGCTTTACTTTCTATTTTTTTTTTAAGTTTTAATTATTTTCTTCTTCTTTGTACTCCTTATCGCTCATTCTTTTATACTTCTTGTTTGCAATGGTTAATCCAATCAGGAGTTAAGAAAAATCTTGCATATCCTTCGTTTCAAAGTATGTTATGTTCAATGTAAAAAATAGTATACTATTAGTTATGTGTTTGCAAGCTCTTTCTTTTCAGAACAAAGTTGAAATGTTATTGTAAATAAAAACAAGCTCTCGTCTTTGCATAATATAACAGAAAGGCTAAGGAGTGTTTATGTTTTCATAATTCTGGATGTAAAATAGCTTTCAATGAATATTCGTGTTTTATTTATTTCCTTACATTATAGTTTTCTCTTTTGTATATTTTTAAGTTATGACAACATCTGAATAATACAAAGTAGTTGGGATTCTTTTAATTCAATTCCATGAGTCACAAATTTACCCCCCCCCCCCCCCCCAATACCTTACTGTCATAGAAATTTTACATTTACACAAAACAAAGATGGTTTGTTTCTTTCTAAAGGAAATCAAATACAAATATCCTGCTTAGATAAAAAAAATATATATACCCAGTCGATTTGGGTTATTTTTTCACTGGTTTCAGACATTGTACTGCAGTTAGCTGAAGCACCAGCCTCATGTGTCATCAGGCAATGCTTGTAAAGGGCAACAAGCCAATTGATAAGGTGTCAAATTACAGGCTACGGTTGACTACAGTTCATGTGTCCTGTTCAGTACCGTATTGTCTATGAAACACATACCTCCTAATTTTTTTGTACATATTTCCCGAGCACCCGTCAAATATGTTTGTTGATTATTGTAAGATAACATAAAAAAAGGAAAATAATTAAAATAATAATAATAATGAAATGATTGTGTACAGTGCTCAGGTGCACTACAACTCATCAAAGGTGAATGTATAGTACATAAAATAATGTACAAATGTCAGAAAAGTGAACAGTATATGAGTCATGATATACAAGTGTGCGTGTGTATGGAGGAGGGATATCAGGTGTAGTGTTGGCGAATTTCAGGAAGCATGGAGGTTTTAAAGGTTGCAGTGTCTCGGCAGCTAACAACTGATGCAGGAAATTTGTTCCATGCTTCAGCAACTCTGGACGGGAAAAAATGTTTCCGAAAGTCATGGGAGCTGTGCTGTTTTCTGACTTTGTAAGCATGTGTTAGACACATGAAATTCAAAAAGGTGCTCAGGGTTGTTGTTGGTTAATAATTTTGTGTGTGTTTACTAAGTCATTTGCCAGACGTCAGAGCTTCAATGTATCCATACCCAGGGAAGCAAGGCATTCAGAGTATGGTAGATGCCTGATGGAGGGTATTTGCTTGGTTGCACGTCTCTGAACAGTTTCCAGGAGGTCAATGTTCTGAGCAAAATAGGGGTTCCAGACTGGTGATGCAAATTCTAAGTGTGGCCGCACCATAGATAGCTATATACAGCTTTAAATAGATAGCTGGAGAGCAGCTGACAAAAGTCTTGCTGAGTGATGCCAAGACACCCTCGGCCTTCTTGACAATTTTAGAGATGTGCTTTGTCCAACACAATTTGCTGCGGACAGTAATGCCCAGGTCATGTTCACAAGAAGACTTCTTGATATTAGTGTTGTGGAGGGAGTATATGAACGCTGGGATTTTCCTCCCAAAATGCATGGTGGTACACTTGTCCACAGCCAGCTTGAGTTGCCAGTCTGTGATCAATTGCTGCATTGGGTCCAGGTCTGATTGCAAGAAAGATCTATAGTGTTCAGGATCTGTCCTTTTTATTTCAAGGTAGAGCTTGATGTTATCTGCATATTTCAGTACTATGTCATTACTATATGCAACAAACAAAAGGGGACCAAGAACAGACACCTGTGGTACACCACATGGCATCTCATATGGTGAAGAATGCTGTCCTAGAACTGTGACTACCTCTTTTCAACTGAGAATGAAGGACTTCAACAAGTTAAGTCTTTTGTGTGGCACAGAATTAAAAGCTTTAGCAAAGTCAAGGTAAACAACATCCACCCATGAGCGACCATCAGTGATCCAGGTGATGTCTTCAAGAAACTCGATAAGTTGATCATAGCAGCTGGAGTTAGGGTTAAATCCAAATTGCGAAGGCCGGATAAGACTGAGAATTCCAGAGTGTTTCTCTGACACAGGATTCCATCAGTTTGGCAATGCAGCTAGTAAGACTGACTGGACGATAGTTGACAGGTGACATGCAGTCACCCTTTTTGAACAGAGGAATGACACTGGCAGTTTCCCACTGCTCCAGAGTAGCACCGTTGTTCAGACAGAATTGGAAGAAGCGTGATAGCTGGTGCAGAAGGAAGTGTCCACCACGTTTGAGAAGCAGGTACGTAACGCCATCAAGACCAGAAGAAGTGTAGTTTTGCTTATTCTTAAGGTGACATTGCAGCATTGCAGGTGTAAATTCCATAGTTGTTATAGAATTTGATGATGTCAGAGATGGTGGAGATGGTACGTTTTGGTTTTCAACAGTAAAAATGCCTGCATAGCATTCAGCAATGAGTTCTGCGCATTCTTTGGGATTGTCAGTAATCTGGCTTGTGTGAGGATTGTGAAGAGGACCAACTGGAGAGTGAGGTCTCTGCTTCGAATGTACATATTTCCAAGGAAAGAGAAAGAGGGACAGACTCTACACACCAGTCCGAGTGATGATTCAGCCATGCCACGCAAACAGAATGGCAAAGGCACTGTCATGGAGAATGACCAGCAAGACCTCACAGGGCTTCTTCCTCAGGTAGGCTGCTGTCTTTCTAATTTTGCAGTTCAGGGACCAAGGACACGAGAGGTCCCAATAGTGACTGGTACAAAAAGGAATCAGTCGGACCAGCCCTGGTATTTGTTTATCTAATTGTATAGTACACTTAGCTGTAACTATAAACTGCTCCTCATTGCCATCATGGTGCTCAATTAATGTTTTACTTTCTCCATTCTGCTCACTGAGACTACAAGGCAACCAGCACCTTGGGGTTCCTGCAAGCCAGAGCACACTGTCTAGGCTTGTATCATTGGGGTAGTAATGTTTGAACACCCTTTTGGGATTTAAATTAGACTGAACTCTATACTTGACAATTATGAATGATACCTAGTTTGGCAAGTTTTCTGTGGCTGGATGCCCTGCCTATCACCAACACTAGAGAGGTTGTGCCTTGAACAAACCCGAAGAGTCCTCTTGAACCTTTTGGTGTTGTTTCTACAAAGGATTGTCCTTCCTATCGCTGACCACCTTACAGGGTGTTCTGGGTGCATTTTTATGGTGCTGACACTAGAAAGGTTGTTGGTTATTGACTCATTTGAAGAGCCCTCTCTTATGGACAGTGGTGGGGGTGTGTCATGGGTAGAGGTGACCTCCAGCAGTGCAGGAAGACACTTTGGTGATAATAGTTACTAAGGGCTATGACTGGTGTGTCGGGGTTACATTAGATAGTGACCCTGGATAGGGTAGGTATGTAGATGTAGTAATGCTGCATGTGGCAGTTTGGGTGGGGTGGGTGGGGACATGAAAAAGGACCCCCCCCCTCGTGATGGTGAGGATAGCTATGAGGAAGGGGCATGTGGATGAGGTCAGGTCATGTTTAGCAATATGGGGTGGTAGTGGAACATGAAAGGGTCGGATTAAATTTTAAGCAGCTAGGTAGCTCTTCCTCAGTACTGCATGTCAGCAAACTTGATAGTCCTTTGTGAAGTTTAGCTTTCCAAGGTCAGCCCTCACTACTTCATCTGTCTTTCTGGCTCTACCTTTTCCATGTGTTCCCTCCAGAGAGATTTCTCTGAACTTCTTTATACAGCTGTCATCTTCCATACACTTCACCTGTTCATACTTCATAAATCTGCAGTCAAGGCATAAAAATGTCATTTCTATGGGGCGTTGACTCTCCAATTTCTACTTATTTTTAAATGGCAGAAGTATGTTACAAATTGGTAGTTGTTAGAGCATAGGGTGGATTGCCTTGCAAGCATGTGTTCCAACTCTCAGTTTAAATCCTGCTAAAATGAACTTTTTTGTTGTTTGGGAGTTAGTAGAATAACATTGTCACAGAGCAGTGGTCTGGCAGAATTGTTAGTGTTGGTCAAGGAAGCCTTAGGTCAATAGAACTGACTCTTTGTATTCCAAGTTCGAATCATGCAGCAGCCTATTAGGTCTCCAGTTTGACTAATTAATGAAGAAAGAATATATCTGTTCTATACTTTCAAATTAATTTAAAACTATTTTCACTAAATTATCAAATATGCTTGAATTAGCATAACATTTAAATTGTGAAATATACTATTTATATGTATTAGAATTATGTGTCCATTTGTAGTAGGGTTCTCAAACTCAAGGAGTCAAAAGGGCCATTATATCTTGAGGAAGAACAGCAAGCCAAAAGTGAGATGCGGGGGGGGGGGGGGGTGTTCCACCAGTTATAATGCTAATCTACAATATAGCTGACAGGTTGCTATTTTTTTAAAAATCAAAATGAATACACATGATAGTAAATGGGGTGTAATCTATTACAAAATTTAGGGCAACATTTTATATCAATTCACTCTCAGGTCCCAAATAATGGAGGGGGGCTGATAATTTTTCTAGGTTGTCTCCCTTTATTTTTTAAAAACCAGAATCAGTCGTTTTGTTTACATATTGAAGACCCCAACCCATTCTATAATGTATGGGATTTCTTGTAATGTTCTTTTTCTGTGTCATGTATAACGTTTTTCAATGTCTCAAGAAAATACTACCACTTAAAATATAAATTTCGCTGGAGATAGATTTACAAAAGTTGTTAAGTGGGGAGGGGACATTATTCGAGACCCAAGAGTTCCCTACACACATGACCAAGTTTTAGAAAAATATCAACCACGAAAATTATTCCCAACACAAGCCACCACATCTTTGAGACTCCTAATTTCTAGCTACTTCTGAATCTGCAAACCCTCGTACAATGCCTCTCCAAGATACTCTCATGGAATGTGACCAAATAAGTTGTACTATAAATATCAAGACAAAATTGTTCACATGTTTGAGATTCCTGCTGAAGATGTGTAGGAATCTATATTTAGCTAGATATTTTACAGCTCAATTTCATTGCCGTACTATTTCACTTATAATTCTGACTTTATGCAAATATGAAAAATTATCATCTTATTTCTGTTACAGAAATCTAATGACTAAAGAAGATTTCTCAAAACTTGGTTTTAAAGAAAGCATTTCAGAACTTCACGCTGAGAGAAAAGAATAACTGACAAAATCTGGGCAAAAAAATTGTATATATTAGCCAAACCAGAACAAAACTTTTTCTAAAATTTTATAAATAAACTGACACTTCTGGAAGTTTTGGGGGCTTGTTTTCTCATTTTTCTTAATCCTTTAGCATTTAAACCAGCTGTATCCAGCCAGAATTCTCTCAGCTCTTTTTGTTCCAACAGGCCACTCATGCCAATGTTAAGGTATTGTTCTCAAAATAAATAATATCAAAGTCTCATAGATTCAATATTATGTAAGGTAAAGCTTTTACCACGAAAATATAGAGTACTAAAAAATAATTTCAAGCAGGACAATGTCTACAGTGTTAACCTGAAGAATAAGGATAACTAGGTTAGTTTGATTGTTGCATATGAATGAAATATTGGCAGAGGAGGAATTAATAATAAGACTATGGACTATTTAGTCATTATTCAACGAACAAAGAATAGCCATTCCAAATTTCATGGCATATAATATGTATGTATGTATAATACACACTTTCAATTTGAAGAAAAAATTTCTTGCAAAAAATAAAATCTAAAGATATTAAATGCGAGACATAATTTAGCCACTCCAAGGTCAACACTCTAGACATTGCCCTGCAATTTTTAAATGTTTTAACTGGAAATTTAGGGACACAAATTAAAAAAGTAAAGAAATTATAAGCTGTGAAATATGGTATATCTTAACATTTTCCAAATCAAACTTTAACCACAAGACTATTTAGTCTGTGAGATGGCAGCAATTAAAGTGCGGATTTATTTTGTTGAGACATTTCCAGATATTAACATCTTTTATTATATATATCTACTTTCTCATTGTAGTATAGGTCGGATGGCTTTCATCACCACCATCATTTAACATCTGTTTTTCCAAGGGTTGGATGAATCTTCAGACCTAATTAGTATTGAAGCAGTTCTACTGGCCTCTTGCTTACATAGTTCCATGCTCTACCATATGTATTTTATTGTGGTGCCAGCATTAGGAAGTCTGTCATGTCTAACACAATTGAAGGTTTCTCTTAATTCATTGAACAATTTCAATCATTTCACCAAGTAATGTCATACCAGTGTTAAAAGACTTTTCCTTTAAAAAAATTAATTGAATTTTTTGTCATTACCTTATTTAATTTTTGGCTTCTAAAATTATCAGAAAATAGACGAAAATACACAATTTCAGAGCCTGTATTTTATTTACAATTTAACCAATTTTTTTTTCTGGGAGTCAAAGGATCCAAATATTTTAGGCCACATGGTGATTTTTTTTTTTTTTTATATATATATATATATAAAAATAGAGTAAAAAAAAAAAAACAAAAAAAAAACAGAGCATTAAAAGGTATAAATTTAGCTCTGGGAGTTTGATAAGATTGTCATATTTGGGCAGGAAAATAAAATTGAGATTTTTGCATATGAAAGAAATTGTCTATAAAATGAAAGTGGAATTCTCCGTAAACTTAATTACCAATTTAATGTATTAGACAAAGCGAATATTGAGAAATTTGTATCATTTAATCTATACATATTTTAATGTTTTACATATTTATATATACAGAAAAAGAAAGAAAAACTCAAATTGCAGACGTTTATATATACATATACAGACCCAGGAAAAGATTTTTTTAAATATAAAACCTTTCTTGGCATCTAGTAAAAAAAAAAAAAAGGTAAACTTCAGACATACACTTAGTACTGACACCTTAGTTATTATCGATAAGTTAAAAGTTACTAAGAACTACATACATAATATAGAAATAGTCTACTGCATTAAATATAACCTTAGAATTAACTACAATTCTTACTTTACCCTTTTGCATTTAAACCGGCCATATCCGGTCAGAATTCTCTCACCTCTTTCTGTTCAAACCAGCCACTCATACTAGCGTTAAGGTAGTGTTCTCAAAATAAATAACATCAAAATCTCGTTGATGCGAGATAAATCCTTTACCACAAAAATACTAGTATATATAGAGAGTAATGTAAATGCTAAAGGGGTAAGAGAAACTTTGAGATCAATAGCATACACTTTTTTTAAATTGTTTAAAATTAATTAGAATAAGCTGTCCAAAACAGATGTCTTAATGAATTCAATTGGATCACAATGTAACTTGTGAGTATTACATCTTTATGTGAAGCCATCTCAACATCATCCTCCTTACATCCACTTTTCCATACCTATCGATGAATATAAATTGGTCTTGTACAAATTTTAAACCTGAAATGGTTTAATAATTTCCATTCAAACTTAAAGGTGGGGAAGATGTTTTCCTTTGAAAATGAAATTGAGAGCCTGTAATATTTGTATTTTGAGATTCACTGAAAGGGGGAGAGAATAAGAATAGAATTATCACACAAAACGAAGAGTAAAAATTGATAGAATTTTAAAAACATAATAGAGTTGTAATTTATAGACTTAGTTTTTATGTAGTACAATGCCATAGGTGTAGAAATATTCAATGAAAATATTGAATTGACAATTGAAAAAGAAAAATTATAGATTGCTTCTAAATGCAAATATTTGTCACTCATGGACATTGCATATAATAGATTATTTACAAACTAAAACATTATTACTAAATTATTCAAGAGAGAAGGGATGAATTCAAGAAAATTGCCTGGTCTGCAAGATTCTTTATTCAAATGTCTGACAAACTAAAACTCCGTTTAATGCCATGGCCTATTAGTCTTGAAGATTTACACTTCTGTCGTGAACATTTATCTGTTGGAATTTTACAGCAACACTTTTTGGATTCTAGTTTCCTGCAGAGAAGAAAAAAATACCAGTAAGAAATAAAAACAAAAATGTACACCAATTACCATAGTATCTATAAATATATAATACTAAAAATACATAACAACTAAACATGTTTTTGTAGGTAGTTTCATGATGTCAATACATTAATCTCACATGCACCATCAATCAAGAACTTTTATGAAAACTAAAAAATTTATTATATATATATATATATATATATAATAAATTATTTTTTAGTTTTCATAAAGGCTGAACATTGTTTTAATTGATCTACATCCATTTTTCCATACTAGCAAATTTGCAACAACAAAAATGAGTATACAAATGAAATTGGAGTGGGTTATACAGAACTTGTGATCCATGAGCAGGTATTTATTACTGTTTATCAAAGAACCAATCACCAAATTAATCATTTTAATACAAACCCAGCTGAAACTACCATTGGTTGTATGATGCAAGGTTGTTTATTCTAAAAATAATTTTTAAAAAAACTTTTGTTAAGCTATGTTTCAAATACCAAAATTAGTTACATTAGTAAATCCCTTCAAATTCTTGTTTACTTAGAAATTATTTTTGAAAGTTATAGGCAGCATCTTTCATTAGAAATATAGTAATGAAAAAGTTAAAGATTCTTACTGAGTGAATTAGCTATAAATGAATAGTTCCAACAGAACCTTTATTTAGGAAGTTGAAGAAAGAATCCTTAACTTATTTTCTGTGCTGCTTACAGCAACTTATTTGTTTTTATCATATCACTAGGTCTAAGGTTTGATATGTTTTTAAAATTCTAAGTTTCTCAAAACAAAATGACACAGAATCGAGACAAATAGAAGAATGCCAGGCAGAAGTCCTATCTAAATCATATCTGAGTGGTTAGAGAATTGGATTGGCAATCATGAGGTTGTGAGTTTGATTCCTGAACCGGACAATGCACTATGTCCTTGAGCAAGACACTTTACTTCACGTTGCTACTTCTACTTGGATTTGCAACCAATAGATTGGAAAGACCAATGGAAACATTGTTTCCTCAGTCCGATTTGATGAAAGTTGATTGACTGTATGTGTATATATATATACAGAATCAGTTCCCGTATGAGCAAGACAAGATCAGCCAACCGGACACTGCCCACAACAGGACAACCCGTCTAACCCATGCTAGCGTGGAAGAACGGACGTAAAACGGTAATTCTCAGACACACACAAAATAAAAGAACAGATAGAATACATTTGTTTATTTATGTACAATATGATGATGTAATGAAAATTAGGTGCTTTAATAAACAGGTTTTTTTATACCACACTTACTTAGAAAGTAACCAATTCCTGAGTTTTTCCTCATTTAATTCTTTGCAAAGTTGGGTTTTACTTTTCATTGCTTGTGGACACAAAATTTGGCTTTTGGTGAGAGCAAAAGCAGTTGGACGACATTCTGGGTTTACATGGACCATGTTCTGAGAATAGAAAATATTACACTCATCAACCATTTAATCTTCCATAGTCATAGAAAGGAGAAAACAAACATCTATACCAATTATTACTATTAATTGAAAACCAACAACAGATAATGTAGAAGAGAAAACGAACAGTGTCATTTCATTCTCTTTCATCATTAGGATGCTGGACTACAAATGCTTCAGTATTTGTTCTAGCTCACTGCACTCTGTTGAGGTAAACTTTTGTCTTTTTTCCTTTTAAGGTCCATAAATAAAGTACCAGTCCAGTACTGAGATTGATTCTTCTTCTTCTCTCCCACTTTCTTTCTATCTATCTCTCTCTCATGAAGAAATTGTTTGTACTCCAACTAGTAGAAGGATAAACCCTGCCAAGTTTTAAATGCCCTAGACACACCATGTGTTAGGGCCGTGCCGCTACAATTCCATCAAGAATAATTGACAAAGAAGGGAATTAAATAAACATTAAGGTTATATGCTATTTGACATATATAAGGTCATTAGAAAGTCCTATTTCCACACTTTACAGGGAGTTTTTTACAGTGGCACCTGCAGTAGGGATCTTGTCATGTCTTTGACACAGCTGAAGAGTCTTTTTAACTCTTTCTTTGGCAAGTTTTCTCTAACTGAGCACCGACAGAGTGTATTGGGTGCATATTATCATAGCACCAACAACTGGTTGTACTGGGTGAATTTTTCATGACACCAACACTATCCATGATATGCTGGCTACATACATACATCATCATCATTTTATGTCCGCTTTTCCCTGCTTGCAAGGGTGGGACAGGTCCTATTCAGCACAGCATCTCTCCACTTGTCACGGTCCTTCGTCATCTCTTCCTTGAGATCTAGCGATCTGAGGTCTGCTCTCACCACTTCCACCCATGTTTTTCGTGATCTTCCTCTACTGCATCTTCCTTCTACTAGGATTTCTTGGCACTTCTTTACCCACACACATACTTATATCATCATTTTATGTGTTTTACATGACAGCATTGGTTAGACAAATTGGAACTGTCTGACACTAGACCTAATGAGACACCACGCTTTGCTCAAGCATCCAATCATCCTTGGTATGGTTTCTACAGCCAGAAGCCAATCATAACCAACCATCAGAAATACCACTTTACAGTCTGCAAGTCCCTAATGCGCACTACTTCCCAAATAAGCAACAGTGACTTTAATGGGCATGTCGGGCAATACTGCAATGGCTTCAACAGGATCCACGGAGGTTGTGGGTTTGGAGCTGGTAATGAGGAATGTTTCAGTTTCCTGGAATCCTGTCACACTAATGAGCTATCTATCTGTAACATGAACTTCAAAAAAAGAGACAACCACTTAATCACCTATAGGTGAGCATGCCAGCCAGATAAATTTTATGCTTACCAGAAGACAAGACAGAGTGACAATTGCAAACACTAAGCCCCCTTCCTGGTGAAGAATGTACCTCCCAACATTACCTAGTAGTTAGCAACCTTATAGTTAGGGTTAGAAGAACTTGGCAACAGAGGACAACCTGGAGGAGAATATGGAAGTCAAAGGACCCATCAGCAAGTAACAAATTTGAAGTATGTTGATTGGTGCCTTCAATAGTAAGGAAAAGCAAATAGAGACATACGATATAGAGGAACAGTGAGAGCTCCTGAAAGATAACCTACTAAAAGCAACAAACGAAATCTGTGGTTGGATCAGGAAAGTGACTTGGTAGTGAAATAGTAGGATAGATGAGACAATTAAGGCCAAAAGACAGGCTTGGAAGGAATGGCAAAATAGGGTTAGTAGAGAAGCTAGGCGACAAGTATACCTTGCAAGGGAAATAGAAAATAAAAAAAATTAAGTGTGTTTTGCGACCAAAAGTATCAGGTGTTCAGGATTGCAAGATAACGTGTCAGGGAAAACTGTGATGTTGGTGGGGAGAAGTGTGTCCAAGATAATAATGGCAAACTTGCCTTCACAGATGCTGAAAAGAAAGCGCAACTATGAAAAACTACTAAATGAGGAGAATGCATGGGAGAAAGAGAGTGTCCCAAGTAGACCCAGCAGAGAGGCCAGCTGTAGTATTGTAAGGCAATCAAGGATAAGAAGACAGGTAAGGCAGCTGGACCTTTGGGAATAGTTGCCAAGATGCTGAAAGCATCAGGAATGGTGGCTCTCACCAGTCACCCATATTGTAAATCAAGTAGTACAAAATGGTGTCATACCCAATGACAGGCATAGCAACATCATCGTCAACAGTTACAAGAGCAAAGGAGATATTCTAGACAGAAAACTATAGAGGCGTTGAGTTGGTTGACCAGGTTATGAAGGTCACAGAAAGAGTTATAGCACAACTGATTAGGGACCGAGTTAACCTAGACAAGATAGTTTGGATTTGTGCCAGATAAAAGTACCAATGATGCCCTCTTCCTTGTGAGGCAACTACTAAAGTACCTAACTAAATGTAAACCCTTTACCTGGAGAAAACTTTTGACAGTTCCCCATTCCATTATCTGGTGGGCACTTAGAAAATTAGGAGTATACGAGTGGCTAGTAAGGGCAGTATAAGCCATATATAGAGGAACAGTCAGCAAGGTCATAATTAATGACTATAGTGAGGAATTTAGCGTGCAGGTTGGGGTCAATCAGGGCTTAGTCGTTAGCCCTCTCCTGTTATTGTCTTGCAGGCTCTAACAGGCATTTAAGACTGGCTGCTCATGGGAACTTCTACATGCAGATCACCTAACCTTTATAGCTGAATCTACGACAGAATTAGAGAAGAAATTCCAAACCTGGAAGCATGGCCTAGAATCAAAAGGTCTTAAAGTTAACTTGTCAAAGACCAAAGTTCTAGTATGTAGAAAGGAAAACAGGGTCCAGATCACCTCAGGGAAATGGCCTCGCTTAGTGTGCAAAAAAGGAGTAGGTAGAAATTCCATCCTATGTCAAAAATGCAAACTATGGGTACACAAGAGGTGTAGTAGGATCTCAGGCAGGCTAGCAAAATGTAGATTTTTACATGTGGTTGATGCACAGATGCAGTAAGTAGCAAGAGCCCACAGGATACAAGCTCTTTCAAATGCCCAGAGGACTCTGTTACCTGGGTGACCAAATTAGCAATGGAGGAGGGAGTTCCGAAAGCACAGTATCCAGAGTGATAACGGGTTGAAAAAAGTTCAGGGAATTACTACCACTGCTAACTACAAAAGTTTTTCCCTTCAAAATGAAGGGCAGATTGTATGATGCATGTATACGAACAACAATGCTGCATGGTAGTGAGACCTAGGCACTGTGTGCAGAGGACTTGCGAAAATTGGACAGAAATGAAGCTTCCATGCTTTTGATGGATGTGTAATACATGAACAGCAAAGCATAAATGAACTGAGAGAGAAAGTACGCATAAGAGGGATCAGATGTAGTGCGCTCAAGAGATTGCATTGGTAGACATGTGATGTGTATGAAGGATGATAGCTGTATAAAAAGATGCAGAGCACTCAAAGTTGATGGAAGCTATGGAATAAATAGGAAGACCTAGGTTTAAATGTTAAAGAGTTAATGTTTTATTATTTAAAATTATATTTTTTTTTTAAAATGCCATCTGAATATCAAATCAAAGGACAGTGTGTGAGCATGTGCTTGAAGTGATAAGCCATCTTTATTGTAAAACAAGAATGGCGAAACAACCGATTGTTATAAGAGAAGAATATAATAAATATACAGAGTTGAGGGGGCAAATAATAGAAGAGTCACTTACATTTAGCAGTTTATTAAATTCAGCAGAGTAATGTGATAAATATGGTAAGCCATCTTCTCGAATACTGTGCCAAAGATCACCATTTTTCGTTAAAGGACCACCGCCACCCTGGAATAAAAAATACACAAAACGATAACAACAAAAGTAATATGACTTGAAATATTTCATATCTTTACACCTCCCACAATATATTACTTCTCCCAATCAGATACAAGACATATTTCCAATCAAATTCGCCTTAATCAATTAGTGGTACATATTTTTTAAACTCAAGTAATATTTCAACAGAGAAGGATGAGCATGGCTCTCTGGTTAAAAAGTCTGCTTCCAAACCACACTGTTAGTGTTTGATTCCACAATGTGGTAACTTGGGTGAGTGTATTCTACTGTAGATTTGGGTTGCCAAATACATTGAAAGTGAATTTAGTAGAGCTGGAAATTGCAGAAGAGAGAGACTCTCCCTCATTCCCTGGGTGGGGAATAAATATCTTTCCTGTTACCAATCTCCCAGCAATCTGAAGTGTTTTTTTAAAACTCTTGGTTGAAGTTACGAAAAGCAAAAATGCAAATTCTTCCAATTCTATCCCACAAAACTACTGAATCTCATTTCTTACTAATTGATCCTTTTGATACCAAACCATGCCTGGTTCTACAACAGAAAGTTTTTTAGGAATACACTGGGAAAGAAGATACAATGTGAATAGGAAATATAATTTACATTATACTGACTTTCCCAATACATTCTTAATTACACATCATAACCTATGCCTACTTTGACACATTCAGAACATAAGCTGGCGACATCTGACTTTGAAAGAAATATATGCCATCCTCCCACACATATCTGGCATTGTATGTAAAAGGAGAGTAAGATTTGCTGGCCACACTAGTGCTTTGGAAACCATAAGCAGTCACCAATAACAGGGGGAGCAAGTGTTTATATTTATTTAAAAAATTTTCCATCATGAGTAAGTTATTATACTAAATCCCTTCAAAATCGACAGCAGTGTTTTTAAAGAATATTTTAACAAAAGGGTCAAACTTTGTTTTTCTTGACTGTATTACTTTAAAACAATATAATTACCCACTTAGCCCCCACAGGTGAACCTAGTAGACTCCTAAACTTTATAGAGTGGATAATGTTGTAGTTCTTATAATAAATACACCAAGTTCTCTGCTACATCAAATAGTATTATTATACACAAAATTAACACATAGATAGGATGATATGTTGTGTTCTTGAACAAGACACTTTATTTTATGTTGCTCTTTCTGTCAGGAGTGGTGACCATTAGATAGTATCAGCAATGAAAAAACTGATGGAAACATTGTTTCTTTGGTCCGATTTGATGACTTCCACCCCACTCGGTTACCCGAATGAGGCCTGAGATCTTGTTGATTGATTCCTTTTATTATGGTAAAAGAAGGAAGGAATCAACATCACTTACCATTTCATAAGCAGTGAGCCCCAATGAGAAGATGTCAGCTTTGTATAAATTTCTAAAATCTTCAATTAGAATTTCTTTAGGGAGATAGTGACAGTCTCCTTCTTCAACTCTGGGGTTAGAAACTTTTGTCACATGTCCCAGATCACCTGGAATAGACAACAACAAAATATATATATGATAGAACAGTATACAACACAATGGTATATACATGACAATAGAATATATGCAACACTAATATATAGACTGCACTAAAGGCATCAAAGGACCAAGTGATGATGTTAAATTGAGTGATGGCTTATGTCTCCCCTCCAAGAGCAAGAACAATTCTTTTAATGGGCTTCAACATGGTTCCTATCTAAACAACTAGGTTATGGTTGAAGACAAAACAAGAAACCAGGTAATAGCAAAGTAAACTTCTTGAGCACATAGCAATGCATACATTCTGATCTACAGCTGATCTGTAGATTGTTCAGTAGACTAACCTGCTCAAGAACATGATGGAATATCCAGGAAATTTGAAACAACCCATGACTGGTGGTCCAATGAGAGAGTGTGTTGATTACAGGGTTAATAGTCTACCAGACAACAAACTACCACAGTTTTACACCCACAACAAAGGAGATGACATCTTAATAGTCAAGCCCATTATAATAGACTGACCTGATATCTTTTTCAAGTGATTTGCCTCTCATCTGTTTAACAATACAGGAAGTTGGAGATAAGTACCTGCTCATGAATCTTGTCTAGATTCAGAAAAGTTCAGCTTTTAACCCATTTAGCATTTAAGCCAGCTGTATCCAGCCAGAAATCTCTCACCTCTTTCTGTTCAAAACAGCCCCTCATACTGATGTTAAGGTATTGTTCTCAAAATAGATATCAAAATCTCATAGATTCAATATTATGTGAGGTAAAGTGTTTACTGTGAAAATACAATAGTAAATATAGAGTAATGTAAATGCTAGAGGGTCGCAAACTCAAGGACACAAAAGGGCCATTACATCCTGGGGGGAAGAGGTACAGCAGGCCAAAAAGTGAAATGGGGTAGGTGGTACCTGGTTTCCATTAGTTATAATCTTAATCTGCAATACAGCTGATATTTTTTTTCATCAAAATGAATAAGCATTATATAGCAAGTATATGTGAATAAGTACAAAATTTAGGGAAGAAAACTTTCCGTTTCAAATGTTCTGCCATGGGCCAAAGAAAAGTAGTTTGCATGCCGTATGTTTGAGACTCCATAACCAGATACATACTCTACAAAATATTTATTAATGATATTTTGCTAGAATTCAATTGTACCAACCTATTTTGTACGTGATTTGAGGGGAAAAATCAGGGTCATCTTCACCACATGATTCTGTGCCGCTTTCAACTGTCTCTTCTTTGTAAACAAAAATGTTACCTTCAAATAAATAAGAGTAAAACCATTAAAAATTCTGATAATAACGATATAAAAGAGAATAGTGTGCTTAAGACCAGTTGTCCCCATCAGGGAAATGGTTGATATGCAGAAAAGGAGCGTATCTAATATAATATATGGGTGTACAAGCGATGTAGGAATTCCATAGAGTGTATCAAAAGATGGCTAGTAGATTTATGTGGCAGATACACAAGTGTAGTTAGTAAGAGTACACATGAAATATGTTCTCTCCAATGCTTGAAAGATTCTTCAGAAGTAGCTGATGGCTTTTGTTACCAAGGTGATCTAATGTAAAGATGAGTATTCCAAAAACATAAGAAGCCAGAATAAGAATGGGATGGAATATGTTGAGGGAAATTATTACATCTGATGTAAAACAGTTTCTCTCTCTAGGCAAAAACAGATTGTATGATGTTTGCATATAAACTGAAGAGTTTAGACATCAGATAGTTGAATGATGTCTGTATATAAACTGCAATATGTGCACAGTAGCACTGAATACATAAGAGTTAGGACAGCACATAGTATGATGTTTGTATATAAATTGTAATGCTGCACAGTAGCAAGATGTAGGTACTGAATACATAAGAGTTGGGACAGCTAGAAAGAAATGAAGCACACACTGCTGGGTGTGTAAAATTAGAATGCATGAACAAACCACAAATGATCTGAGAGAAAGACTGGCTATAAGAGTAATCAAATATAATGTGTAAGAGAGAAAACTTTGCTGATACAGGCATATGATACATATGGAGGACGTCATCTATGTAAAGAAGTGTATCGTACCTGTGGAAGAGGGAGAACTAGATAAACATGGGATAAAATGGTGAAGACAGAACTGAAAATGACAAAACACTCCATTGGGTACTGACATGTGGTGCTGGAGAAAAGCTGCTTACCAGTGCAAACATGGCAAAGCAGATATTAAAACTGAGGTTGGGATGTTTATTTATATTGGATCTCTCACTAACTATATTCCTGTTAAGTTTTTCATTTACTACTCCCACCCTCTTTCCTCTCCACTGTAATGTGTCATTTGTGTAATGATGGGTGGCACTTGATTTGTCTGTTTGCAATCTCCTCCACCATGACATATTCAGTGAATCTAAAAGTCTAAAATTAGTCTCAAGTCTGGAGGATCATTTGACTAGTGCTTATCCTGGTTGTCATTGGCATTAAGCGACCGAGAGTACAAGAGCCCTTCCCTCCTAGACAAGATGCCAGTCCAGCTCAGATGGTACTCATTTTCAGCTGAGTATATTGAAACAATAGTGTTTTGCTCAAGGACACTACACGTGACATGGTTCAGGAATCGGTGAAGGATAGAATCAAATTTATCCATATTTAGTACCCACTACAGCTCTTTCTTTACTGCTGGCCATCACTTTCTCTCCACAATGTCTTTCTTCACTAACATCTATCACTCACTCAAAAAACAAAAACAATTATTCATGCATACCTGGTTTTATGTCAAGGTGGACTAAACCTTTAGAATGTATGTATTTAAGTCCATTAGCAATCTGAAATATGATGTGCTTTAAATTTCTGATTGACACTGGTATCTGAACAGCTTCTGCTAAGTTGCCACCTATGGAAAATAAATTAAAAATAGTAAAAATACACAATTTTCCTTTAGTGATACAATCAGATGTATAAAAAAAAAAGAAAAGAAGAAACCCTTGAACATTCCTGGCTAAAATTTATAATTACTGTCGTATTCAAGCCTGCTTTCAATGCTGGAGGCAGTATTCTATGACCAGATGTCAACCTTTATTTTTAAGTTTGTTACTTAACCCTTTAGCATTTACATTGTTCTATATATACTATTGTATTTTCACAGTAAAGGCTTTATCTCACATAATATTGAATCTGAGATTTTGATATTATTTATTTTGAGAACAATGCCTTAATATAAGTATGAGTGGCTAGTTACAGCCGGTTTGAACAGAAAGAGGTGAATTAATTGTAGATAGATACAGCATGTTTAAATGCTAGAGGGTTAATTCTACTGGTCTTTACACACCGAGATGTAAGTAAACGACACTGGTTGTTGAAGCAGTATGAACACAAACACATATAATGGGCTTCCACACAATTTCTGTGTTCCAAATTTCACTCACGAAGCATTGGGAAGCCTGAGGCTGAAGAAGTCCCAATGTGCCAAGCTGTAAGATCAAACACAAAACAAACATGCCTATGTTTACCTCAATAGACACAAATTAGCTCCCAATTTAAGGCACAATGAAGAGAGATGAAAGTGTTTGACTGTTTATCTCAATATCTAGATACAAATATAGATCTGTCCAACTCTTGCCAACAGGAAGAGAGGACATTAAAACGATGATGATGGTGAAATTAGCAGTAACAACCCATGTTAGCATGGAAAAACTTGTTACCTGAACATACACACACACTCTAACATATAACTTCTCAATATAGCAAATGTGAGCATGAAAAAATGGGAAGTATTTATAAAATAAGATGGCTGTAATGGTTGTTTAACCATAGATCAGCCTTGATCAGACATTCCAGTCCTTTTTGTTTTCAGACACATTGTATTTTGATCTGTTAAGATTCTGTATTGAATCTCTGAGTTATGTGCCATAAGCGACTGCCAAGTTGGCTTAATTGTAGCACTGGTCCTATATGTCTGTTAACATGTGGATTATGCTTGTGTATAGGCCACACTCCTTGAAACCACCCCTAGTGTTAATGCTTTCATTAATAATAGTATAAATAAGTTTATACTATTACAACTTCCCAGCATCATTTTATGTAAGGACCTTTAACCCTTCGCATTAATTTTCAAATGTCCTGCTTATCTGTTCGCATTATTTTGAATTAATCACAAAGGGCGGTGGATTAGCAGTATCGGTAGAGGGTCGGACGCCATGCTTTGACGCATAGAGTTACGGCCCTTGCCATTCTGAGTTCAAATCCCGCCGAGGTTAACTTTGCCTTTCATCCTTACGGGGTCGATAAAATAAAGTACCAGTAATGCACTGGGTATTTGCTGGCCTTGTGCCAAAAGTAAAAACAATTATTTTGAATTAATCATACTCAAGAGGGTTATCAATTTTATTTGTTTGTAATTTTCTTAATTTTCTATGTGCAGGCTTGAAATTTTGTCAGTAGGTGTTTAAATATCAATAATTTACAATTATATAATTTTACCTGATTTTTTTTGGTTAAATTTGACTTTTATGGGCAGGTGAAATTAATTAATAGGGGCATTTGAAGTATCAACCAGGTGCAAATACTGGTTTAATTTTAAATACGTTGTTTTCGGCATAATACTTGATAAGGATCATTAAACCTTATATCAGTGCTCCAGTAATTCCACAGTCTTGGAGATTGTTTTATACTGAACATAATATTTACAGTAAAAAATGCTTGCATTTCCGCAGCATCTGTCGGTCGCCAAACAGATCGGGTTTTCCTCGATTTGAAATCTATTGTTGGGCATATCGATTAATCTCTTCTGCCACAACTTCAAAGAAAGTTTGTGGTAAAAACAAAAAGAAATAATCCAGTGCTTTAGTATCGGGAGCTAATGTGTGTTGTGGACCAGTATTTTGAATAAAATCGGGAACATATATTGGTGTGGTATTTTTCAATCATGTTGCTGTAATATTTTCAATGGCGTCCTGGAGATCTCCTTCGTTTTCACTTTCAAAACAACAACAATCATCGTCGGATGAAATTTCAGAAATGTAAACATCTGATTCATTTGAAGATAAATCACTAATATTATCTTTTGTTTCTTGTTCATTCTGAATGTCATTGTGTGTAAAACCTTCAAAGTCGGTATCGCTACTTTCACAAGCCATGTTGATACACAAAAAATTTGTTCTACTTTCAATGTTAAAAAAACACATGTTTCACTATATTAAATGTTAATTTTCGTGGTAAGGGCCTAATCTCGCAGTAATTATCGAATTGACGAGATTTTGATGTGGTTTGTTTATTTTTAGAACAATATTTTAGTGTGGGTGTTATCGGCCGGTTTGAACAAATGAAGGGGAAATAATTTCGGGCGGTTTGAACACTAAAGGGTTAATTAAGTTATGTTCCAATCATCTAAACTATAATAAAGGAAGGTCTGCGGGACTGCGTACGGTTTATTTTTTTTTTATCCCGTTAGTAAAATAAGTTGGATTACTTTGAATAAATAATTGTTTCTACTTTTGGCACAAGGCCAGCAATTACCCAGTACATTACTGGTACTTTATTTTATCGACCCCGTAAGGATGAAAGGCAAAGTTAACCTCGGCGGGATTTGAACTCAGACCGCAAAGGGACGTAACTATGTTGGAAAGCATGGCGTCCGACTCTTTACCGATACTGCCAATCCACCGCCCTTTGAATAAATAATGAATGAATATTATATAATTTATCTACTAAATTTCGTAAAAATAAATAATTTAAAATTGACTTCTTTTCAAAGTTGCACTTCCCGTATGTCGTTACCACCACCACTTCAACTACCATATATATATAGAAAGAGAGAGTGTGTGATGGCAACACTTCCAGTGGCGATCACTTAAATAAACATACTAATTTTCTCCTAATGCAGTTTATATATAATATCGTCTTTTTTTAATGTATCATGGATTACGTTACTGATTACATAAGGCAGTATAACAACGTCTTCGTTCAATTTCTGTTTATATTGTCAATTACGATTTTATTTGATGTATCATATCTACATGTATATATACTTGTGTATAATATCAATATACACACTACACATGCTCGCAGAAAACCACCCGAAGGGTGGTTTTTCTGCTAGCCTAATAATAAAAAATTTGGTTATTTTATTAAATTTCTCCGAAATTAATTGAAGCGCATTGACAGTGTATTTTATTGGAAATAGAATAACAAAATTGCTCTTATTTGACAATAACAATAATCTGGTTACTAAATCTATCAGGTTAAACAATTTTGTAGGAGCTCTCTAGTAAATAATGCTTAATGATGATCATTATAAACAAAACTACTAACAACACAATCAATGACACCATTAAGGATAACATCAATGACAACATTAACAACACCATTAATGAAAGCAGTACCACAACTGCTGCTTTTATGAAATAAAACTAGTACTCACTTACCATTGCAAAATTCGTTTTGTATATACATATGGTCGTCTTCTGCCCAAGCTGAATAGTAGCGGACCACATGACGATGCTGTCCCAACACTGCATGTGCATAAACTTCATTCAAAGCAACACGTCTGTAAAATTAAATAATTAAGATATTAACAGATATATCTATGTTTAATGTCCATTTAAATTAGATGTCCATCAATTAAGTGAAATTAATGTATTAAATCTTAACACCCTGTAATGATTTAGCAGAAAATGTCTATAAACGAATTTCTTAATTTAAATGTTACCAGTATTAGACTAAAGTAAATACTTCATCTTTATTTCAATCACATACTGGTAATACCAGTACAACCTGTCACATGGTCTGGTTGTGGGCAACCCAACCAAGCTTGCTTGATGAGGAAGGTAATATTTGGACACCCTACAGGATGAAAAACAAAACTGGTCAAAGGTTGGAGTAACTCAGGAGAGTCAAAGGCCATCCAATATGAGTAGACAGAGTTTGTTAACCTTGGTTGGTAGTCTGTCTAAAAGAAGGATCAATTATTTCAAAACCTGGCTAGATTGGACTGGACTTCTTGGTCACCTAAGTGACGCCCTTTCAAGTGGCCAACAGCTTCATTCTTGTGATGAAGTTGGATGGGCTGTGGCTTGGTAGCCAGTTTCCAAGTAAATGTCGGTTAAGGATTCGGGATTCACCAATGTCCCCCACCCCATGATAATCATACACATATATATATATATTGACCATGGTCCCTGATCCTCAGTAATGAGGTTGGGAAGAGACCAAACATTTTTTTATATTTTAAGAATGTTTTGCTAATGCAGCTTCATTAATTAAAAAAATTTCTTGGGAGGTAGTGGATACTGTTTTGTAAATATAATGAAAGTGGTTCTGAAGCTCACAAAAACTTTGCAAGACTGGGGATTATCCCTGGTTTTATGGATGAAAAAGATAAAATCACAATATCCTTATAGCAACTAACACTCTCATGTGATCCGTTAACTATTGACCATCTCCAACAACTTGAACTGAAACAATCTAGATAATAGTTTTTCTTTTTAATATATTCTTCATTTGATATCTGGCCTCAACAAAACTTGGTATTTCTATGTTGAGAAAAGTATGAAGTACTTAGTCTAAGATGGAGGGTTCAACATCACCAACTTAGCCAACCGTGGCTGCATGAATATAATCTTTGTTAACAAAACCTTTAAAGAAGTTAATATTGTAACCTTAGATAAGCCACTTAACTCTGTTAACACCAATATATTTAATACTGAGTGGTCATATTCTTAATTCATTCCAATTCTGCAAGAAAGACAGATAACTAAGGAATTCCAGAGAGTTGCAGCTTTGAGAAGGACCTAGTGAAGTGTTCAGTGTGAGCTTCTGAGAGGTGATACTGTTTTCAGCTTTCGTCTAGTTTAATTAGTGTAAAGACTCATCATTATCATCATTAATATCTGTTTTCCCTGGTAGCAAAGGTTGGACAAGCCATTACAGACCACATGAAAACTTAGAACTATTGACCTCTCAGACTGGGGGAGGGGGTTTACATCTCATTTACACTCTAGTGTAAATGAGTGTATCAGGTGCATTTTATTATAGCACTAGCACAAGAGGGGTTGTGATGTCTTTGACACAACTGAAGAGTCCTCCCGACACTTTGTTTGGCAGGTTTTCCTATGGCTAGATATCAAAAATTATTATCTTAATAATTATTTATAATAATATATTTAAATACTTACTCATATTGGCTGCCAGCAACTGGCATCTTGGATTTTTTAATTGCATACACACAACCATCAAGCCTATTAACACATTTATAGGCACTACCAAATTCTCCATCACCCAATTTACAAACTTCAAAAAATTCTTCTTTATATCTTGATGTACAAATTTCTCGTAAAGCCAATTTCTTGAAAACACAAGCAACAGAAAAATAGTAAATAAGCTGAATACATGCAAATACTTTTAATGACAAATACACATGGAAATTTTGTTCCAATTTTTATTTTGGTAAACATGATCTTACCTTTGGTTGAGGACAGTCAACTTCTTCAACAACATTCAAAATGTCACATTGCCTACAAAAAGTTTGAAGTTTGAATTTTTTGTTAAAACGATAAAATTACTTTCAGAAGAATTTCATATTATAAGCTTTTTTTTAACCCTTTAGCATTAAACTGGCTGCTCATGCTGATGTTAAGGTATTGTTCTCAAAATAAATAACATCAAAATCGCATATATTTGATATTACATGAGATAAAGCCTTTACCGTGAAAATACGATAGCATATATAGAGTAAAGGGTAAAAGGGTTAAATTTTACTTTTTTAGTACTACAGTTTATGGTAGAAAAATTCAAAATAATCTAATTTTATTCGAAACATTAGTAGTTAAATAGACAGTAATTTTGATTATATGTGGAATATCAGGAAAAATATTTAGTTTAAACAAACAATTGATAAATCAATATTAGTATTTAAAAATTCACAAGCTAATCGGTAATGATCGAATGAATACAATCGCGAAAACAAGTGGCTGAAATGGGGTTCCTTCGAAGGGTCTTTGGAGTAACGTTACTCGATAGAGTGTGTAGATTTGAGACCAGAGTCACTCCAGGTAGAGCCACTACTTCTCCGAAGAAAGGTGTTGAATTGGCGAAGTCATTAAGAATGGCAGATAGAATGCTTTGCAGGTATTCATTCCAGCTCATTGCACTCTGGGTTCAAAACTTGCCATGGTCAACTTAATCATCCTTTCAAGGTAAAAAAAAAAAAAAAAAAAAAAAAAGTACCAGTCTACTGCTGGGGTGAATTCTTCCTCTGTATCTCTTTCTCACTCTCTATCCTTCTCTGGGAGAAATCAGACCTGGGATGCACCAGGTTTAAAAAGATATCCAAGATGCACTACAACTCCACTAGGAGTTACAGGTTAGAGAAAATTATTTAAGAAATAATTATTCTAATAGTATGGTTCCATAACTCCTGATGGAGTTGTAGGAGCGCCTTAGTAATAAACGGTATTTATTGGGCATTTTAAACCTGGCAGAGTCCTTCCCTCTCCAGGTCTGAACACAACAAATTTCTTCCAGAGAAGGATAGAAAGTGAGAAAGAGATATAGAGGAAAAAAAATCCAGTATCAGACTGGTACTTTTTTTATCAACCTCAAAAGGATGAAAGGCAAAGTTGGCCTCAATTGTTGTAATATGTGCTTCAAATTATATAAATCAATATAGAAAAATGTTTTCTTTTTATTACTAAACTAGCATTAAAGCCCGGCGTTGCTCGGGGTCAGTAAGTTACCAAAGTTAGGTTGCACCACCCATTTTATGGCAGCACTTTTTTGTCTGCCAGGCACTGGGTGAATGAATTGCAGACCTGGACTGCCGAAGCAGGAGCTGCGTCAGCAGTGGCAATTGTAGTTTCGCCTATGGATATTATCTCTGTGCAAAGAAGTGTTAAAATTTATTGTTTCACAGTACTTGCGCAACACGCGCGCAGACGATGCCACCCGAACAACAGAGTTGCGATGGAGTTGTTCTGCATGGTTGTCTAATGTGTTTTCTAAATTTAAGACAGTAGGGAGGGGTGTGATATGGGGGAGAGTTAGCTGCTGTTTCTAGCAGGTTTAGTGACCTCATAGAGGATATGTTTTCTAAATTTAAGACAGCCGGGAGTAGTGTGATATGGGCGAGAGTTAGCTGCTGTTTCTAGCAGGTTTAGTGACCTCATAGAGGATATTATTGTGTATAGTAAATGAACTGATACTTCTTTCTTCCACGTTCGTTGATAGATGTTTTAAAAAAGATTTATCGCTATTTTTTTTGTTGTTGAATAATTGTTGTTTCGTATGAAATGTAATAAGTTCTCTTTGTTATTGAAATAAATAAATGTTTGACCGTTCCACACTCAAAAACAAACGTTCCCTCTCTCTCTCTCTTAAAGTTTGTAAGTTTAATTGTATATCAGAGAAAGTTGCAGCATGTATGTAGTTTTATCGAATTTTAAGAGGAGTAGAGAGAGGTAAACTGATTGTATTAGATTGTATTTAGTTTTATCGATTATTTCCATAATTGTGGGGGAGTTTGAATGAAATAAATAGTCGTTGACCTAAGTTAGACCATTTACAACATTCTTACAGACTTTAAGTCGAATCGGTTTGAAATTGTGCAAATGTATAAACATGGAACATGCACACACAACAACAACAATCTGCCTTTTATAGATAATGATGATAAAGAGTAAAAGTTAATTGGTATAATAGAAAAACATATTAGTGACAGCACCAATCACATATAGTATTGTAGTTCAATGTCTTATATTAGTGACTCAATAATATTCTCATTGAATGCTTTATATTTCTGAGTTCAAATCATGGCATATTTAACATTGTTTTCTACCTTTGCAAGGTCAATAAAACAAGTACAGTAGAGTTGTGTTAGTTAATTGGTCTTAACAACAGATTCGTCATTGATAAAATACTTTAGGTTGGTATTAACAACAGAATTGTTATCATCATCATTTACATCCCTGTTAGCCTGGATGGGCCTTCAAGTCACAGTTTGCCCTGAAGCGGTGTACTGGCCTCAAAGACAGGCCGGGGATGGGGGGCTCATATCTTGCTTATATACGGTCCCACATCTTACCAAGTGCATCAGCACAGGAGAGATTGTCATGCCTTTGACATTACTGAAGGGTCCTTCCAACCTTTTGTTTGGGAAGCTTTCAACAGCTGGATGCCCTTCCTATCATCAACCACTTTACAACATGCACTGGATGTACAGTTGTCATTGATGAATATCTAAATACAATTTACGATTATATTTAATAACTTCAAATGTAAAAAGATGAGAACTAGCTGCAAATCAAGGCACTAAAACTGGATGAAATCTGTATGAGGCAGACCTAAGGAAGTCATGGGATGAAATGGTGGAAACTGGCCTCAAGAAACAGAACGACAGGATTATGATGACTGGTGATTCACTGTGCTAGAGATCTACCCACAGGTACACATTAAATAGAGAGAGGTTGCAATTCATTCAAATTCTCTCTTCCATGATGCTGCAGTGACACTCACTACATCATGTTGAATAACAGAGAAACTGGAAAAGAAAAGCACCCAATTTAATTCTAGTTTTTTTCACTCTCATTAACATTATTTTGCTCTCTACCACCTCAGACAATGTCATTAGATTATCCTCCACTCTACTGGCATAGCAGAGGGTCTCTTTCTTGGCTGGTTACTATAGGATGTAGACATATCTTGATGAGCCCTTAGGAGGCCAGAGAATTTCTGATCAGAGTCTATGTGTGTATGGTTTGCGTTTAGGGTAGGACTTAACATCAAACAGCTTCCAAGCATAATCGTCGTTTTTTTTTTCTCTTTGTACCTAATATATCTAGAACTACATTTTCCAATGAATTCTTCTTTTTATGACGCTAAAGAGAGACTTGGCAGAGATTTGGTTGCTATTTCTAACAGTTACCTTCGTTGACCCTGTTCAAGTGTTTTGTTTTTTTTAGTTTAAAATGCTTTTGTTACAAGATTTAAAGAACGAAAGTATTAGATAATGAACAATTGTGCAATAATTTATTATTTTACTTCATAAAAAGTTGTACATTTTGTCTTACCGAAAATAAAACATTCTAAATATGTCAAAAAGTTCGTCTGTTGCACACCCACTCCCAAAATATCCCATGAGCAAACTAAGCTGACCGGAAAGGACTTCTACAGCGGCTAAACAAACTAATAAACCTTCAACTGTTATTGCTCATCACATCCTATCTCTTGATTGTAAATATTCTCTTTTTTATCGACATCGGTGGGATTTGAACATAAGAGAGCCGAAACCAATACCACAAAGCATTCTATCAATCTGCCAATTGGCCTGTCCTTGGCCGCTATTTTAGCATTAGCTAGCAGTCTAACCTCATTCCACACAACAATTTGTGCTTGAATTTAAGACCGTTATTGATTGATGTCATAGAATTAACATCTTACAGTTATATATTAAATATCTTACAGTTAATTATTAAATTAAAGAGAAAATGTGATCAAAAAGTATATGACAATAAGAAAAAAGAAATTAAACAACGAAAGAAAAGGGGGAAAAAAGGGAGGGAGGGGGGGGGACAATTTCCACACTTCAGAAATTCAAACTGACACTAATAAAATCTACATACGGATACATAAATATAATTACCGTTTAAAAAATTATTTTTGTATAAAGTGTGTTATGATATTTAAAACATTTTATTGAAAACCTGACAGCATAAGTTTGACAGGATGAGCATGTTATAATAACAATTGTTAACGTTAATTATAAACAAGATGCGAGTAAGCTTAGATCTGTCAGTTGCAACAAGTTTTTTAAAATTCAGCAGTAATTCATTTAAAGTAGGTGATATTCTATGCTAGCGAAAGAAAAGAAAAAGTTAAATAGTACTATTTCGTCCGTCTTGCTTTGGTTTTGGGTAAATTTTTGATAAAACACCCATCTCTGTTACTGTTAGAACTCCCACCTTTTTTTGAGCATAGCAAACGGCTTTTTTTTTTCGAAAGAAAAAAAAAAAAGTGAGAAGAGATGTTCGGAGTTTTCTTTCGGGAGATTTTTTTTTTTTTAAAGTTATTTCGTCGTAGTATTAGGGTTACCTCCTTTTGGAGGTCAGATCAGTTGAAAGCACATGAAAAAAGAAATGGGGAAATAAATTTCTAACAGAATTAGAAACGAGTAATTTTTTAAAATAAAGCTGTCATGTGGTAGCTCGACGTGCTAGAAATAGCAGCCAAATCTTTCCGTGTTCAAGAAAAGGAGTCGTTTTCGCGTGATTTCGAAGTTAGAATCGTTGAAAACATGAAATAATATGGAAAAATTATTTCACACTATAAATTTCTATAACCATCCTGTCCTTGGACATTTCAAATGATCTAGAACTATATTATCTAATGTTACCTTAATAGGGCGCCTATAAACATTTTTTTTTTTCATTTCGATAGATTATTATTTAGTGCCGTCGCAGCATTCCTAAGTACAATTCAGTGTGCAGGAGTATGGGATCGATGGTCAGATGCTGGCCTGGTGTCTCTATACGGATGTATTTGTGTTCGAATAAATGGTGCTCAATCGAAACCATCCACTATTTTCATGAACAGGATTGACATGCAGAGCCGGATTGGAAGTGGTATCACGGCTGAAATTTGCAGACGACAACGGTGTTTATTTAACTCGACAGAAGGTGATCTCTGACTTGCACTCGATAGGTTTGATGCCGAGTGCTGCATGGATGCAATGAAATCAGTGCTACTCGTCATCTCAAGGAAGGCTGCGCAGTGAACTCTATATGTGAATAGAGTTCCACTGAGGCAGGTGGAGAAGTTCAAGTATCTCGGAGCCGTGTTCACGAGTGATGGAATACTGGAGGCTGAATTAAGTGCAAGAGTTGCAGGAGCTGATACAGTAATGCGCCAGCTTCAGCATTCGGTTATCGGAAAAAGGGTGGTATGTGTAAAAGCCAAACTGGCTATCTTCAATTCGGTATTCATACCAACCCTTACTTAAAGTCATGAAACTTGGGTAATGACCGAAAGAATACGATCGCGAATACAAACGGCTGAAATGGAGTTCCTCCAAAAAGGTCTTTGGAGTAACGTTACTCGATAGAGTGCGTAGCTCGGAGATCAGAGAATCTCTCCAGGTAGACTCGCAATATCTCAGAATTGAGAGATCACAGCCCCGATACTATGGGCATGTGTTTAGGATATCTCATGAAAGAATCGCTGGACAGATTTTACGGGCTAAACCAACCTGCAGGAAACACAGGGGCAGACCCTGAGCCAGATGATTTGATAACATCCCTGAGCTCGACTGGTCTCGCTTGGGGATCCAGCCGGCTCAGTTGGATACGGTCGCTTCTGACAGGACCAGCTGGAAGGAGTATTTGAAGACCCTGAGCCGCCACAACCCTCTCAGGAATAAGTGTGCGAAGAACTACATGTGCAGTATTTGTTATTAGTGTTATTTAAATTGTACTGAGAGTACTTTCTGTATGATGTGTACATTATATATATATATATTATCTAATGTGACAGTCTCAGAAGGTCCAGCGATTTCAGAAATGTTCCCCATATACAGATAATTATCTAGCCATGCCGGTTTGTGAAAACACAATCAGATAGAAAGAAAGGTTGGTGAATTTATCGATCTACATCCATCTCGCGTTCGATGGGAATTTTATTTTCCTTAGTTTTTACGTTTTCAACGAATGTGACCTATGAATGATTGATTTTCTTTTTTAGAAAACGAAAGAGGGACGACGGGAGAACACCCTTGGAGTTTTCTTTGCAATTATTTTTTCCCCCCATTATTTTTTTTTTTTTTTTTTCGGGTTTTCAACGAATCTGACCACGACTAGCTTAAGGAGAGATAAAACGAGGAGAAAAGATGAGAACATCATTGGAGTTACGCATCCTCGGAGTTTTCTTTATGAATAATTTTTTCCGCTTTTATTTTTCGTCGAATCTGACTTTCAAAAACCGTTGGTAATTATTCATTTTCTTTTAGTCAACTGTACATCACCACTAATATCGGAAGGGAAGCCCCCTCCCCCCACTCTCCGCGTCCATGTTATTACAGGCAAAGTTGTCCTCACCTTGACTCTGTGTAGTGTAAAAATAAGAAACACATCTCCATGTTTATTACAGGTAAATAAACTGTATCGGGTGAAGATGACTATGTATAATAAACCCTACAGCCAGAGTATAAGTTCAATGAAGATGGCACTATTCTTGTAAACTTGGCAATTGAGTTCAAATCCCGCCAAGGTTATCTTTGCCTTTCATCTTTACGGGGTCGATAAAATAAAGTACCAGTAATACACTGAGATAATTGCTGGCCTTGTGCCAAAAGTAGAAACAATTATTTGCTGTTGTTTATTACAGGTAAATAAACTATATCGGGTGAAGATGGCTATGTATAATAAACCCTATAGCCAGAATATAAGTTCAATGAAGATGACACTATTCTTGTAAACTTGGCAATTAGAAAACTGATATTATTTGCTGTTCAGGTGATAATTATTTCTAATTTAAGCAAAAAGCCAGCAATTTAAGAGAGGGGGAAAGTTGATTACAGCGGACCCAGTACTTAACGGGTCTTTACGTTATTGACTGATACTCTATTTTATCGACCCCGAAAGAATGAAAGGCAAAGTTGACCTCGTCGGGATTTGATTTGAACTCAGTAAAAGTATTTTGTCCACCACCCTTGCTGAAGTAATGTTATTTTTTAACCCATCTAACTTTAGCTATGACAAAAGAAATAATACACTGGGATCAATACAATATACAATACTACTTTATCAAATTAGCTTTGTCCTTAAATTATTATTAAATATATATTTTATCGATGATCAGTATTGGGATTTTTTTTTTCATTGAAACGTAGTGAAATATGTTAAAGCTGGAGTTAATCATTCATGTTATATAGTTTTTTTTTATATTTTGTTTAGTAAATATATAACAAACAATAATTAAATAATATATAACATAATTTAATCAAATATATAACAACATAGAATTTTTTGCTACGTGAAGAAACTGAAATATTTCTATTAGAATACAACTTATAATGTAGGCCTCAATAGGAAACCACCCAAAACAAATATAACTATGATGTTACGTGATAGCTTTAGAAATTCCAGCATTATTGAAAACAAATAGTTTCAATTTTTATACAGACCTAGATAACCAGTGAGTTGTTTGTAAAACAGTTTAAAGTATGTAATAACTTTTAAAAGTAAATTCATACATCTGCACCAGTCTCTTTACCTAAAATCTAGTAATTTTCGACAGTTTGCGGAGTTAGATTCTTTGAAAACACGAAAAATAAATAAATTCCCGTCGAATGTAAGACGGGTGTATCTATAAATTTACCCCTTTTATACCTGAACTAATAAAATCCATTTTGGTAAAAATATCTCAATTAAAAAAAACGTAGACATAACGGTTTTTTTTTGTTTGTTTTTTACACAAAAACAAAACAAATAAGCAAGAAAAGTTGGCTCGCTGTGTGTTCTTTTTTAAGGTTTTTAAATTAATGACAATTTAATTGTTAATGATTCTTCGCTTCTTGAGTCTATAAAGTGTCGTTAATTTCATAAACCGAATTGAATGTAGGGAACTAACGTCATAACCATTTCGAAATAATTAACAAACAACTTCATATGGATATTTTCGAAATGTATAGCTATTACATAAAACTTATACATCTTATTTCCTTCACTATAATTAAGGTCTGATGTCAAAACATTACCCAAGAATACTTGGAAAGCAATTTTTTTAATGTGTTAGGAAATAATAAATACATTTTCTATCAAAACTAGGCTTATTTATAATAATGAAAAAAAAACTTCGAATTACCGTTAGCAAGACTATCATTTTAGTAGTTAACTCAATGCATTTAATATAAGAATTAGAAAAAGTGAAGAATATATAATTATAAAAAACAATATTTACTTTTCACATTGGGATCGAGTCCGCTTTTCTCCAGATGTTCGACAAGTTACAGATGTAGTGAATGGATTAATATTAGCCTCGAGTCTTTCGATTTTTTTCTTTCGTAGACATTTCCCTTTCGTTCGATCAGTGGAATATTGATCCTTCTTTCTTACATTTAATAACAGAGTATGCGGAGTGTGTGGGGTATCGAATAATCGTAGAGCTCGAAATTTACGATGAGGAGGAGATATACACGATAATATTTGCTGGGGTGATTGAGATGTAGATGTCAATTTACAACTTAACGGAGACATTCCCGTTGATGGTGTATCACAGTTGCTGACATCAAGTTGAGATGTATTTAAATTTTCTTGACTACTATTGAAATCAACGATAGCAGAAATCTCCATCTCTGGATGAAAGGGGATTGTACCATTCGATCCAATTTTAGACCTCGTTGTACGACCACCAGTAGTAACAGCACGTCTCCATCGAAAGGGACTGTTACGGTTAGAGTTGTATATCTTTCTATTGGGAGTCTGCTTTGAAGGTGATTTCGTGGCCAAAACATCATCGTCGTCTTCGTGTATGTCAGCAACAATAGCAGAATCATTACACAGGTCAAAAACCATTCGATGCAAAGAACAGTTATCAGAGTCGTCGTGTTGTTTATCAAGTTTCATTGAGAAGGAATCGTCGTCATCTTCGTCTTCCATCACATCTTCAGCACTGCCACTGCTGTTAAAGTCCTGTGTGGGTCTCAATGAAACACCAGTTAACCTTGAAAAACAGCGCCGAGGGGCAGATTCTCTTTGGCTGGTTAGAGACATTGGAAACAATTTGGCGTTTTCCAAATTCAATATTTCTATATGACCAAATCCAAACGAGAAGTACCGTAGGCTAAACAATATATATATATATATATATATATAATAAATACAGGCGAAAACTAAAAGAAATATACTAAAATTTGATAATAATTAAAAAGTAACAAAGCAAATGATGGTGTAAGGTATTCCTGATAAATTGGAGTAGATAGGTAGAATACTTTCTTGTTTCTGTTTAAGTCACAAGTTGTAATATAGAATGATCGTCATGGTTTAACGAGAAGTAAAGATAGGGCTTACACGCGGTCGAAACTTCAATGAAAATATTTTGTTTCGTTATAGATTCTGTTTGAAAAGTCAGATACAACAACCTGATAAATATGAAGAAGTTCCCAAAAGTCACTGTAAATTAGAGTAGTCAACCATGTATTGTATTATTAAAATAATTAAACTAGGTTTTATATGTGGGTATATCAATATCAACAAATGATACCGCCTACTATCATAAATTTTCGTATTTTGGCGGGCCGTTAGTATCATGTGACTAATATGAACCAATCAAATCAACCGAAAATTTAAAAAAACGCGAATGAGTGACGTTTTCCTCGTTTCTTGAAATATTCCCAAACTATAATCTTTTCTGTTCATTACATTCATTCTGTTATGTGGTTTTAATTAAATATTCTAAGCGTGTAATTTTACAATAATTGGTGTGAAGATAATATTATATTTTTAATGATCTTTAAATTGCGTTATTCTAAATTCCGTTTGTATGGTGTGGATTGACTGAATAGTTAGAGCGTTGCTTTGTGGCATTTATTCATGATTTTTACATATTGAATTTAATTCCTGTTGAGATCAACTTTGCCTTTCACCCTTCAGGGGTCGATAAAACAAAGTACCAGTCAAATACTGGAATTTATATAATCGACTTTCGCCTCCCCACAATTTTTTGCCTAGATGAGAAATTTCAAGTACAATTTCCTTATATGATAAATTCCTTGTAACGCTGCAACATTAAATTATATGAAAAAGAAAAAAAAAAATCTAATTTATTAGATATAATTGAACATCACAACTCTACGTCAAAACTTTACTTGAGTAGTGTTATGGCTACATGATCTAAGGCCGATAATTTAGGAAAATTATTAGAATTTGCTATTTACGTTAAATATCCTAAAGTTACTAAATTTTCACATTTCACACTATGACAGTTAAATATTTCTCTAAAAAATCATCTTTCTTAATCGTCCAAATAGAATTTTAAATTTTTGTTTATAAAAATATTTAAATATTTGTTTATAAAACTTAATGGCTATATATCTATAGAATTTTGAGTGCACCTTAATGTATTCTTTTTAACGGAGGATGGTGTTAAAAAATGATGGCAAATAAATTGATAAATATGAGTGGGAAATCGGTGATATTAACAATTACAATCTGTACCAAATTAATTCCGAATTCAAACCCTAAATTTATGATTATTTTTTTGTATAATAGTGTCAGGATTTATTTTTCTACTCTACTTACTCCACACTGTTCTGAATTCTTTCCCGTTTAGCAATATGTTTATTTAATGTTTACAAAAATAGAAACATATTTCTACACACATTCTTATGAATTAAAATTACGTTGCTTCGTACCAAAGCTGTATGCAATTTTTTTATGCCATCCTTTCTATTAGTTTCTTTAAACAATTAACATGTTCCCATTCTAATTTATTATTGTTTATTTACTTTTGTAAATTATATTGTTAACGAATAAATGAATCTAATATGATTACAGAAAATTAAATGTAATTATTTTATACACAAATATTATAGCAGCCACACTGAACTAAACCTTATCATCAAGAGAGCTTTGGCCCGGGCAAACATCCCTCAATTTTGGAACCGTCTAGGTTGTTCAGAATTGATGGGGAAAGACCAGACGATTTTACCCTGTGCCCCTGGTTAAGAGGCCGGTGTCTTATCTTGGACGTCACAGTTAGTGACTCTTGCTTCTTTCCACATCCTGGATGTTGCAGTTAGGGCGAGAGCTACAGCTTCCGCAGTCGAACGGAACAAAATCCTAAAATACCGTGATCTGTCGGCTAACTACATTTTCCAGTCTGTGGCGTTCCAGGCGTTTGGCGAGTGGGGTTGCAAACTGCGAGGTTCTTGTCTTCACTGGCGACTCGCCTAAACGAGGTAACTGGTGATGCTCAGGAGCGCGCTTGGTTGTTCCAGCGCATCAGCCTTGCCATCACCCGAGGTAACGCAGCGAGCGTGTTGGCTTGCCTCAAAAATTATTAGAGGTTTCCCAGTGCTCCTCCCATTATTGTTATCTTTTGCTTTGGCAGCGGTTCCTTTGTACACCCCTTTCGCCTGCCTTTTATTGTATGTGGTCCTAGATGTGTGTATTACCTGCTAGTGCGTTTTTTTCTCTTTCTTTTTTCCTTTCCCTTTTCTTTCTTTTCTTCTTCTCTTTCTATTTGTAATATTATGTTGAAGGTTATGCCTTAATAAAAGTAATAAGACAAGTACACCATTCGTATATATGATAATTGTTACTTTTACAGACCTGCCAACCTCTAAAAACCCAAATGGGGAGTACCATGAAAGGAAGTGCCCCAAAACGGAAAAATGAGGCAAAATGGGGAGATTTTACATAATGAAAGCTATACCCATTTTCACAAGAGAAGGCATCTCTTACCCACCCCAAAGTGGTTGGGAGATCTCCCCGCCGGACGAGGAGAAGTGGAAAGTCTGCTTTTATCTAGTTCATTTAATCTGACTTAAAATAAATTCTTTATTATTATTGTTGTTATCATTATTTTGATGAGTTATGGTGTTAGTGATGATGACGTTGTTTAGCTCCAGGCCGGCCTTGATTGATTTACGATCAATAGCGTTAGTCGTAATCGTTCTATAATAGGACATAAAAAAAGCAGTGAACGAAAACACAGATTCAGATACATACACACATGCATTCACACATTGCAGGCTTCCGTAGAGTCCCCATCTACCAAATTTCACTCACGAGACATTGACCAACCTGACGCTATTATAAAATAACAATGGTTTTTGTTTTTTGTTTTGTTTTTTTAACTGCCAGCAATAACATGGTACAAATGTATATCGTCATAATGATCATTTTATGTTCATTTTCCATGTTGGCATGGGGTGGATGTGGAGTGGGAGAGTGCAGGTATGTTGGAGGGGACTTGTGGGCCATTGGGATTAAGAGTATGGCAGAAGAGGCACTGTGGAGGGAGCAATTTAATTAATGCACTGCATGAAGAAGAGCCAGGCATTATTTAAGAATTTGTTGATATCCATATTGCTTTCTCAAAAATTCTTTGGAAATGGAACACACTGTTGCATATTAACAATAAAGAAAGAGAAACATTAGAATATTTGATGAGGAAAAGATGTTGCTCTGTTGAACATGTTTAAGGGTGATGGATGAGACACACGTCTGTCTCAAGCCCGGATGTTCTTTAGGCTAGTGCTTATCCTGGTTTCATTGGCATTAAGTGACTGGGAGTACAACACTACTCCCTGGACAGGATGACAGTCTATCAAAAGGTTAAGCCTCCAGCTACTGCTAGTACTCATTTTCAACTGAGTATACTGGAGCAACACGAAAGGAAGTGTTTTGCTCGAGAACACAGCACACAACCCAATCCAGGAATTCAATCCACAACATTATGATCCTAAGTGCAACACCCTAACTACTAGGAAGGAATAAAATAAAATAGGCACTAAACAACAACAATCATTTATCCCTTAAAATGAAACAAATTAAAAAAAACTAAGCAAAATCTACCAAAAGACCTATCAATCACTTGTTAACCAGATTATTCAATATTAGTCATTTGAGTTGGCTCACAGGAAGTGACTGATATATATTCAGTATTAATCATTTGAGTTATTTCATAGGAAGTGACTGATATTTTCCTAGCTTTGCTGAAATCCTGTAATAATTGTTAGTCATCAGTAGCTGTGAGTCATTGATTTCTGATTATTTCCCAATCACAGATAAGTATTGTTAGTTATCAGTAGTGGTGAGTCATAGATCTGTCATTACTTTCCAATTACAAATAAACCTTACAATTCTCATTATAAGAGAAGCATGGAGTCGGACGCGATGCTTTCCATCATATTTACGTCCCTTTACGGTCTGAGTTCAAATCCCGTCGAGGTTAACTTTGCCTTTCATCCTTACGGAGTCGATAAAATAAAGTACCAGTAATGTACTGGGTAATTGCTGACCTTGTGCCAAAAGTAGAAACAATTATAAGAGAAGCAATCTTTTGCCAGATTAATATATTGGTAAAAAGGCTATTTTCTTCCTATTTACATATTGAATAAACTCTGACACAGGCAAGAATTGAAATCATGGTCAACATCTTTTATTATAACATATTTTGCCCAACATTTAAACCTTTCACTAGTAACTATTTATTGTTATTTACCATTACTTACTAATATGAAAGCCCCACATCCTATCATTGTTTTTAATTCCGCTTAATGTTAATTGAACTGACTTTTGATCCAAGACTTTCCAACTATGACCGACATGTCTTCTAATGTGTGATTTGAAGGAGATTTGGTTTCTATTTTTAGTAGCTATGTGCTACAAGATAGATGCTCGATGTTGACTCGCATGCTAGGATGAGGTAGTTCGTTTGCCTTGATCTGACAGATTAAAGATATTCATTCCGTGACCATCTCGTCTTTTATTCGGATATTGTTTATTTTGGACTACATTATCCAATGGTGTCCTTCCTTCTATGTCTTTAGTGAGGCTGATTCGGATGCTATTTCTAGCATTTTCCCACCACCACATAGAGAGGGCTCAAATAATTTAGGTACAAGACCAGCAGAAATGAAAATTGATCATATCGACTCTAGTATTTTACTGGTATTTTATTTTATCGACCCCTTAAGGATGATTCTCGAGCGAATCTGACAATCCACTGCCCCCAAAATAATACGTTGTGTTTTTTTGTTTTTTGTTTATTCCTATGTCAAAATAGTTGAATGTCAACACGTCTGAGCATGAGATTCCACTCAAAGGAGTGACAGCTATATATGTTAAACAACAAATAACATACTCGTCGACGTCATCTCATGTAGTATGACGTCATTTTTTTCGACAAGGGAGAAGACTGAAACATGACTCACCCTTATCTGTTATTTCCGAATATTACCTTTCATCATTACCAAATTTATTGAGAAGTCAGCCTATATCAGTATCAAGTGGGTACACACGCTCATGCAGACGCATATACACACATACACACGCATATACACCCTGACACTCACACATACACACACAAACACACAGATACACAGACATACATAAAGACACTCATAAAGTTATATACCTGTATTTATACAGAATACAATGCGTAAATATGTATTTTATTTACACATTTTTAGTATATAGACATGAAAACAAGCCTTCTTCTTCATCCACTTATTCCTCTGGAAGGTCGTGGCGGCGGAGTCCTCAAACACTCCTTCCAGCGAGTCCTATCACAAGCAACCGCCTCCAACTGATCCGGCTGGATCCCCAAGTGAGATCAGCCGAGCTCATAGATGTTATCCAACCATCTTTCTCGGGGTCTACCATTGGGTTTCCTGTCGGTTGTTTTTTCCCGTAAAATCTTTCCGGCGATTCTTACCTAAGACATTCTAACCACATGCCCATAATACTAGAGCTGTGATCTCTCAATTCGGAGAAGTAGCAGCTCTAGCTGGGGCGACTCTCTGATCTCCTAACTGCGCACTCTATCGAATAATGCTTCTCCAAAGACCCTTCGGAGGAACCCCTTTCGGCTGCTTGTATTTTTTCGGTCCACAAGTAACAACACAACTCAGCATTCGCTACCACACTGATGCGGGCCCTATTAGAGTGGAGGAGCGTTCTCTGGTATGTGGGAGCCACATATAGAGTTCACTGCGCAAGCTTCCTTGAGAGGACGAGTGTCTCAGTTTTTGCCGCACTGTTTTTCATTCCAGCCATTTAACACTCATCAAACCTATCAAGTGCAAGTCGGAGATCACCTTCTGCCGAATTAAGTAACATCTTGTCTGCAAATTCCAGCCGACTCATTTTACACCCGCCAGTCGTGATACCACTTCCAACCCGGTTACGCATATCAATCCTGTTCATGTAAATAATTGTTTCTACTTTAGGCACAAGGCCAGCAATTACCCAGTGCATTACTGGTACTTTATTTTATCGACCCCGTAAGGATGAAAGGCAAAGTCAACCATGAACAGGAGAGATGGCAGTACACACCCTTGGCAGAGTCTGACTCCCACATTGAATGGTTTCGATTTAACACCATTTATCCGAACATAAATAATCGGGCATTCGTATAGAGACATCAGAGCTGCAAGAACCTGACCATCAGTCCCATACTCCTGCACAACCTTCCACAGTATATCCCGAAGGTCGCGATCATATGCCTTTTCAAAGTCGACAAAACAAGAATATACCTCTTAGCAATACTCCCACGATTTCTCGAATATCTGCTGCAGTATGAATATTTGGTCGTCTGTGCTGCGTCCGGGACGAAAATCGTACTGTTCATAAGCTAGCTTGGACTCGACAACCTCCCTGCATCTCTTTGCCAGACACTTAACATAGACTTTACCAGGGAGGCTTAAGTAGGAGATTCCTCAATAATTGGAACAATATATCTTGTCCCCCTTTTAGAAAATTGGGATTATCACTCCCGATTGCTATTGCTTAGGTGCATTTCCAGAGAACCAGGCCACCCGGCATATACGCGTCAGCCAGAGAATACCTTCTCTATTTAAGGTTTTTAATATCTCGGGTCGGATTTCATCGTCCCCAGCGGCCTTGCCACATTTCAGCTCTTTAACTGCTCTTGTGACCTCAGCCTCTGAGAGATTAATCACCGCTCCCAGATGCACCTCGTGTACACCTGAATATGCTGTTGTGATCAGGTTTAAGATATCAGCAAAGTATTCTCTCCACCTTGCGAGGGTGCACCTCTCTGAAAAGAAGAGAATCCCAGACGCGTTCTTGATAGCATGTGGAGAGGAGGACTTCTTATTACGAAGTCGGCTGATGGTCTGCCAGAAGACTTTATTTGTTGATCTGAAGTCGGATTCCAGCTTAACCTCAAAGTCCTCCCATATCTTTACTGTTTCTGCTACGATTCTTCGTGCCTGCTTGTACCGTATGTGCAAGAAGGAGGACTTATTTCCAAGCTAACCTTTGTAAGCCTCTTTCTTTGCTCGGATTGCATATTGACCACTTGATTGAACCAAGGGATCTTCAAGCCATCCGGCACCGCACCAAGCCTCTTTCGACCGCAGCATTTAACAGCTGAAGCAGAAACTTGCTGTCGAAACGACTGTAGCTCAGCCGTCGGGGTCCTGACTCTTTTCCTATATATGTATGTGTTTGTGTATGTATATGTGTGTATATATATATATGTTGAAATACGGATATATTATATGTGTATGTGAGTATATATAGGTTATATATGTGTGTGTATGGGTTTATGTACGGCTGTGTGTATCAGTTAGTTTGTATGTGTACGTATGTATACTTTTGTTTACATTCATGTGTGTTTACATTGAGAAGGAAGGAGCCATATATTGGTTTATTGTGTATATACTAAATGCACATTCTATAGAAGAATGCGCATATATATATATATATATATATATATATATGTGTGTGTGTGTGTGTGTGTGTGTGTGTGTGTGTGTGTGTGTGTGTGTGTATGTGTGTGTGTGTTTGCGTTAGTATATACATGTATGTGCTTGTATATGTATATATATATATGTGTGTGTGTATGTGTATATATATATGTGTATGTATGTGTGTATGTAGGTATATATGTATATATATATGTGTGTGTGTATATATATATATATATATATATATATATATAACGAAGGAAATGTGGTAAGGAACCAGGTGGACCATAACGCACCAAAGTACTCAATACTTGAGGTAGTAGAGTGGGTAATAGGAACCAGTAAGACCCCGACAGCTGAGCTCAAGCCGTTTCGACGGCTAATTCTGAGTCCAGAATTAGCCGTCGAAACGGCTTGAGCTCAGCTGTCGGGGTCTTACTGGTTCCTATATACATATATATATATATATATATATATATATATATATATATATATATATATATATATATATATATATATATGTGTGTGTGTGTGTGTGTGAATGAAGTATTTCCGTCGGAAAGGTACAGGAAAAAAGAGTGCTCTATGTAGGCTACAGAGCTTATTAGTTATGTAATAAACAACATAAGATAATTATTTCATTTATCAGTGGTTTCTTGAAGGCAGATGTTGTGTCTGTCTTCAGTCATCATGTGTATGTATTTATGTTCCTGTCTGTATTTCTATTTAGACGCAGATATGTTCTGGATATTTATTTTTTTATATATATATTTTTTATATTTATTTATTTATTTATTTTCGCTATTTCCTTTTCGCCCGTTTTTTTCAGCCTCACTTTCATATTTCCTAAATTTTGTTTTCAAATCCATAATTAATAAAAACACTATGTTATTTATTCATTCTGACGACTGAAGACAGACACAACATCTGCCTTCAAGAAACCACTGGTAAATGAAATAATTATCTTATGTTGTTTATTACATAACTATATATATATTGTTATACTTTGGGAGGGTCATGTTGCCAATAAGAAACACACGCACCAGTTGCTTTCACTCCAATTTATTATAAATTAAATTTATAAATTTCCGGTTGGTTGGTTGGTTCCACAACCGGACGGTTGTTCATATGTTGTCAAAGTTCTTTCGTCACACATTCTGTGACCTCTTCAGTGACTGGGGATTCTTTTCTTTGTTTTGTGCCTCTCCTTTGTTCTGTCCTGCGCCATCTTGTTTTTGTGTGTGTTGTGTGCTTAGTTTGCGCATGTGTTACATCCGGGTGTCTATGTGTGTTTTTATTTGTTTATTTATTTGTTTATTTACATGTTACTGGTTGGTTGTTTGTTCTGTGTGTGTGTGTTTTCATTTTGTTCTTAATTGTAAGTTGTGATGTTGCTATTCCATTCATGTTTTCTATTTAATTTTGGTTGGAGTTCATTTATGTTTATTGCCTCCGTGATTTGTCTAAACATTGCGTTTTTTCTGTGTGTAGATTTGTTTTTATTTCTATGTTCTTTAATTTGCCCTTATGTTCTATTTTAGCATGGTGGAGTACTGATGATTCTTTTTTATCTTGAAGCTCTCGCCAGTGTTCATTTAACCGTTCTCCTATACTACGAGCTGTCTCACCTATGTACACTATATTCTTATCTTTACATTGTCCTTCAGTACATCTTATGCTATATACTATGTTTCTAGTTTTACAGTTAATATGGGGGCTTAGTTTACAGATTATGCATTTCTTATCTATACAGGGAGGTCTTTGAAAAGGGTGTGTATTATTAATAGGGGTATGTATTACTATTAGTAATACATACCCTTTTCAAAGACCTCCCTGTATAGATAAGAAATGCATAATCTGTAAACTAAGCCCCCATATTAACTGTAAAACTAGAAACATAGTATATAGCATAAGATGTACTGAAGGACAATGTAAAGATAAGAATATAGTGTACATAGATGAGACATATTTGTTTTTGAAATGCGCATAATAAAATACATAGAACTTTTTTAACCATCTTTTAATTTCTTCTTATATATATATATATATATATATATATATACAAAATTAAGATAAATCAAATGAATTTAATCTAAATCAAAATTATGGGTGTCATGCCAGAAAGACATGCGCCATATCACCCGCAAAATAAGCTCTAAGATTCTAACGAGCATTTTATAATAACTAGAGATTGATTAACATATAAATAAACATGAATAATCACAGGAGATAATTTTTACAAGTGTGTAACCACACATAGCTAGGTAGGTAACTAAATGGTCAACTTTTATAGAGGTCAGAGGTATGCATCTGTATATATATGTTAGTAGATATACTAATTCTTTATAATTATCTCCAAATTATTTTGTTGAGCAAAAATTTGCCAAAACTACTACTATAGTTCATAGTAATAGTCCGGCTACTGTCTTCTTAACACCCCACTCCTCACTGATTAACCTCTATGTCACGTGATTGATTCTTTTGAATTTGCCACCGACCAAGTAGGCAGTGATTTTTTCAATGTCTTGGAATTTAGTCCTCGCTTGCTTTTTTCCATCCACTGAATTATTTTTGTATAAGTTCCCTGTGTCCACGCATCGCCTAGGAACTTAGCTGAGAATTGACTTCTTGATGACGAAAGGTATTCTCTATGTTCCATTCGGAAACCATGTTTATTCCCTTTCAGAAACTAATTAGTTGCAGTGAAATTTTAGTAAGTAAGTTAATTTTTATAATTTTCTTATTTTACGTCTTTCATATATATATAACCAATACATGGAAAACGATGAGTATTGACGTACATGGGAGTCGAACCCACATCTTTGGTTATCCAGACCACTGTGCTACCATTACACCAACACATGTGTTGTACAACAATACTCATCTTTTTCTATTTATCTGAGGGTTCTAAACCCCATTATCAGGCTAAAATTTCTTTAGTAAAAAATACGGTGAAAGCTATTCTATTTATATATATATATATGTATATGTATATATATATATGTGTGTGTGTGTGTGTATATAAACAGAAGGGATATTCAATTTTTTGGTTTATTCAACAAATATAAATGTTTATAACTGATTCAGAGCACTCGACAAGTTTTCTTCAGTATAATATTCAATGATATTAAATAAATGGAAACTATATTTATAAAACCATATTTATTCTATTATATATATTTCAAGGGTACCAAAAACTTTGGTACGCTTTCATCAGATAAAATACAGATAAAATACAAAGTGTGTTTTATAAATATAGTTTCCATTTATTTAATATCATTGTATATGTATATATATATATACATATATATATATATATACATATATATATATATATATATATATATATATATATATATATATATATATACATATATATACATATATATATATATATATACATATATATATATATATATATATATATATATATATATATATATATATATATATATATATATATATATATATATATATATATATACATATATATATATATATGTATATATATATATATATATGTATATATATACATATATATATATATATATACATATATATATATTTATATATATATATATATATATATATATATATATATATATATATATATATATACATATATATATATATATATATATATATATATATATATATATATATATATATATATATATATATATATATATATATATTTTGAATTTGTTTTGCAAGATTTCTTATCTGAAAACGTGTGTTGAAACAGATATTGTTATACTTTGGGAGGGTCATGTTGCTAATAAAAACATACACACATATTGGTTTTCACTTCAATTTATTATAAATTCCCGGTTGGCTGGTTGGCTGGTTGGCTGGTTGGCTGGTTGGTTGGTTCGATAACTGGATGGTTGTTTACATATTGTCAAAGCTCTTTTGTCGCACATTCTGTGACTTCCTCAGTGACTGGGTTTTGTATTTTGTGTCTCACCTTTGTTCTTCCCTACACCATCAACATGGTGTAAAACAGCTTCCAAAATTCATAGCTATGGCTTTCTAATGTTTATTCATAAACATACCGTATATAGACACACACACACACACACACACACACACACACATATATATATATATATATATATATATATATATATATATATATATATATATGTGTGTGTGTGTGTGTGTGCGTGTATAACAATGGATGTGTGTATGTCTTTCCTATCTTTACACACAAACACATAGACACATACATGGTCACGCTAGCAGAAAATCTGCCCGATCAGGGAGTATTTCTGTTAGTTATTAATATATTTATTTTAGAAAACTATACATAGACGAAAATAAAGTGATTAAAGAATGATGTTAAATGATTTGTTACATTTGACATGAATCTCTTCTGATGTTTGATCAGTGATGTCAGTTGAAAAGGTAAAAGTTTAACTCAGATTATTAAATGCACACGTCTGCATACACAATAAAGGACGGCTCCTTCTCATCCTTGTATGGAGAAACGAAAGGCGACCTCAGCAACAGATCATTTCGTTACTGTGCCGGTAGTCACCCCTGGAAGCAAGTAGAGACGTCTTTGTAGTCGCTGCTCGTAGTGGAAGTTTTGGTGAGGGGGGGGGGGGGGGGCATCATGAGCACTCATGGAAACGGGTTGCACGACAACACTAGTGACCACGGAGGTGGTTAAAAAGTGGAGCGGGATGAACAGTATAAGGGCAGTCGACGGCAGGGAGATTAGATGCAGAGGTACCAGCGAGGTGTCGATGGTGGTACGGGGAAAAAATTAGGCTTCGGGCGATCGTGATTGACCAGGTGGTGGCCAGAATCAATGTAGTTATGGGCATGGACGCGATTGGCTGCCTTGGAGGTGTTACAGTGAGTGAAGTCGGGGTGACGTTTGGTAGCGAGAGGACATCATGGGCTGTGAGCGTGCTGGGAGAGTCCACGAAGAAAATACCACACAGGACAAGGATTTCAGGGTGGTGTTCGATGGGCAGCGGTGGGTAGTTGAGTGGTACTGGAAAGAAGATCCACCAACGCTGAAGAATAGAGTAGGCTGCTATCAGCATACCCTAAAAGGAAATGCCAGAAGCAAGTCTGAGGGAGAGGTACAGAGATGGATCGGGGAGGGTATACTGCTTCCTTGGAAGGAGGAGGTGAAGTGTGGAGTGTTGCCGCTGATGGCAGTGGTGCAGCCCACGAAGGACAAGGTTAGGCCGGTGCTGGACTTTCGTGAGCTGAACGAACACGTGTCATGCCACACAGGTGGTGAGGTCACAGATGTTTGGGGGGAAACTTTGCGAGAGTGGAGACGAATGACGGGGGCCTCCACGATTGTCGACTTAAAGTCGGCATATCTGCAGTTACACGTGGATGAGAAGCTGTGGAAATATCAGCTGGTCAGGTATAAGGGCCAGACATACTGCCTGACCAGGCTTGGCTTTGGGTTGAACTCTGCACCAAAAATCATGGCGACGGTCCTCAAGACCATTCGGGGGAAAGCAGACAAGGTGAAGAGGGCCACCAATTCCTACATCGACGTCATCTTGGTGGACGAGACGGTGGTGTCAGCAGCAGAAGTCTCAGGCCTCTTGGGAAGGTTCGGGCTGACCGCGAAACCGCTGGAGGCGATGGAAGGAGGAGCCGCGCTAGGACTCAAGCTGCAAAGGGATAAGACGGGCACACTCGTGTTTCGGAGGGGTAACGAAGTCCCGGAATTGGGCCCCGATGTGAATAGACGGGAACTCTTCTCAATGTGTGGTAAATTGGTGGGCCACTATCCGATCGCAGGGTGGTTTCGGACGGCATGCAGCTATGTCAAGACACGAGCAGAATGAGCTGGGCTGACGGGGTTGGCGAGAGGACAGTGGCCATGATGCAGGAAATCGTGGAGAGGGTAAAGGCGGATGACCCAGTGAGGGGACGCTGGTACGTCCCCAAATCGGAGAGGGGATCGTATGGTGTGATGCCAGCAGCATAGCACTAGGGGTCACTCTGGAGATAGGGGGGCGTCGAGGTCTCGAGGACGCAGCCTGGCTCAGGAAGAAGGAGGACTACAACCATATCAACGTGGCCGAACTGGATGCTATGCTGAGAGGGGTGAATCTCGCCCTGAGATGGGGGCTGCGCACCATAGAAATTCGCATTGACTCGGCCACTGTACTTGGATGGGTGAGATCAGTGCTTACCAGTGAGAGGAGGGTGCGAACGAGAGGGGCAGCAGAAATGTTGATAAAGCGCCGCCTGGGAACTCTGGGAGAGCTGTCCACTAAGTTCAGCCTGGAGTTAAGTGTAGTTTTGTACCCTCAGAGAAAAACAGGGCAGACGTATTAACCAGGTGAAGAAAGCCTGGCTGGAAACGCCAGGGGACGCAGAGAAAGCGATAGCGGCAGTGTGTCGGCTGAGGGATTCGGAGTTGAGGAGACTGCACGCCATGCACCACATAGGGGTGGATAGGACCCTGTTCCTAGCCAGGGGAATCGACTTTGATGTTAGCAGAGTGTCCAGAGAGTGGTCGGAGGTTGCGACAGATGCCAGTCTATCGACCCTGCCCCGGGTGTGCACGAGACAGGAAGCATCCCGGTGGAGCACAACTGGAAGCGATTAACGGTGGACGTGACACACTACCGACAAGGAACGTATCTTTTGATGGTCGATTGTGGGCCGGGACGGATGGCGGTATGGAGGGAAATGAAGACAGGGACTGCAGAGGAAATCGTGCGGACGCTGAGAGAGATATTCTTGGAGCGGGGCCTTGTGGATAAACTACTGATGGACAACAGCACGGCGTTTCGCTCGGAGGCGCTGAGGGAAATGCTTGACAAATGGAAGGTGAACCGCTTCTTCAGAGCGGCATACAGGCCAAGCGGAAATGGGATCGTGGAGAGACACCATCGCACGATCAAGGCCATGGCGGAAAGGGGGCACATTTCGCCAATGGAGGCAGTGTTCTGGTACAACATGTCTCCGCGGGGGGGGGGGGGGGGGACAGGCCGAGGAGTCGGTGCCGCACAGGGCAATATATAGATATGAATGGCGGCACCCGTGCATGGTACCACAGCAGCCGGTGGAGAGAGAGAGAGAGCGCATTCGTACAAGTGGGCGAAGAGGTATGGGTCCAGCCCCCGAACGCGCGTTGCACATCTCAATGGAGAAAGGGAATGGTAACCGTCGTAAATTCCCAAAACAACGTGTCTGTGGACGGAATTCCACGTCACGTCTTGGACGTCCATAGAGTCGTTATGGTGACGGACTCCGAGGAAGAGGAAAATGAAAGAGCCGCCCCAACAGTGCGGAGATTGGAACGGATCTGCAGCCAACTTAGGTGGATGGCGGATTTTGAGATGGAGCAGTGTGATGGGGGGGGGGTTTGATCCTTGAGATCAGGGGGGCGTGTGTGGGCTGCCGCGAGATAGAGGGGGTGTAGAGCTGCCGCGGGAGGAGGATTTCCGGAAGTTGAGGGACGCCTGACCAGAAGCAGCAGGACGGGGGGCGACTCGAGGGATCAGGCCGTGAACAGAGCCCTCTTAGCTATACGCCCTGCAAGGTGACGGACGTGTGAAGACAGACGCGAGCGGAAAGTACCCCACGTGGACCAGAGAGACTCAAGGTAGCCACAACTAGTACTCTACCCGTCGGTAACTTTGCATAAGTTATTCAATATTTACATGCTTCTCTGGTTTGGATATTTGGATATATGTTGGCTATCTTTTCATTGAGATGTTCAGTATATTAGTCGCAAATTACCTTGTGCGATATTTATTACACCTTAATTGTTAAGTTGCTGGACGAGTTTTATCAGTGCTATTTCTAGCGTTAATTGTATTGTTCTTGATGTACAGATATTTACTTAGTCGATCTATACACCACGCTGGATTAGTAAGGATAAACTCCGTTTACTCACAGGTAGATATTGTTTGTGGTTTTATACTTTCCCCTTAAACACCCTGATGACAGAATCTTCTTCTTGTATTGCTTGTCTTGAATTATTAAGACGGTCAATATTGTTTCTTGATTCTAGAAACTGCAGTTACGGACTAGATGTGAGTGAAGTTTTATTGTATTAGTTGCCTTTACTAGTACTCTACCTGTTGGTAACTTTGCATGAGTTACTCTCTCTCTCTCTCGCTCTCTCTTTCCCCCGTTATATATATATATTCATATACAACGAAGGAATTGTGGTAAGGAACCAGATGGACCATAACGCACCAAAGTACTCAATACTTAGGGTAGTAGAGTGGGTAATAGGAAAAAGTATGACCCCGACGACAGAGCTCAAGCCGTTTCGACGGCTACTTCTGAACAGAAATAGCCGTCGAAACGGCTTGAGCTCTGCCGTCGGGGTCATACTTTTTCCTATATTCATATACATATAGAACATCTTATTCAGAAGCATATTTTCCTATGGACATATTCTCAGTCAAGCAACCTAAAGATAGGAGGCTTCACTAAGTTCACTTACTGCAGTTTCAAAACTGAAGAATAAGTCAGACCATTCTTCACTTTTGAAACATTCTGTTGGTAAACTACATCGTTCTGATCTCTATTGTGAACTGAACCGAACTGACCGCTAGATAGCAGAAAGCAGACTGTTTATGAGAATTCTGTGTCGTTGACAGTAAGTAGGTCGCCTCAAGAAAACTTTGGCTACGTGAACCCCCAAAACAAAACGAAGGAAATCGTTTATCTATGAGGCCAAAGGTCGGCATGAGTGGTCGCATGATTTATTTCACCAACCAGAGGAATAATAGTTCAATTCTTTCTACTTAGATTCGCTTCATACCCATCCCTAACGAAGAATTTCTAGTTCCAGCCAGACAGAGTAAGCCCTCATACCTCTAATCAGTTGCGAGAATTACTAAAAAATAACTTAGAAAATTGTGTGATAAGTTTACAGCCTTTATAGCTGCCAGATTTCTTTCTTTGGGGCTATCTGAAAGATAGAGTATATGTCAACGAACACAGGACCATCACTGAACTAAAGGAAAACGTCAGGGAGGAGATCAGTGCTATCCCTATGTCTGTTTGTAAATACCCTATGCTAGACTTTACCATGCGCTTAAAAAATGCATGGATTCAAATGGGAATCTCTTGGGACATGTGTTGTAACTCTGGACAGAAACAACAAACGATAGTGAAGTTTTGATGTTTTGTTTTTAATTGTTTGGATTAAATATATTCGGATTTTCTCAGTTATCTCAAAAAATGTATTATGCCGAGAAAAACAAAAATGGTGCCGGTTTTTTTTTAGTTACCCTGTACATATCGGGTGACTCCATCAAAACTGGTCCCATTTTTATTTTATTTTATGTCTACATAATTCATTTTTTTTACAAAAACTGATATGTATATAATGATTTATAACTATGAATTTGGGGAGAGGGTTAAAGTCGTTTATAACAATCCCAATGTATTGGTTTTTAATCTTAACCATAAAAGGATAAAAGCTAATGGTTAATTCAGCGGAATTTGAACTCAGAATGTAAAGGATGAAAACTGAATACCACAAACTACTCTATTTTGTTTACCAATTTTGCTTATCTGTTGTTTTTTAGATATTGGCAAGTTTTCAAAAGACCATAGTTGTTGTTATTGTTTTTTAAGGTGAAAGGTTATATTTCATTCAGTGTTTAAATAATAGCCTTATTATACACGGTATGTTTGACAAATCTGGCAATTTATTACACGTTACACTATCTGGTTTGACAAGCTATTCATCATATTATGTTGATTGCTTTGATAGCTCAGATTTTGTCAGTCAGCTTTTTTGTGTGCGTGTGTGTGTGCGCGGGCGCGCGCGTGCGTGGAGCATTAAAGAAACTTATGGAGGTAAATGACAGGAGTAGAATGTGAGAGAATATGTCCTGCGTTAGATCAGTTGTTACTGTGCTTTTACACCAGATGTCTCAAACACGTGGCTCGCGGCACAATTTTCGTGACCAATAATTTCCTAAAATTTGTTATAATTTGTCATGTTTTAATAATATTTATAATAGAAATTTACTAAAATAACGGAATCGGGGAAAATTGGAAACGGAAACTTTGTCCCCCTACATTTTCTACTAATTCACATATCCCATATATTAATTTTGATGGTGGAAATAATTAGTAGCTTACCAACTGTATTACAGATTAGCATTATAACTGGCGGAACTCACACCCACCCCCATTTCACTTTTGGCTTGCTGTGTCTCTTCCTCAGGACGTAATGGCCCTTTTGAGTCATTGAGTTTGAGACCGCTGCATTACAAACTCATTTCAATTTTTGCCAGGGCCAACAATGTTATTCATTCCCCGAGGATGGTCGATGAGTGGGGTGGGAATGGAGAAGGCTCAATAAAATAAGGAACAGTAAATTTCTGGAACACCCCCGTCACAGATACAGTGAAATGAAATGATAGTATTTTTTAAACTTACAACAGATTTATTGAACGAACATCGATTAAATAATTGTTTCTACTTTTAGCACAAGGCCAGAAATTATCCCAGCGCATTATTGGTACTTTATTTTATCAACCCAATAGAGATGAAAGACAAAGTTAACCTCGGAGGGATTTGAACTCAGACTGCATTTAAGTATGTGTTTTTAAAGTTAAACATACACACACATACATATATATACATAGTTAAATACAACAAACTTTCACTTTTCTTCTATCACATCCAATGGACCTTGAATCAATCATCCGCGAAACGTACGTAAATTCTATCGATTCTTTCTTAAGATATTCTAACCACATGTCGGAACTGTAATCTCTCAATTTAGAGAAGTAGTGGCTCTACCTAGAGCGACTTTTTGATCTCCGGGCACACCCTGTTGTGTAACGTTATTCCAAAGACCCCTCGGAGGAACCCCATTTCGGCTGCTTGAATTCTTTTGGTCAACAAATAACGGTACAACCCAGCATTGCTATTCCAGTGATGCGGGCCCAGACGGAGTGGGAGAGCATTCTTTGGTATGTGGGAGCCCATGCGCAGGCTGCTTCGTGGTCCCAGCGGATAACAGAATGGAGAAAACATTGCCCCGGAGAATGGTGAGAGGGACGAGGAGGAATAACATTCCAACTAATGGGACTCGCTCCTGCGGGTGACCAACTCTGCCCTGAAGTGAGCATTTCCACAGAATCTTGTAAAGCTCAGACAAAACCAGACCCTTCTAGTTTCAGTGAATGTGCTTGTGGAAATATAACATGGACAATTTTGGTGTCTATTTTCAATGGATATCTATTTTATAAAAGGGTCAAAATAGCTGGCAAGGAGCCCCCCCCCCCCCTGTATTAAAATACATTTTGAAAACTCCAGACCTTGTCGTAAAAGAGATCCTGTCGTTATATTATGTATGGATCCATAACTCCTGCTTGAGTCGAAATGACACCGTAGTGTCGTACGGAGTTTCTTGGCGGAATTAATCTACTCTAGAAATCTGACCGAACACAACAGATTTCTTCTAAAGGATATATATCTATATCATCATCACCGTTTAGTGTCCATTTTCCATGCTTGCATAGGTTACAAGTCTGGTCAGATTGTCGGGAGACAAGACAAGTCTGGTCAGATTGGCCACGCCGTACCTTGCTCCGACAGGACTGTAAATTTGGTCGGTGATTTTACAGCTGGATGTCCTTCCTAACACCAACCACATTAACAGTGTGGAACTGGATGGCACCGTTATGAGGAGGGGCAGGCCAGATCGCCGCCGCGCCGAACGCATCTCAGAGTGAAACCAATGGTTTTGGAGCCCGGAACTGGATGGTACCGCTATATATATATATATATATATATATATATATATATATATATATATATATAGAGAGAGAGAGAGAGAGAGAGAGAGAGAGAGAGAGAGAAAGAGTGAGTGGGTGATTGACTCCAATACTGGTATTTTTATTTATCGACCTCGAAAAGATAAAAAGGCAAAGTTGACCTCGGCGGAATTTGAACTCAGAGCGCAGAGGATTGTAACTAACACTTCAGAGTATTCTATCCGACGTTCTAACAGCTCTCTTAGTCGCTGTCTTTATATTACTATCAAAAGAAAGAAAAAAATCTAAGAAAAAAAACTAACAGAAATTTATTTTTAATTGGTACTACTATTTTACCTCTCTCTTATCCTGCCCCCTCCCCGTTTAGCCTCAATCATGACAAATACACACTGAAGTGCACAACCACCCACATCTTGCTATATATAACCTTGAACGTATTGCAAGGAATATGCATTGTCGTTAGCAGAAACATAAATTTGTCAAAATTTCAGTTTTGGATAGAGAACGAATTTAAACATTTTTTGACATTTATGTAGTCCGGCACTTTTTATTTATTTTTTATTTTTCAAAAAGACCACCCGAACGCACCCACTCACCTCATATGTGTTGATAATGTCCTGAAAAAAGCAAGCATGAATGATAGTGGTTAGGGTGTTGGACTTACGATCATAATGCCCGTAGGTTCGATTCCTCGACAGGGTTGTGTGTTTAGTTCTTGAGCAATACACTTCATTTCACGTTGATCCAGTATACTCAGTTAAAATACCAGCTGTAGCTGAGGGCTTAATTTTACTCTCCGATGGACTGCTGTCCTGTCGAAGGGCTCTCTTATATTCTCAGTCGCTTAACGCCAAGGAAAACGGGATAAGCACTGACCTAATGAGACCCCTGGCTTGAGACATATTTTAGACTTACAATATCATAGCCTGTACCATGAGAAATAAATATATAAATATATAAATCTCCTCAGAGAATACTTCCCGAGAAGCAAACGATAATTTTTCTTTGTTTTAAAGATAGCTGGTAACTAGTTTTACAAGCTGTTGTTGGGCATGATAGTGTTGAGAGGAAAAGAAGTAGTGAGACATAATGGCCCTGTAATATGAATGAATAATAATAGCCTTGACTGTGTCTGTGAATATGTATATTAGCTTTAACCTTTTAGGTGAACCTTGGAACAACGCCCAGCTGTTTTTATATAAACAAACTGGTTGCTATAAACACACTGATACACGCATACACACACAGATACAGAGAGAGAGACGTTCACTTACGCTTGCACACACACACACACACACACACACTCACACACACACACAGATATATATATATATATATATATATATATATAAATAAAGAATGAATAATAACAGGTAGACACCATAAAGACATTACCATGGGTTCCAACGACTCAGCGGAGGTCACGGATCTTGTGGGAATTTACATAGCCCACATACTACATAGTAAATTTAGTAATCTACAGGGGGGGGGGGGGGGATATGCAGAGATGACGGGCTCTTATTAACCAAAATCTTGAAAGGCTACGGAAAAATATTAAAAAATAACATACGAATACAATCTTAAAGTAGTAAACTTTCTGGACGTAACTCTTAATTTAAATACCGGACAGATACGACCCTTCCACAAGATGAATGAGAACCTTACGTATATTAAATTTAACTCAAACCACCCACTCTCCATGATCAAATCAGTTCCCCGGAGTATTTCTCTTAGAATGTCTCGTCTATCGTCTAACTCTGATATTTTTAGTGAACACGCTGAATACTATAATAATGCATTAAGGAATGCCGACCACCGGGATACAATAGAATACATTGATAGGAATCTCCATAACACACATAGCTCTACACGAAATCAAGGAATACGTAACTGGGGGACTAAAATACAAGCGCACACACACGGTACCACCAGACATACTAATAATAGAAAATCACCACCAAATAAATCACGTTGTAGAAAGTATATCTGGTATAATCCTATTTTTAATGCCTCGATTAGTACAAAACTATCTCTTTCATTCTTTAAGTTAATCAACAAACATTTCCCTAGTTCCCATAAATACAGCAAAATTCTGAACTCTAAAACTATTAGACTATCATACACCACGGCACCAAACCTTGAAGCATACATAAAAAAAACTTAACTTAAAGCAATTAAACAACACTACAAAACAAAATATTTTAGTAACAGATGGGCAGAACGTAATATCTGCTTCCCAACCACTAAATGGGAGACGGGTATTACACAATCCACCTGTACTGCTATCACAACCTATCCATGGTATACCCGCTACCCACAACAAAGAATGTAACTGCCATCTACCTGAAAGATGTCCATTGAAGAATGAATGCCTAAAGTCCAACATTGTTTACCAATGCACGGTTGAATCGAACGACCAGAAATGGTATTATATCGGGTCTACCACCACCTCGTTTAAATCTCGCTGGTACCGTCATCGATTCTCAATCAAACATCCTAATCACCGTTTTGTGACCACGCTCGCCAACAAGACCTGGCAACTCCGTGAACGCAACCAACAGTTCACCTTAAAATGGGATATACTTTCCAGCGCAAGTGCATATCTGAGTGGATTGAAGTACTGTAGGTTATGTAACCTTGAACTCTTTTACATATTAAAATCCAAAAACAAACTACTTAACGTTAGAATTGAACGATCATTATACGGCAACCACGAACTAAAAGCTAAATTCTCTCACTATAAAATAACTTAACATTCGAACCCGTAACTATAACATCGCTTTCTAGCTAACCACCTTCTCTTCCCCCACACTACAAGACAATACACTGCTTATCACTATAAATGGTAACTCAGTGCAATTCGCAGATTACTACTACGAACCCAAAGTTCACTCACCACATAGACTTCGTCGGTCCCCTCTCTATCTCTCTCTCTCTCTCTACATCCATTACTCTCTCTCTCTCTCTCTCTCTCGCCTTTGGCCTACCTCCGTCCCTCTCCACATCTATGAACCTGCCCTCTGGGGCAATAAATAATTCCGACCTTAACTATCAACGCATCTCTCCTAAAGTAACCAGTATAATAAAACCCCTACCATAACATTTTGATTAAGATATCTACAAACCACTCTCTCCTATTTCTCCAACACCTGCATATCTTTCTCTCTCTCCCTCTCCCCTACTTTTCTCTCTTCCTTTTCTACTCTATCTTCTCCAACAACCCCACTTAAGGGTATTTACATTGTACATTTTAACCATTCTGCTCTGAGGATACAGTGGTCACAGCATTGGATATTTGAGTTCTTCAAATAGTTGTAAATTTCCACATAGCATAACTAGGCTGTAGTACCACCGTGGAAACATTTGTAAGCACACGGAATAAATGACCTTTTTATGATGTCTACCTGTTATTATTCATTCTTTATATACACTCCGGAATACAGAAGGATCAGGAACTAAGTTTCTTCAACAATTCTTCCATAACTCGTAGAGTAACCTCTCACCGTACGTCAACCATATCCAGTGTAGTAATAAACCATTACTACATCTAGGATAATCCTATATCTAATATATATATATATATATATATATATATATATATATATATATATATATATATATATACACACACTAAATTAATGAGATTTGAATGGAACAGAAAATAACCGTCAAATGGATTTTTAAAAATGGTATGCACACGCACACATATCTATATATCTAAAACAGAATGTCTGTCTGACTCCCTAAAACTCGAGAACCACCCATCCGATTGTTTTCAAACTTTACACATGTAATACTTATGGTCCTGTGAGTGTTTTGAGCAAACAATTATTTCAAATTTTCAATGCTCTAGGACTGCATTAGGCGATTTAGCAATCTCTCTCTATAATTCTTAGTCTTTCTTTTTAGATAGATACATAGATATAACGTTGAGTCCTTATAATATCTGGCTGTATGTCTGGCTGTCTGCATTACGACATTATGACGTCGCTATCTGTGTGTATGTATATATGTATATTTAGTGTGTATATGTATATATATATATATATATATAGCGCTCTCTAGACAAAGGGAAGTAGCCAAAGTTACTTCCCGTAGAATTTCTAGAATACTCCTTGAACTTCCGTTTCAGAGATTATAAAAGAAGGAGCAAAGGACAATCTACCTCTTTTTCACCAACGGCTCTAGAACTGACCACACCAAGCACAGATGCTAAACTTTTTCTAATCGTATCCTATACCTCAGGATTACACCACATCATGGCACGAGGTACGTTTCACTACCAAAATTGTAACAAGCTACTTCAATAAATGCAAATCGTTACTGATACACTTTTCCGAAGTATTCGTCATGTTTCAATTACTACATCGCCATTTCTTTTACATCTTCTAAACAAATAAAATTAGTGGTTGGCATGTAGTGGTATTTACTGGAGTAAATAACCCTATGGCCAATTTACTAAAATGGTGACCCCCGTGGTCAATTCACTAAACACATATATATATATATATATATATATATATATATATATAGTGTGTAACGATTTTCGAAATATTTACTTCTGCGTTCACAGATTGATTTTTTTAGTTTCAGAAGATCCCGTTAAGGGTGAAAGCAGCGATTCTTTGCTTAAACTTTAATCTGTTATTTTAATATATATATATATATATATATATATATATATATATATATATATATATATATATATATATATATATACACAGTTCAAGAGTATATATATATATATATATATATATATATATATATATATACACACAGTTCAAGAGTAACCAATCTTAAAGAGAGAGATGGAGATAGGAGAGGAGAAGAGAGATTGGTGAATTCGTTAGAAGCCAAAGCGTAAAGGCATGTGCTCAATGTGCAATATGCTGTGGAAGGCAGCTAGGTGGCTGGGTTCATGCAGAGGTTAGGTGCACAGAGCTGGAGATATTCATTAGTTAAGCAAAACAAGACCACAAATTTCACAAGGAAGACATTATTAAAAGATTGTCAACATATTTTTAGTTTAATGTAAGGAATGTAAAGAATAATAATGCTAATACTAATAATGTCCGTTTACAATTGTTTCGCTACTCCATATAATGTTTCTGGATCAAATGATTATAAATCATTATTGATCTGGTTCAGTTGAAGATAATTAACTTAGGTAAAATTGGAGCAGCTCATTGGAACTTCAAAATGAATATGAATTAAAGTAAAGAAAGAAGGTTACATGAATGTAATGTTCCATATATTGGTATTTCACTATAGTGTCCTGGGTATATCTATTGTCTGCCATAGGCGAGCAATAGGCAGATCTCACATAATGCAGCCTCGACATTTTTAGCAGCGAAGTATATAAATGTAAATGGGGCACGAGTAACATAATAATGATGTCAACAGCAGAAATTAGAGATGAAATGTATGTTTATTTGTTGTAGCACAAAGTAATGTTTGTTTAGTTGTATAGTTGTATAGTTGAAGTTAAACATAAAAGGGTTACAAAAGGAATGTGGCATTGTGCCAGGCCCAAGGAAGGCCGACAGGCCAAAGTTCAAATCTCACCGTTACATGTTGTTTGTGCTTACTTAGCATGGTCAAGCTGCAAGAAGCAGATTTCAGAAGGCACGGTCTACTGGCTGAAGTGTTTGCCAGGCCCGTGGTTAAATTGTTGTGTTACATATTGGCTAATGATTTCACGGCGAAAGAAAAATAGTTGTTTACCTTTCCACGGTCAAAGCTGCAAGAGAGAGATTTCTGAATTGACGCGGGAATTTTTCCCTCAGGGCGTGTGTAGAGATACACTCTCCTACGCTGGCGGCGATTGGCTACCTAAACAACGCACAGAGAATGTATATGAGCCCGCGGAATGTAGGTCACTACAATACCCCCTTCCTAGTCGCAAGACGATACAGATTATTGAATCAGCAGGGAAAAATGCTGAAAGAGCACATCAATGAAAAAAAAAATTGAACAAAAGAATGCATGCAAGAAGAAAAATGAGGCGCTAAGGGCCGTGTTGAGCCGCTGTGTCAAATGACTAGCTGTTTTACTATTTATACGTGACCACCAGGAGTCTAACAGAAAACGGATAAAGTCTGACATGGGCGAAGTTGCTGTTCTTGCATTAAATGCTAGCTGTTATGGTAAGTGCTGTACCAGAGCTGTGGATGAAGCTGTTATGGTAGTTTACCAGTAGCTGTTGTCAATGATGGTGCTGTTCATGCTTTACCAGAGCTATATGGCTGTTATGGCAAATGTTATAGCAAAGCTGGCAAGAAGATGATGGGTAGGCGAGAAAATGTCGGCCTTCCAGATGAATTGCCAGAAGTGCTAGACAGCCAGGAAAAAATGGCTGGTTGCTTTGAAAAGAAAAAAAAGCAAGTTGAATCTGTAGGTGGGTAGTAGTTGAAATGGTAATTCCATAATTCTGGCGAATGGTTGGAAATGCTGACAGGTCTAGTTCCATTTATTGTTTTCCCAGTGAGTCGGGTAAGGTAACAAGATGGAGATTGTTATGCTATAGGACGATGAGTGTGCAACGAGATGCGAAACTGTTTGAATCGTCTTGATGCTGGTCGTTCCTTCATCTGCGACGTCACATGTTGTGACACGTTCTCCGCCTCCAACCTAGTCGTTTAGGCCACAATCCCCGGTACTGCGGCCCGAAATGCCGAGGAAAGGAAGATAAACAAATACCGGGGATTGTCCGACCGCTTCCTCTTCGCACTGGCCAATATATGTATATATATAATTATATATTCGTGTACAGATATTTTTGCATACACAATAACAAAATATAAACAAACGTATTTATTTCACGAGGCTCGATAAGGATAAATATATATCAAATATATAAGAACACTAGAGCAAATCCCGAGCAACGCCGGGCCATTCTGCTAGTATATACTAAATTGATAAGATTTGAAAACAGAAAATAACAGTCAAATGGGTATTTTTGTTAATTGTATTATATCATTTATAAGGGTTTTATTGTAAAAAAAAGGCAAGTGTCTTTTGCAGTCATGAAAACGGAAAAGGAAGGGAAAGGCAAGTGCTCTATGGTCACAGAAGAGTGGGGGGGGGGCGTTGTAGGGGCTGCATCCCGCGGACAAGACTGCGTTCCGTGTACAATGGCCAACCTCACCCACTGCAACAGACACCCCACCAAGTGGGGCTCCTTCCTCAGATGGGCTGCTGACGTTCCTATCTTGCGGAGGAGCTCAGCAGTACGGGGTCCAAGTACGCCTGAGGTCTCGACGGTGGCCAGTGCGAAGAGGAAGCGGTCGGACAATCCCCGGTATTTGTTTATCTTCCTTTCCTCTGCATTTCGGGCCGCAGTACCGGGGATTGTGGCCTAAACGACTAGGTTGGAGGCGGAGAACGTGTCACAACATGTGACGTCGCAGATGAAGGAACTACCTCCTTCGAATGGGAAGAGGGTAATTCCATCGGGGCGCTTGCCGTCTCCGCGGTCAAGGCATGCTGGTTCCAGTTGTAATGGGAAGCCAGCTACGTCCAGGCTCCTCAATATATCGTTGAGAACGGTATGTCAGGAGAACCGGCCTGTGCTCTAGCAACAAGAGAGTGGGTGCAGGCCGCCCCGCAACAGCATTTATGTGGTTCACACACGCGGAGGCCGAGGCGTTGGGCCACTCCGGTGCGAGTTCACTCGTCATCAAGATGGGTACCGGTTTATGAAGAGAGCACCGAATTGAGCCACGCGCCGCTGTTTGGCTGTGAAGCGGAGTGGAGGCAGGCGAAGCATGTTGATCCAAGCCAGACTCGATCCACCTGAAGGAAGACCTTCACTTGATGTTGTCCCAATTACGTTGGACTTTTGTATACAAACATACATAACACACACATACGCGCACACGCACACACACACACGCACACACACACACACACACACACACACACACACACACACACACACACACACACACACACACACACACACAAAGTGTATTATAACGAAGTTTCACTTTTAAATGTGTTTGGCTCGAGATCTATATCGATGCGATAGACATGGCACCAGCATCGATCTGCTCCTCTGGCGTGTGGACTCAATCCAAATATTTAGATGCCCTGTAATATAAATGTAAAAGTATTGAGTCCACACATTTGAGGAGCAGATCGATGTTAGAGTCAGGTCTATCACATCGATATAGATCTCGAGCCAATCATCTGTGAAACGGTTGACATACAGTAAAACATTTTAAAGTTAAACTTCGTTGTACCTCACTTAACATGTACGCTCTGTTGTATCATCGAGTGCTCACATTGGTGTCATCTCCAGTAATCAACAAAATTACTGAATAACGTACACACCAACACATTTATATATATACTACATACCATTTATGTTATGTTGTTTACCAATGGGTAGAACTGGTGATTCCGGTAAGACGATGCCTTAAATTAAAGTACTCGACATTATGCAAATCATTCAATAATATATATATATTATATTATTTATTTATGTTCATACAGGGAACAAAAGCGCTACCAAGGGTTACACACACACACACACACACACACACACACACACACACACACACACACACACACACACATATATATATTAAGGAATCCACAAATCTGATGAGATATCGATTCCATAGTTGGGCCCGATCGTACATTGAGCAGATCTATCGTGAAACATGTGAATCTAAACTATAATAAAGTAAGAAGCGCGGGACTGCGTACGGTTTATAATTTTTTATCCCCTAAGTTGGATTACTTTGAATAAATAATGAATGAATATTGCATAATTTATCTACTAAATTTCGTGGCTGTTCATATTTTATTACTTATTTAAAGATGCACTTCTTTAAAATTTTCAAATATCAACACTTCCGGTTAGCGATCGTTTAAATAAATATTCATATATTTCTGTCACTAATTTTTTCCTAATGCAGGCAGTTTATATATAATATCGTCTTTATAAAATGTATCATGGATTACGTTACTGATTACATAAGACAGTGTAACACAGTCTCTCTTCAATTTCTGTGTATATTGTCAATTACGATTTTATTTGATGTATCATATCTACATGCATATATAATTGCGTATAATATCAATATACACACTACACATGCTAGCAGAAAAACCACCCGAGGAGTGATTTCTTCTGCTAGTAAATATAATTGTTTCTACTTTTGGCACAAGGCCAGCAATTACTCAGTGTATTACTGGTACTTTATTTTATCGACCCTGTAAGGATGAAAAGCAAAGTTAACCTCGGCGGGATTTGAACTCAGAATGGCAAGGGACGTAACTCTATGCGTCAAAGCATGGCGTCCGACCCTCTACCGATACTGCCAATCCACCATGATACTATATTGATTCATCGTTCATGTTCCTTTATTATTACTACTAGTAAAACCTCGTCGCTACGTTGCCGATAAAACCCATCCCCGAAAAACAACTTTATGTATTATATATATACATACAAGTGTGAAGGGCGACTGTCATAGTATTTGTTTGAAACTGTGTTACCTTGTCTATATGTTGAAGGACATACACATATGTTGTTTTCCATACGTGTCGCACTTAAAATTCCCACGTTTTCAGTCAAAACTCATCAGTTACAATGGTG